>VZQC01010577.1:1612017-2073423 GCA_009823505.1 Rhizomys pruinosus | reverse complement strand
GATGGGTAGGGGTGGGGTGTGGGGGAAGGGAAGGGGATATATGCCTGAACTGAATTGGAAAATGATGTATGAAATACACAAAGCATCAATAAAAATAAATTAAAAAAAAAAAAAAAAAAAAAAAAAAGAAAAAACAAAAATCCTCAAATAGGTAAAGAAACCCTGAGCAAAAAGTGCAATACAGGAGGGATTACCTTACCAGACTTCAAGTTATATTACAGGGCTATAGTTATAAAGATAGCATGGTACTGGCACAAAAACAGACCCTTTGATCAATGGAACAAAATTGATGATCCAAACTCGAGCTCATATAATTTCAACCACCTCATATTTGAAAAGGGGGCCAAAAAAGTTCAATGGAGGAAAGATAGCATCTTCAGCAAATGGAGTTGGCAAAACTAGATCATCATTTGTAGAAGAACATTCCCCTGTTTTATCACTTCTTTTTACTTTTATTTCAAACCACCATAAAATAAGTTCTCATTTGAAAACATTAAGTCTACACTCTCAATCTAGCCCATCAGGTGCTCAAGGACTCCAGCACTGCTCAGTCTAACAACTGTTGGCTATGTCCTTCCTTTTCCATTATGGTCATGATTAGTTGGTGTTCATGTAATTCTTGAATCCCTAAAGTTAATTATTACTTTAACTTAGGGAAGTTTTCATCAATAATTATTTGGAAGGTGTGTTCAATGCCATTGATCTGAGATTCTACTCCTTCCCGTGTGCCTATAATTTGCAGAATTGGTCTTACATTGTCCCACGTTTCTTGCATATTCCATTTATGTATTTTATAAAATTTTACATAGTCCTTGCTTAAGGAGTCCAGATCTTCAACTTTGTCATCCAGTCTTCATATTCCCTTTTCTGATTCATTTGTTCTGCTGTGAGTCTTTCTGCTCATATATCCCAATGGCTTATTGTTTATTTTTTATTTAATGCTAATTTCTGTTTGTTTTTTCACTATTTCTATCTTCTTTGGGAATTCAGTTTTCAAGACATGAATTGTATTTGATATTTCATAAGCCACATATTTATATATTCCTGTGCTTCCATCACAAGTCCTTGGGGCTGTTTGTGTTTTCTTTAAGTTCTTTGATCATATTCATAATTGTTCTTTGAAATTCTGAGTCCATCTGTTGCTTATAGTGTTTCCCATTGTAGAGCACTTCTGTAGAATAAGTCAGTTTCATTGGGGGACATATTCTTTTTTATTTTTGTTGTTATTTGGTTTTTAAGCTGCTGTTTGGTCATATGGATATTGTTTGTTGGTTATCTGTCCAGTAGATAAATGTGATTGTTTTAATGGAATTTTGTCATGCTTATATTGTTAATGTTTCTTGATTACTCTTTGTTCCAAGTCTGTCCAGCAGACCAGGAGTCAAGGAAGATGGGGATTATGTCAACCTGAGGCTGTGTTTCACAACTTCTATTTAACAAGTCTGAGTTAGAGAGATATATTAGAGGTCTAAGGTGGAAAATTTGGTGCCTACCTGTGTTTCAGGGTGGCAGGATGAGGTTGGCAGAGGATGAGAGCAACTGAATATAGAGAAAAGCCAATTCTGACTTAACAGCCCCTTAGAAAGGGTATTGGGCGAGAACAGGGGTTATTAATCTCTTTTTTTGATGATTTATGTATTTCATACATTATTTTTTGGTCCAATTTAGATGCATTCCCTTCTCCCTGTCCTCCACCCCACCCCAGTTCATGCCTTCTGCCATACATGTCTTGCATCTTTCTCTCAGTCTTTCCAAAAATTTTCAATGCAGAAGCTTGTTGTTTGGGGCAGAATTCAACTATATCAGTCATTCCATTAACCCAGTCATTATGTTGTTGTTCCCTCCCTTTTGTATTGCTCCAAAATGTGCCTATATAACCATCACCTATGTACCAAAATTATGGCCTCTGAGAATAAATTTTATGTTAACTGCAAAATATGTTTCAGCATCCAAATTTTTCCCCTTTGATTTTATAATACTCTCAGATATCAATACGTACCTTCCACCCATATACAGTAATTACAGAGTCTGAAAATCAGTGGTAGGTCAATTCTAGACCCCATTAAGAGATTCATATTATAACCGCGTATTTGCTTTCAGATAAAAATAAAGATAACAATAATGTTTTTCAGCTTGCCTTTCAACTGGGGATTTGGAGTTAGCATCCACAAATGAGGATAACCATTTTTGAAACTCACATTTTTCTCCTTTCATTTTATATTACTTTAAAGTATGCATACATACCTTCCCCTCATATATACTACAATTACAAAGTCTGAAGATAAGTAGTAGGTTAGTTCTACATCTCATTAATTCTAGGTCCCATTCACATTATAATGGCACAGTTGCTTTCATGTAATGGAAAATATTTCTCAGTTTGCCTTACTACTAGGTATTTGGTGCTGGCATCCACAAATGAGGTATACAATTTGTAGTTTGTTTTTCTGCGACTGTGTTCCTTCACTTAGCATAATGTCTTCTAGTTCCATCCATTTACCTGCAAAGTTCATGATTCCATCCTTCCTTACAGCTGCATAGAACTCCATTGTGTAGCTGTACCACATTTTCTCTATCCACTCGTCAGTTGAGGGGCATTTGGGTTGGTTCCAGCTCTTTTTTTAATACATATATTAAACCTAAAATAATGTTTATTGTTACATAAAATTTACATTTTGAAATTAGTTATTTACAAACACAAATGACATTGAAAACACAGTACATCAGTCTTCTACACAACCCAATGATAAACTACTTTAAATCAAATTATGTTATTACCTAGTAGACAGTATATTTTATCAAGAATGTGCAGAAATTATAGAAACAACATATAAGCAAGTATTTTTATGGAAAGGACCTACAACGATGGGAATCATATCTGAGCTCATTTTTTCTCAATGTATAATTTGCTAATTTTTGTATATTTCGTATATTACATCTTAATCATATCCAAATCCCCATCTTCAACTTCATCCTCCTATTGCCCTTCACCATATTGCAAGAGTTCTGTCATACATGTCAAATCCCACCGCCTCCAGTTTATGTACCCAATATGCCAAGTTGTGAGTTCGTCCACTGGAGTCCAGTCAGCTTCTCTTGAGTCACTCCCCCCAGAAAGATAATTTCACTCTTATCTAGCAGTAATCACCTGACAGTAGTTCCTCAGAAAACCTTGGAGTCTGCTGCCCATTTTCGCAGTTCTATGCTGGATTTTTGTCTGACTGAGTTTGCATTCTCTCTCTCTCTCTCTCTCTCTCTCTCTCTATATATATATATATATATATATATATATATAGATATTTATAATTATAAAATAAATATATTTATATATATAAATTTATATATATATATAAAATTTTATATAAAATTATATATATATATAATTTTTTTGAGACAGGGTCTCCCTTTAAGTCCCAGCTGGCCTGGAGCTCACACTGTAGACCAGGCTGGCCTTGAACTCACAGAGATCCACCTGAGTTTGCATTCCTTTTGTCCATTGCTGGAAGTTTATATAAGGAAATTTCCAGGATCCTGGAAGACTGACTTTCCTTATGACTATACACCATGCTGGGTCTTGCAATCTTTCTGACCTGTCTTCTGATACAGGCCCAGATCCATAGGTGAGTGAGGTTTAATATAGATGTCCTATCCAGGGAAACACCTTCAACATTCTCTTATTCTTCACACTTGGGCAAGTTGTGGTTTCCTCTGTTGCATAAGGAATCTTCATGGTGAGTATACAGAGATGAATGAATATCCTTTTTATGCTCCATTCCACTATTTCCCATTTACCTTATCTGAAGAAATTTCATTCAAGGTGTGTCACTTAGGGCTTGTCCTTTCACAGACATTTATTCTCTGTGTTTGTTAAGTTGTGGAACTCCGTAGTAGTCCAAATATTTTATGAAAATAAGTTTCTCTGATGAGTGATAAATGGCATACTTGTCTGTAAATATAAGGATCCATTAAGCAGACATTAGTAAATTATACTTGTCTAAGTATGTGACAGAGGTCCCTTTTCTTCTAGGGTCTATCACCTTTACGGCTATGTAGATGTTAATTTACAGTGCCACCCATGTGTTCTCTCTCAATGAGTGGGCTTTAATTCCATTTGGATACCTGTTGACTACCCCAAGATAAAAGTGCCACTGCTGCACCACTGGGCTTCACTCTGCTTTTATTTGGGGGGGGGGTATTACATTTTAACAGGGTTGGAACATTATTTGATTTTGTCCCTTTAAAATTGCATATTATCCTCTAGGACAATGAGATCTGATCTTCAGGTAGGAGGCTTCTAGGTCAGATCCTGCTCTATTGCTCCAAGTTCTATGTCTGAAATATCTTTTGTCTTCAGCAATAGGGTCTTAACATCAAGATATGAGAGACAGTCAAGGTCTGTGGTATTAACCTGTGTTATTTTTGGAGTCTCTTGGACTACCCTGAACAAGAACTCATTTGAAGCGAGGTTTCTCCTGTTTGACACCGTTTTCTGCTACATAGTGTTCACACATACACATGCTCTCATGTTCAGATACTGAATATGTATTTTTCAGCAGAATTTTGAGCTAACATAGTTCCATCTGCTTTTTAACATCAGCAAGGCTTGCTTTATCTCACCTTTCTCTTCCCTAGTTTAACATCCATCTTCCTTCAGTTAATTCAGGTAGAGAACACATGCCACAATACTGCATATTTTAAATTGATAATAAGCTGTAACTGCAATTAGTACATCCACAATGTTGGAAAACCATTACTTGAATGCCATTGTGAGATATTTCTGTTAAAATATAGTCATTAGGCGATTTCTCCTATTTCTCATTTCCTTTAGGCGAGTCTAATTTGAATCTATGGATACGCATTGCTACATTCTGAATATTTCATAGAGGATTCATAGTAAGGGTGGATTTTCTCCTGTTTTTCTTTAAATTAATATCATGTTTTCAAGTTTCAAACTTGTGCTTGTATATGTTGGCATCTAATTCTTGTTACTGAATTCATTTGTAGTTAGAAAAGAGATTTGCACTCTCCAATACAGTATTTTAAATTAGGTGCAGTGTGTTTTCAGTGAGCTTTCATTTTGTGTAATCAAATGTAGATGTACAGTCTTTATTTGAGTCTCCTTACTGCTCAAATACCTTAATCATTTCCTTTTATCTTCTTATTCTATAAGTTTGAATATTTTACATAATTCAAAAGAATATGATAGCACACTATTTACATTGCTATAAAAAGTTTATCTCATTAATGCCATGTTCTTTAGGTCCATTTCTAGTATCTCATAATTTTCTATGCAGTTTAATGGTAAACTTTAAGTCCTCTCTGCCTAGCCACTTACTGTATTTGTCCACCTATCTCTACATGTGTTTATTTTATTGGTACTTCATGGAAATTCGGACTATGCTGTAATGCTCATTTTAATACTTCTGAGAACTTAATAGCATTTCCTTGGGTATAATGCTAAAGTTGGATTGATTACTCAAGTCATTAATTAGTAAATAAAATCACCATCCCATACAGATGTTTTCTCTCAATTAGCTCACAATCTCCAGACATTTAATTAAACATAATCCAATAGTTTGAGGCTAATAACAGATTGGCCATTCCCCAGAGAAACCTTCAATGTTTAAAAAAATTATATAAATCCCCTTTAACATCCTATGTCAAAAACAAATGGGAGAATCTGAGAACTTCAGTACAGATAAGGGAGAAGGATAGCACTGTGCCATGAACCTCAAGTACTCCAGAAAGGTATAGACTGTCCTAGGGCTTTGCCTGTATGGAGGACTATCTCTGACTCTTTCACAATTCTGGTTTTCCATGATTCCATTTAATTTTTTGTATTAATTTGTGACTATTTCAAATACATAGAGAAATTAACCACAAGGAAATACACATTGTGTTTTATCTGCTAAAACATAATTAAACTGTTTAGAGTCACAGCATTGAAATTGTTCTTTCAAGTAGTCACTGAGTTCATTGCCAGCTTGAGGCTACATAGTAGATTCTATTTCATTTCTTTTTCTTTAAATATTGAGAGATTGGTATTTGGCAGTGTGGCTTTCTGTATATCATATTGAATAAAAACAGAAAATTGAAAAATAAATGATGCATAGCAGATTTCATAGCAGGAAGGATAATTTCTTGCACTGATATGCTTTCTTTTCTTTCTTTCAATATATTTTTTTGTAAATGTATTTATAAATTTTTGTACAAGATTAGGTTACAAATCAAATCTAGACCCGTGTCCCCCTCCTTATCCCCGCACCCCACCAGAGTTCATAAATTCTTCCAAACATGTTTTTCTTTTCTTTTTTTTTTTTTTTTTTTTTTTCTGGGTCTTTTCAAAACTGTCAATTCAGAAGTTGAACTGTTTTGAGCAGAAGTTCTTTTCTGGATTTTTCCTTTTTGTTGTTGTTGTTGCTGTTGTTGTTGTTTCAATATCCTTGAGCCTGGGCAAGTGCACAAGCCTTTTTAAAAAGTAACATGGGGGATTGGAGAGATGGCCTAGCAGTTAAGAGCGCCGACTGCTCTTGCAGAGGACCCGGGTTCGATCCCCAGCACACACATGGCGGCTGAGAACCGTCTGTAACTCCAATTCCAGGAGAACTCCAGTTCCAGGGGAATCTGAGACCCTCTCCTGACCTCCGCAGCATTGCACGACACGGGTGCAAAAACCTACACGCAGACAATACATTCATACAAATAAATAAATAAATAAATAAATAAATAAATAAATAAATAAATAAATAAAATTTATAATATAAAAAGAAACATGGTTTCCTTGCACAAAACTGATCAGATTTGAGAGATCGTAAATGCTCTTAAAGTGTCTTTATGTGGGTGTGAAACAAATGGTGAGAATTTGAATTATTCACTTATTATAGTATTGGAATTAATCTACTTAATCTATCAAATTATGTTCATGCCCTGATTTTATATACTTATACCTATCAATAAACATTATGAAAAAATTAAAGTATTAAAAAGTTCTCTTTCAAATATAGTATTCATTTTATCAAGTTTTCATTGTGAGTCACAAATACGAAATGTCTCTATTTTAAGCAGCTATTCCCTCATGATTTCTCATGTACATATACATCGGTTTATCATACGACACAAAAGATTTGCCTTTGAACAATGATGACATAACTGAGAAAAAAAACTAATGTAAATTTCCAAGCCAGGCGTGGTAGCACACATCTTTAATCCCAGCACTTGGGAGACAGAGCAGGTGGATCTCTGTGAGTTCAAGGCTAACCTGGTTTACACAGCAAGTTCCAGGACAGCTCAGGCTACAGGGAAACCCTGTCTCAAAAAGACCAAAAAAATTAAAAATATAATTTCCATGAAATTTTAATAAAATTGTGAGGACAAGGAATGGAGACCCTATTCCTCTAATTCCACAAGCATGGAAACTGCAGTTGAGTTTGGAAAACACAAGGAAGGTTTTTAACAAAATCATAAAAAAAGTAGGGAAAAATAGAAGTGAAATTATTTAAAAGAGCATCATAGTGATCAATGTTAGCCATTGAACCTACTTATTAATTTCTCACTTCTTCATCCTTTTAGAACAAATGAAATCCTTGTATCAAAGAACATACGTAAATCCACACAAAGAAAACTACATTCAAATAGGTTACTTACAACACTTTAAAATAAGAGTATTTTGCTATTTGAAAATATTTTACAAATCTCATAAACACATCATTAATCAATCTTAGACCTTGTCAATCATGGAAATATTTGGATTGTTATATATAATAAAAATTATTCAAATTAATTTATAAAGTAATCTCTATGAAAATTATTTATTCAATTTGTACAGACAATTTAAACTTGCATACATATTTAGCCTGTTTACTTATGTAACGTAATTTCCAATGTGGTTTCCCACAGATTTTATTGACACATCTATCCAGTGTCCAACAGACTTACCTCTTCTACCTGTAAGTATACGACTGTACAGGACTATATTTTGAAGTAAGAAGTTATATACATTTTTATGATATAGCATTGTAAGATTCTGGTAAGTTTTGGCACATGAATTATATCAGTTTTAAGTGGATTTCATTATATCGTTTAATTATGTAAATGATCAATAGACAAAATAAAGACTATGAATTTACCTTCTATCAAAAGTTAATGAAATTTGAGCATTTATTATACTTGCTTCATATACATGCATTTATAATCTACAACTATCTATCCATCTCTTTTCTTTTCTTAAATTTATTTATTTATTTTCTATGTGTATGAATGTACTGTCTGCATGTAGGTTTGTGCACCCGTGTTGTGCAATGCCGCAGAGGTCAGACGACGTTGTCGGATTCCCCTGGATCTGGAGTTCTCCTGGAATTGGAGTTTCAGACCGTTCTCACCTGCCATGTGGGTGCTGGGGATCGAACCCATATCCTCTGCAAGAGCTGTCAGCGCTCTTAACCCACTAGGCTATCTCTGCAGCCCTATCCATCTCTTTTCTAACACATATCCCATCTAACTCTGCATCAATCACATCAATCAATCTACCAAGTTAATGATCTATTTATATCAGGATTAGTCAAATGAAAGCAAGGGTGTTATTGATACAGTGAGGCTTGAGGCTGAGTATTAGACATATGCAGTCTTTTATATATTAATGATTATAAACTTTTGATTCTCTCTCAGTACTGAAAAATTATATTGTTTCCATTTGTATGTTTCATATTTGAAATACAAATTCTCATACTAGTCTTAGATAACCTTGCTCATACTAGGTTCACTTAACCTACTATTTGATAAAAATCTAGAATGTTTTGAATTCACTATTCTGTCTATTCAGAATAGATAAGCCCAAATGGAGAAACACAACCTCACAACAGTGACAGAATTCATCCTGGTGGGCATCACTGACCGTCCTGAGCTGCAGGCCCCATTATTTGGGCTGTTCCTCACCATCTATCTGATTTCAGCTGTGGCCAACTTAGGCATGATTGTCCTCACCATGGTGGACCGCAGGTTGCAAACACCCATGTACTTTTTCCTCAGACACCTGTCTTTCATGGATCTTGGTTATTCTACATCAGTTGGACCCAAAATGTTAGTAAATTTTATTGTGGATGAAAATACTATATCATTTAATCTTTGTGCAACACAATTAGCTGTTTTTCTTGTGTTCATTGCTTGTGAGTTATTTCTTTTGTCTGGGATGTCTTATGACCGCTATGTGGCCATCTGTAACCCTCTGCTCTATACTTGCATCATGTCCCGAAGGGTATGTCATATGCTGGTGGGAATTCCTTATCTCTATAGTACATTTGTGTCTCTTTTAGTCACCATAAAAATTTTCACCTTATCATTCTGTGGCTATAATGTCGTTAATCACTTCTTCTGTGATAGTATCCCCTTATTATCATTGATCTGCTCTAACACCCATGAAATAGAAACAATCATTCTGATTTTAGCTGCTTTTAATTTGATATCCTCTCTTCTGTTTGTCCTTGTGTCCTACCTGCTCATCCTCATAGCCATTCTTAGGATGAACTCTGCTGAGGGCAGAAACAAGGCTTTCTCCACCTGTGGGTCCCACCTGACAGTAGTCACAGTCTTCTATGGGACTTTGATATTTATGTATGTACAGCCTAAATCCAGCCACTCATTTGACACCGATAAAATATCCTCCATCTTTTATACCCTGATTATCCCCATGTTGAATCCATTGATCTATAGCTTGAGAAATAAAGATGTGAATTATGCCCTAAAAAGGATTTGGATTAAGGTCTGCAATCTTCTGTCTTACAGGGGGAATAGGATATAAATTATTGAAGGGAAGAAGCTATTTATAATAAAGTGAAGGCAATTCTCTAGTACAGTCAAAAGTGTTTACCATCAGCTAAAATATTTGAATATCCACCAGCAAATGTATGCTGTATGAGGGTAAAAAACAGGATTGGAATTAAAATAGAATTTAAAATTTTGTCGTAGTATTCCCATTGACACTGTCAAGTGTTATGTTTTGTGTAATGTGTAGATTTTACTCACTGAGTATATGTTACCAACATTTTTATTTACTGACACACATTTATGGATCACATTAAAATCATTTAGGCCAGTTTGGTGTTATGATGTTGGTAAGAGAAGTGTGATAATTTGAAGAAATGTGTTTTATGACTGTGTTTACATGAACTACGTCTCATGCATTAGAACTTGCCTCCTCTTTTCTCACCAATATTTGTTCTTTCATTTATGAGGTGAAGGCAGCCTGCATGTTCAATACAAAAATCTAATTGTTGTCTAATTAAGTGCATGTGAGTATATAAGTTAATACAGCAGTAAAGAAATTGAAATGATAATAATTCTTGCCTAAAACTAATAAATAGGCTTAGTGAAGAAATCAAATTAAGAGGACTACACAGAAATTGGAAGCTGATGAGATGGAGAGGGGAAAGAGAATGACCGAACAATAGCGGATTAGCATGATGAAATAATATAATATACATGTGTGGAAATGTTATAATGATATGTCTTATATAGGTAAACAAATATGTACCCCCAATAAAATATTAACAAAGAGACATAGTCTGTTTTTTAAAATTATATTTATTGTGTATGTTTTGTGCCTTCTTGAATTCATATGTACCATGTGTGTCCAGTGTCCTTAGAACACTGAAAAGCATGTTAGATTCCTAGGAACTAGAGTTTCAAGCCATTTGAGCTATGCAATGTAGGTGCTGGAAGCTGAAATCAGGTCCTCTGCTAGAATAGCAAGCAGAGTCACTGAGGCATTTCTCCAGCCTTTTTGATGTTCTTTTTTTCCTTGAAAAATGTAGCTAATCTAATAAAAGAGATATGTTATCTCCCCTCTTTTTCTTGCCCTTTTCCACATGGCACTCTAGTGGTATTTATTAGTAACTGTTAATGTCAACTTGATAAAACGAGTTAGAGGAAACAATGATACTTCTAGGAGTTTGACTATATGCTCTTTCTACTTAGATGGCTCCATGACATGTAACCAGGGTTAAGTGGGCTTATTTCATCCACCATACTTTCCAATAATATCCATGATTTTTTCTTTTCTTACTATTTAAAATTTATGGAGTTTCATGTAGGTCACAAAAACACATGAATTTTTCTGTTTTATTACTGTGAAACAAAATGATTTCCTATGACAATCAAATGTGAGTGTATTCAAGTGAGACAATAAAAATAAATGTATACTGTTGTGTGGAGATAAATATTAACATTATATATTATGTATTTTAAATTTAATCATCATTTTAATTGTGCATATGTCTGTTTTTATGTATTCAAATATGTGTGGAGGTGCCCAGAGAGGTCAGGAATGATGTTGAATTCCCAGAAACTGGTTATAGGCCACCTGATGTGAGAGCTAGGAACTGAACTCCAGTCCACTGCAAGTCAAGAAACCACACTTAACCAGTAAACCATCTCTCTAGCAACATTATTTTATATTTTTCATATGACAAAGAATATATAACAAATTTCATAACTTTTCTTATATATCCACAAAATATTCTGCTTCTCTAGAAATTTACATGGAACAGAGATAAGTAAAGAACAGTAAACTTCTGCATTGAAAAATTTCAAAAAAAAACTGAGAAAAAGATGAAAGACATGTATGGCAGAATGCATGAGTTCTGGCCGGGTAGGGGGGCAAGGAGTGGGGGGATGAGTCTAAATTTGGTTAGGAAATGTATGAAATGCACAAAACATCAATAAAAAAGGGTTATTACTATTTTTATCAGATACAACTTATCACTGTTTAAATAATACAGTTCTAAATGATTTTATATTTAACCAAATACTTCAGCAAAAAATTGTTAAACTTTTTATAGAGAAAGAGAAAGTTTAACATGTGTGATTTAAAGAAAATAATGGGTATGCAAACTATTATACAATAAATTAGGTCATATTTTAATAATACCTAAATTCAAAAAAGCAAAATGAGGTATTTTATTTGCTTAAAGTCAGCTTGTCAGTGATCCTAAAGTCCAGCTCTACCTTTGCCTCATAGTCCAGGGCATATATTAACTAAAGCTGCTTCTTCACTCAGGATCTCCCTTTCCCTCAGAAACCTTTAAGCACAAGTCCTCATTTTATCTAGTGGGTGAGAACTTCATCAAATTTCCACCATATCTGAAAAGGAATATTGAGGTTCAGATCTCCTGAAGCATCCTACCCTTTTACTCTCAAATGCAATACACTTGGTGTTTAAACCTGAGCAGCTGATAGCACACACCTCACATCCACAACTACAGCTTGATTTTTCCTCTACCTGGGATGCTGACTTTGCCAGTGCTCCGCTGTCTATTAGTTATCCAGTCTGTGCATTTGGATTCATTTTTCCACTTAAATGTCTATTCCAGGACCTCAAGGACAACACATGTCCATATTTTAACCAGATAAGAGGAACAGCTCTCTGTAGAGTCAGCCTTTGACTAATGCCAACTTCTCTTATGACATCCTGGGAGACATCAAACTCTTACTCAGTTCACAACTGTGGAAGTCTGTTTCCTTAGATTCCTTACCTCCTGCCTCTGATCCCTTTATATTCCTAGATAAAGACCTTCCTTCATGTAACCTTTGCTGAATTCTGGCTATTGTCACAAACATAAGGTTTTCAAATATTTGAACTACTAGATTTCATAAGCAACCACAGGACTATGGGGTCCTTAAAAGACATTAGCCCATCCACAATAAATGGCCTCAATTTGTAATAGAAATTTTACCCTGTGCTAGGTGATAGCTTGCATATTCTCCTGCTTTATAACTTCTTTTTACTTTTCCCTCAACATAGTCCTTGAAACACTTGCTAGGGCAATAAGACAAGAGAACTACTATCCCTTTTTGCAGATGACATGAGAGTTTACCTAAGGGACACTAAAACCTCCACCAGAAATTTTTTTGAAATGATGAAGAGTTTCAGTAAAGTGACGGGATACAAAATTAACCTAGAAAATTCAGTAGGCTCTCTTTACACCAGCAATCAACAAATGGAGAAGGAATATAAGAACACCATCCCACTCACAGTAGCCTCAAAAATAATAAAATACCTGGGAATAAACCTAACCAAAGATACCAAAGCTCTCTACAACAAAATGTTTAAACCCTGAAGAAGGAGATTGAAAATGACATCAAAAGATGGAAAAACCTCCCATGCTCATGGACTGGAAAAATTAATATAGTAAAAACGTCCATTCTACCTAAATTAATATGTAGATTTAATGAAATCCCAATCAAAATCCCCATCAGATTTCTCAAAGACTTGGAAAAAAATCCTCATATTCATATGGAAAAACAAAAATCTTCAAATAGCTAAAGAAACCCTGAGTGAAAAGTGCAATACAGGAGGGATTACCTTACCAGACTTCAAGTTATATTACAGGGCTATAGTTATAAAGACAGCATGGTACTGGCACAAAAACAGACCCTTTGATCAATGGAACAAAACTGATGATCCAAACTTGAGCTCATATAATTTCAACCACCTCATATTTGACAAAGGGGCCAAAAATGTTCAATGGAGGAAAGATAGCATCTTCAGCAAATGGAGTTGGCAAAACTGGATCATCATTTGTAGAAGGACATTCCCCTGTTTTATCACTTCTTTTTACTTTTTTTTTCTAAACACCATACAATAAGTTCTCATTTGAAAACATTAAGTCTATACTCTCAATCTGGCCTATCAGGTGCTCAAGGACTCCAGCACTGCTCAGTCTAACAACTGTTGGCTATGTCCTTCCTTTACCATTATAGTCATGACTAGTTGGTGTTCATGTCCTTCTTGAATCCCTAAAGTTAAGTATTTCTTTACTTTAGGGAAGTTTTCATCAATAATTATTTGGAACTTGTGTTCAATGCCATTGATCTGAGATTTTACTCCTTCCTGTATGCCTATAATTTGCAGAATTAGTCTTACATTGTCCCACATTTCTTGCATATTCCATTCATGTATTGTTTTGGTCTTTTTGAGACAGGGTGTCCCTGTAGCCCCAGCTGACCTGGAACTCGCTCTGTAGACCAGGCTGGCCTTGAACTCACAAAGATCCACCTGCCTCTGCCTCCCAAGTGTTAGGATTAAAGGCGTGTGCCACCACGCCTGCCATTCATGCATTTTATAAAATTTTATATAGTCTTTGCTTAAGGAGTCCAGATCTTCAACTTTGTCATCCAGTCTTCATATTCCCTTTTCTGATTCATTTGTTCTGCTGTGAGTCTTTCTGCTCATATTTCCAAATGGTTTATTTATTTTTTATTTAATGTTAATTTCTGTTTGTTTTTTCACTATTTCTATCTTTGGGAATTCAGTCTTCAAGTCATGAATTGTGTTTGATATTTCATTTAGCCACATATTTATATATTCCTGTGCTTCCATCACAAGTCCTTGGAGCTGTTTGTTTGTGTTTTTTTTAAGTTCAATCATCATATTATAATTGTTCTTTGAAATTCTGAGTCCGTCTCTTGCTTAAAGTGTTTCTCATTGTAGAGCACTTCTGTAGAATGAGTCAGTTTCATTGGGGGACATATCCTTTTTTATTTTTCTTGTTATTTGTTTTTTAAGCTGCTGTTTGGGCATATGGATATTGTTTGTTGGTTATCTGTCCAGTAGGTAAATGAGATTGGTTTAATGGAATTTTGTTATGCTTATATTGTTAATGCTCCTTGATTACTTTTTGTTCAAAGTCTGTGCAGCAGACCGGGAGTCAAGGAAGATGGGGATTATGACAACCTGAGGCTGTGTTTTGCAAACTCTATTTAACAAGTCTGAGTTAGAGAGATATATTAGAGGTCTAAGTTGGAAAAGTTGGTGCCTACCTGTGTTCCAGGGTGGCAGGATGAGGGTGGCAGAGCATGAGAGCAACTGAATATAGAGAAAAGCCAATTCTGACTTACCAGCCCCTTAGAAAGGGTAAGAATATTTTGAGGCCAGAGGCCAGGAAGATTGAGTTTGGGGTCACCTTAAAGTGGACTCAGCCACTTTTGCTAGAATCATTAGCTATACACAAGGCTAGGGAGTTAGTCCAGAGATAGTATTGGTTCCTGCAGGGATCCTAGGCAGGGTGAGAACAGGGAGGTGGAACTGAGTAGAGAGGCTGGTGGGTTGAGTCTGAATTACAAAGGTATTCCCTGGGGCAGATCTCTCAAGCCAGTTAGACACTAGGGAGGACCAGATGTGGGGAGGATCACCTGAGAGTTGTTTGGCAGTCTGTGGTAGGGCGGATAGTAAGTCTAGGTTAGGGAGATAGATCAAAGGTCTAAGGTGGAAAATTTTGTGACTCCTTGTTTCCTAGGCTGTCAAGATTAGAGTGGGGAGGTTGAGAAGAACTGAATAGTTGGTAAAGCAGTTTCTGAGTTACTACCATCCTAGGTAGGGTAAGACTGTCTGGAAGGTCAAGACCGGGGGAGATGGGGTTTGGGATTACCTGAAGGGAGTGGTTAGCTAGACTGGTTTAGAGAGTTATTCCAGAGAAGGAATTAATGCCTGCAGTGTTTCTAGGCTGGGTGAGAACAGGGGTTATTAATCTCTTTTTTTGATGATTTATGTATTTCATACATTATTTTTTGGTCCAATTTAGATGCATTCCCTTCTCCCTGTCCTCCACCCCACCCCAGTTCATGCCTTCTGCCACACATGTCTTGCATCTTTCTCTCAGTCTTTCCAAAATTTTTCACTGCAGAGGTTTGTTGTTTGGGGCAGAATTTAACTATATCAGTCATTCCATTGATCCAGTCATGTTGTTGTTCCCTCCCATTTTTATTGCTCCAAAAATGCCTATATAACCATCACCTATGTATCAAAATTATGGACTCTGAGAATAAATTGTATGTTAACTACAAAATATGTTTCAGCATCCCCTTTGATTTTATATTACTCTAAGACATCAATACGTACCTTCCACCCATATACGGTAATTACAGAGTCTGAAAATCAGTGGTAGGTCAATTCTAGAGCCCATTAAAAGATTGATATTATAACAGCACATTTGCTTTCAGATAAACATAAAGATAACAATAATGTTTTTCAGCTTGACTTTCAACTGGAGATTTGGTGTTAGCATCCACAAATGAGGATAACCATTTTTGGAATTCACATTTTTCTCCTTTCATTTTATATTACTTTAAAGAATGCATACACACCCTCCCCTCATTTATACCACAATTACTAAGTCTGAAGATAAGTAGTAGGTTAGTTCTAGATCCCATTAATTCTAGATCCCATTCACATTATAAAGGTACAGTTGTTTTCATGTAAAAGAAAATATTTCTCAGTTTTCCTTACTACTAGGTATTTGGTGCTAGCACCCACAGATGAGGTATACAATTTTCCGTTTGTTTTTCTGGGACTGTGTTCCTTCACTTAGCATAATGTCTTCTAGTTCCATCCATTTTCTTGCAAAGTTCATGATGCCATCCTTCTTTACAGCTGCGTAGAACTCCATTGTGTAGATGTACCACATTTTCTCTAGCCCCTCATTGGTTGAGGGACATTTGGGTTGGCTCCATCTTTCTTTAATACTTATATTAGACCTAAAATAATGTTTATTGCTACATAAAATTTACATTTTGGAATTAGTTATTTACAAACACAAATGACATTGAAAACACAGTCCATCAATTTTCTACACAACCTAATGATAAACTAATTTAAATCAAATTATTTTATTACCTAAAAGACAGTATATTTATCAAGAATGTGCAGAAATTATAGGAACAACATATAAGCAAGTGTTTTTATGGAAAGGACACACAACAATGGGAATCATATCTGAGCTCATTTCTTCTCATTGTATAATTTGTTGATTTTTGTACATTTCATATACTACATCTTTTTTTATGCTTTGTGTATTTCATACATCATTTTCCAATTCAGTTCAGGCATATTTCCCTTTCCCTTCCCCCCACTCCACCCCTACCCATCCCAGATCATGCATTCTGCCATAACTGTCCTGCATCTATCTCTGTTTTTTTTTATTTTTTAGCAATAAGTGATAATTTATGAGTACAAGCATCCTTTATGTAAAACCAATTTGCAAGGAGTTGTGCCCAAACCCACACAGCCCCTTGGTCCCACCATCCAGCAGGGGGGGGGGCTTGTATGTTCAATCAAGTTGATCAAATGACTGTCCAGGCTATATTGGTGTAGTTTCACCATTCACCCCAATCGCAGCCCTTACATTCTACCACGCCCCCTCTTCTGCAGATTGTTCCCTAGGCTTAGAAAAGGGGCACAGGTGGATGAGTATCAAAACAGTCTACTTTCTCTGGAGCTGTTGTCTTGGACTGTGGTCAATTCAGGTTGTTTCCTTTCATGGGCTGACAGTTTGTCCAGGATTAACCTTTTGATCCTACTAATGAAGCACAAGCAATTAGATATATAGGTATTTAAACAGCACTAATAGTTATGGTAGGTTACTTTGGTATAGACACAGATGTTTGAATGCTATGTTAATCCATGAATTACATTTTTTTCTGTTAAATATTTGACAGGGTCTTACTGTGACTTATAACATCTCTTGACCATTAGAGGATGTAAGCTTGTGGCATCAGCCGTGGGTTATTCCTCCAAGGAGAGAGCCAATAGCCAATTAGATTTGGGATATACAGGCATATGGCTGCCTCTGCTGCACAGTATTTCCAGGCAGGTGAGGTGTAGCTGGTGCTGACGGAGGAGTCTTGCTTGACTCAAGGAAGACATATATTGTGCTTAAATGGGTTTAGTGTCCTTTTGTAGCACTCTCTGGTATTCCGAGGACCATCCGTAACTTGCATGTGTTCTCAATACATCTTTCCCATGTTATGTCAGGTCATTCAGCAGCAAGGCCTTATCGCCGCCTCTTCTTGCAGATGGATCCCTGTTTAGAGGCAAGGAGCCTTTTACCTTTCTGGGGGCTTGGATATACTACGTCTTAATCATATCCAAATCCCCTCTTCAACTTCATCCTCCTATTGCCCTTCACCATATTGCAAGAGTTCTGTCATACATGTCAAATCCAACTGCCTCCAGCTTATGTACCCTATGTGCCAAGTTGTGAGTTCATCCGCTGGAGTCCAGTCAGCCTCTCTTGAGTCACTGCCCCCAGAAAGATCATTTCTCTCTTATCTATAAGTAATCACCTGACAGTAGTTCCTCAGAAAACCTTGGAGTCTGCTGCCCATTTTCGCAGTTCTATGCTTGGGAATTTGTTGTCTGGACTGATGCTTTGTCATTTCTTTTTTTGAAATATTATATGTATATATAATATATAGTAGTATATTATATTATGAAGAGCTAAATGAGTAAATATATAGTGATATATTTTTTTTTTTTGGGGGGGGGGATGGAGTCTCCCTTTAAGTCCCAGCTGTCATGGAGCTCACACTGTAGACCAGGCTGGCCTTGAACTCACAGGGATCCACCTGAGTTTGCATTCTTTTTGTTCATTCTGACACCATTGCAGGAAGTTTATATAAGGAAATTTCCAGGATCCTGGAAGACTGTCTTTCCTTATGATTATACACTACCCTGGGTCTTACAATCTTTCTGACCTGTCTTCTGATACAGGCCCAGATCCATAAATGAGTGAGGTTTAATATAGATGTCCTATCCAGGGAAACACCTTCAACATTCTCTTATTCTCCACACTTGGGCAAGTTGTGGTTTTCTGTGTATATCACCCTCTATTGAATAAGGAATCTTCATGGTGCGTATACAGAGATGAATGAATATCCTTTTATACACTATTCCACTATTGCCCATTTACCTTATCTGAAGAAATTTCATCCAAGATGTGTCACTTAGGGCTTGTCCCTTCACAGACATTCACAGTTAAGTTGTGGAACTCCATAATATTCCATATATTTTATGAAAATAAGTTTCTTTGATGAGTGATAAACGACATACTTGTCTGTAAATATAAGAATCCATTAAGCGGACATTAATAAATTATACTTGTCTAAGTATGTGACAGAGGTCCCTTTTCTTCTAGGGTCTATCACCTTTACAGCTATGTAGATGTTAATTTACACTGTTAATTAACAGTGCCACCCATGTGTTCTTTCTCATTGAGTGGGCTTTAATTCCATTTGGATACCTGTTGACTACCCCAAGATAAAAGTGCCACTGCTGCACCACTGGGCTTCACTCTGCTTTTTGGGGGGAGGGGAATTATGTTTTAAACAGTGTTGGAACATTATTTGATTTTGTCCCTTTAAAATTACATATTATCCTCTAGGACAATGAGATCTGATCTTTGGGTAGGAGGCTTCTAGGTCAGATCCTACTCTATTGCTCCAAGTTCTATGTCTGAAATATCTTTTGTCTTCAGCAATAGGATCTTAACATCAAGATATGAGAGACAGTCAAGGTCTGTGGTATTAACCTGTGTTATTTTTGGAGTCTCTTGGACTACCCTGAACAAGAACTCATTTAAAGTGAGGTTTCTCTTGTTTGACACTGTTTTCTGCTACATAGTGTTCAGACATACACATGCTCTCATGTTCAAATACTGAATATGTATTTTTCAGCAGGATTTTGAGCTAATATAGTTCCATCTGCTTTTTAACATCAACAAGGCTTGCTTTATCTCACCTTTCTCTTTCATAGTTTAACATCCATCTTCCTTCATTTAATTCAGGTAGAGTACACATGCCACAATACTGCATATTTTAAAACGATAATAAGCTGTAACTGCAATTAGCACATCCACAATGTTAGAAAACCATTACTTGCATGCCATTGTGAGATATTTCTGTTACAGTATAGTCATTAGGTGATTTCTCCTATTTCTCATTTCCTTTAGGCTAGTCTAATTTGAATCTATGGATACATGTTGTTACATTTTGAATATTTCATAGAGGATTCATAGTAGGGTGGATTTCTCCCATTTTTCTTTGACTTAATATGATGTTTACAAGTTTCAAACTTGTCCTTGTATATGTTGGCATCTAATTCTTGTTACTGAATTCATTTGTAGTTAGAATAGAGATTCGCACTCTCCAATACAGTATTTTAAATATAGGTGTAGTGTGTTTTCAGAAATCTCTTGAACTTTCATTTTGTGTAAACAAAATGTAGAGGTATAATCTTTATTTGAGTCTCCTTACTGCTCAAATACCTTAATCATTTCCTTTTATCTTCTTATTCTGTAACTTTGAATAGTTTCCATAATTCAAAAGAGTGTGATAACATACTATTTACATTGCTATAAAAACTTTATCTCATTAATGCCATGTTCTTTAGGTCCATTTCTAGTATCTCATAATTTTCTATGTAATTTAATGGTAAATTTTAAGCCCACTCTGCCTAGCCACATATTGTATCTGTCCACCTATCTGTAAATGTGTTTATGTCATTGGTACTTTGTGGAAATTCGGACTATGCTGTAATGCTCATTTTAATACTTCTGAGAACTTAATAGCATTTCCTTGGGTATAATGCTAAAGTTGGATTGATTACTCAAGTCATTAATTAGTAAATAAAATCACCATCCCATACAGATGTTTTCTCTCAATTAGCTCACAATCTCCAGACATTTAATTAAACATAATCCAATAGTTTGAGGCTAATAATAAATTGGTTAGCCATTCCCCAGGGAAACCTTCAATGTTTAAAAACATTCCATAAATCCCCTTTAACACCCTATGTCAAGAAACAAATGGGAGAATCTGAAGAGAACTTCAATACAGGTAAGGGAGAAGGATAGCACTGTGCCATGAAGCTCAAGTACTCCAGAAAGGATTAGACTGTCCTAGGGCTTTGCCTGTATGGAGGACTATCTCTGACTCTTTCACATTTCTGGTTTTCCATGATTCCTGAGTGGGACTTGATTCTTCCTCCATTTAATTTTTTTATTAATTTGTGACTATTTCAAATACATTGAGAAATTAACCACAAGGAAATACACATTGTGTTTTATCTGCTAAAACATAATTAAACTGTTTAGAGTCACAGCATTGAAACTGTTCTTTCAAGTAGTCACTGAGTTCATTGCCAGCTTGAGGTTACGTAGTAGATTCTACTTCATTTCTTTTTCTTTTAATATTGAGAGATTGCTTGGTGTTTGGCAGTGTGGCTTTGTGTATAGTACATCTAATAAAAACAGAAAATTGACCGCTGGGCGTGGTGGTGCACACCTTTAATCCTAGCACTTGGGAGACAGAGGCAGGCGGATCTTTGTGAGTTCAAGGCCAGCCTGGTCTACAGAGTGAGTTCCAGGACAGCTCAGCTGGGGCTACAGGGAGACCCTGTCTTGAAAAGACCAAAAAAAAAAAAAAAAAAAAAAAAAAAAAAAAAAACCAGAAAATTGAAAAATAAATGATGCAATAGCAGATTTCATAGAAGAAAGGATAATTTCTTGCACTGATATGGTTTCCTTTCTTTCTTTATACATAAATTTTTTTGTAAATTTATTTATACATTTTTGTACAAGATTAGGTTACAAATCAAATCTAGACCCGTGTCCCCCTCCCTATCCCCCCACCCCACCAGAGTTCATGCATTCTAACAAACATGTTTTTCTTTTATTTTTTTTTCTGGGTCTTTCTCAAAACTATTGATTCACAAGTTGACTGTTTTGAGCAGAAATTCTTTTCTGGTTTTGTTGTTGTTGTTTCAATGTCCTTGAGCTTGGGCAAGTGCACAAGCCCTTTTAAAAAGAAACATTGTTTACTTGCACAAAACTGATCAGATATGAGAGATCGTAAATGCCCTTGAAGTGGTTTTTTTTTGGTTGCGAAACAAACGGTGAGAATTTGAATTGTTCCCTTATTATAGTATTGAAATTAAGTCTACTTAATCTGTCAAATCATGTTCATGCCCTGATTTTATATAATTATATCTACCAATAAACATTGTGAAAATTAAAGTATTAAAAAATTCTCTTTCAAATATAGTATCCATTTTATCAAGTTTTCATTGTGAGTCAACGAATAAGAAATACGTCTCTATTTTAAGCAGCTATTCTCTCATGATTTCTCATGTACTTATACATCGGTTCATCATACAACACAAAAGATTTGCCTTTGAACTGTGATGACATAACTGAGAAGAAAATTAATATAAATTTCCAAGCTAGGCATGGTGGCACACACCTTTAATCCCAGCACTTGGGAGACAGAGCAGGTGGATCTCTGTGAGTTCAAGGCTAGCCTGGTTTACACAGCAAGTTCCAGGACAGCTCAGGCTACAGGGAAACCCTGTCTCAAAAAGACCAAAAAAAATTAAAAATATAATTTCCATGAAATTTTAATAAAATTGTGAGGACAAAGAATGGAGACCCCATTCCTCTAATTCCACAAGCATGGAAACTGCAGTTGAGTTTGGAAAACACAAGGAAGGTTTTTGACAAAATCATACAAAAATGCAGGGAAAAATAGAAGTGAAATTATTTAAAAAGAGGATCATAGTGATCAATGTTAGCCATTGAACCTACTTATTAATTTCTCACTTCTTCATCCTTTTAGAACAAATGAAATCCTTGTATCAAAGAACATACGTAAATCCAGACAAAGAAAACTACATTCAAGTAGGTTACTGACAACACTTTATAATAAGAGTATTTTGCTATTTGAAAATATTTTACAAATCTCATAAACACATCATTAATCAATCTTAGACCTTGTCAATCATGGAAATATTTGGATTTTTATATATAATAAAAAATTATTCAAATTATTTTATAAAGTAATCTCTATGAAAATTATTTATTCAATTTGTACAGACAATTTAAATTTGCATACATATTTAGCCTGTTTAATTATGTAACATAATTTCCAATGTGGTTTCCCACAGATTTTATTGACACATCTATCCAGTGTCCAACAGACTTACCTCTTCTACCTGTAAGTATATGACTGTACAGGACTATATTTTGAAGTAAGAAGTTATATGCATTTTTATGATATAGCATTGTAAGATCCTGATAAGTTTTGGCACATGAATTATATCAGTTTTAAGTGGATTTCATTATATCAATTAATTATGTAAATGATCAGTAGACAAAATAAAGACTATGAATTTACCTTCTATCAAAAGTTAATAAATCTTGAGCATTTATTATACTTGTTTCATATACATGCATTTATATAATATACACCTTATTATAATTATAATATACACCTATCTATCCATCTCTTTTCTTTTTTAAATTTAATTTATTTATTTTCTATGTGTATTAATGTACTGTCTGTATGTAGGTTTGTGCACCCGTGTCATGCAATGCTGCAGAGGTCAGACGAGGGTGTCGGATTCCCCTGGAACTGGAGTTCTCCTGGAATTGGAGTTTCAGACCGTTCTCACCTGCCATGTGGGTGCTGGGGATCGAACCCGCGTCTTCTGCAAGAGCAGTCAGCGCTCTTAACTGCTAGGCTATCTCTCCAGCCTATCCATCTCTTTTCTAACACATATCCCATCTAGCTCTGCATCAGTCACATCAATCTACCAAGTTAATGATCTATTTATATCATGATCAGTCAAATGAAAGCAAGGGTGTTACTGTTACAGTTAAAGCTTGAAGCTGAGTATTAGACATATGCAATCTTTTATATATTAATCATTATAAACTATTAATTCTCTCAATACTGAAAAATTATATTGTTTCCATTTTTATGCTCCATATTTGAAATACAAATTCTCATACTAGTCTTAGATAACCTTGCTCATACTAGGTTCACTTAACCTACTATGTGATGAAATTTGGAATGTTTTTAATTTGCTATTCTGTCTATTCAGAATAGATAAGCCCAGATGGAGAAGCACAACCTCACAACAGTGACAGAATTCATCCTGGTGGGCATCACTGACCGTCCTGAGCTGCAGGCCCCATTATTTGGGCTGTTCCTTACCATCTATCTGATTTCAGCTGTGGCCAATTTAGGCATGATTGTCCTCACCATGGTAGACTGCAGGTTGCAAACACCCATGTACTTTTTCCTCAGACACCTGTCTTTCATGGATCTTGGTTATTCTACATCAGTGGGACCCAAAATGTTAGTAAATTTTATTGTGGATGAAAATACTATATCATTTAGTCTTTGTGCAACACAATTAGCTGTTTTTCTTGTGTTCATTGTTTCTGAGTTATTTCTTTTGTCTGGGATGTCTTATGACCGCTATGTGGCCATCTGTAACCCTCTGTGTTGCATCATGTCTCGAAGGGTATGTCATATGCTGGTGGGAATTCCTTATCTCTATAGTACATTTGCTTCTCTTTTAGTCACCATAAAGATTTTCACCTTATCATTCTGTGGCTATAATATCATTAATCACTTCTTCTGTGATAGTATCCCCTTATTATCATTGATCTGCTCTAACACCCATGAAATAGAAACAATCATTCTGATTTTAGCTGCTTTTAATTTGGTGTTCTCTCTTCTGGTCGTCCTTGTGTCCTACCTGCTCATCCTCATAGCCATTCTCAGGATGAACTCTGCTGAGGGCAGATGCAAGGCTTTCTCCACCTGTGGGTCCCACCTGATGGTGCTGACAGTCTTCTATGGGACTTTGATATTTATGTATGTACAGCCCAAATCCAGCCACTCATTTGACACAGATAAAATATCCTCTGTCTTTTATACCCTGATTATCCCCATGTTGAATCCATTGATCTATAGCTTGAGAAATAAAGATGTGAATTATGCCTTAAAAAGGATATGGATGAACGTCTGCAATCTTCTGTCTTACAGGAGGAATAGGATATAAATTATTGAAGGGAAGTGGCTAATTATAATAAAATGAAGGCAATTCTCTAGTACAGTCAAAAGTGTTTACCATCAGCTAAAACATTTGAATATCCAGCAGCAAATGTATGCTGCATGAGGGTGAGAAACAGGATTGGAATTAAAGTAGAATTTAAAATTTGTCATAGTATTCCCATTGACACTGCCAAGTGTTATACTGTGTGTACTGTGTAGATTTTACTCACTGAGTACACATTACCAACATGTTTATTGACTGACACACATTTATGGATCTCATTTAAATCATTTAGGCCAGTTTGGTGTTATGATGTTGGTAAGAGAAGTGTGATAATTTGAAGAAATGTGTTTTGTGACTGTGTTTACATGAACTACATCTCATGCATCGGAACTTGCCTCCTCTTTTCTCACCAATATTTGTTCTTTCATTTATGAGGCGAAGGCAGCCTGCACCTTCAATACAAAAATCTAATTGTTGTCTAATTAAGTGCATGTGAGTATGAGCGAACAATAGTGGATGAGCATGATGAAATAATATAATATACATGTGTGAAAATGTTATAATGATATGTTTTATATAGGAAAACAAATATATGCCCCAAATAAAATATTAACAAAAAGTCATAGTCTATTTTTTAAAATTATATTTATTGTGTGTTTTTGTACCTTCTCGAATTCATACGTACCATGTGTGTCCAGTGTCCTTAGAACCCTGAAAAGCATGATAGATTCCTAGGAACTGCAGTTTCAGGCCATTTGAGCTAGCCAATGTACGTGCTGGAAGCTGAAATCAGGTCCTCTGCTAGAATAGCAAGCAGAGTCACAGGCATTTCTCCAGCCTTTTTGATGTTCTTTTTTTTTCCTTGCAAAATATAGCTAATCTGATCAAAGAGATATGTTATCTCTTCTCTTTTTTTCTTGCCCTTTTCCACATGGCACTCTATTGGTATTTATTTTAATTTTTTAATTAATTTTATTTATATCTGTATGTGTATGAATGTACTGTCTGCATGCAAGTTTGTGCATCCGTGTCGTGCAATGCTGCGGAGATCAGAAGAGGGTGTCGGATTCCCCTGGAACTGGAGTGCTTCTGGAATTGGAGTTTCAGACGGTTCTCGGCCACCATGTGGGTGCTGGGGATTGAACCCGGGTCCTCTGTAAGAGCGGTCGGCGCTCTTAACTGCTAGGCCATCTCTCCAGCCCCACTCTATTGGTATTTGTTAGTAACTATTAATGTCAACTTGATAAAATGACAGTAATAAAACAGAAAAATTCATGTATTTTTGTGACCTACATGAAACTCCATAAATTTTAAATGGTAAGAAAAAAAAATTGATGGATATTATTAGAAAGTATGGTGGAAGAAATAAGCCCACTTAACCCTGGATACATGTCATGGAGCCATCTAAGTAGAAAGAGCATATAGTCAAACTCCTAGAAGTATCATTGTTTCCTCTAATTCACTTTATCAAGTTGACATTAATAGTTACTAACAAATAATTTGTTTTTTTGTTTTTTTAATTTTTTTATTAATTTTATTTATTTCTGTATGTGTATGAATGCACTCTATTGTGGATGTTAACTCCAAATTCCCATTTGAATGGCAAACTGAACAACATTATTGTTATATTTCTTTTTATCTGAAAGCAACTATGTTGTTATAATGTAAATCTCTTAACCAGCTCTAGAGCCAATCCACCACTTATTTTCAGACTCTGTAATTACTGTATATGGGTGGAAGGTATGTATTCATATTGTAGAGTAATATAAAATTAAAGGAAGAAAATGTGAATTCCTAAACATAAAAAAAGACTGAGAGAAAGATGCAGGACATTTATGGCAGAATGCATGATCTGGGGTGGGGTGGGGGGAAGGAAAAGGGGAATATGTCTAAATTGTACTGAAAAATGATGTCTGAAATATACAAAACATCAATAAAAGCATTATAATAAAAATAATTTTAAACCCAGTAAAAAAGTTCTTATTTGAAAACATCTAGTATATAATCACATTGTGACCCATCAGTTGCTCAGTGATTCGAACATTATTCAGTCTAACAACTGTTGGCTATGTCCATCTCTTCCCACCTGTACACACAACCTTCCCCATCTCCAGTCTTTCGTGAGCTTAGGTAAATCACAGGCATCATCCTAGGCCCAAATGCAAAGGCTCCTACTGCTGCAGAATGGATGGTCATTGAAATCCTTACAGGGCTTTCAAAGTATACAATATCTATATTCAAATTTTTCTAAACACTCTGCTCTTAACCAAAAGGATCCCCATTGTTGTACTCCTGACCACACACCTCTTTAGTAGCCAAGACCTGTGCCTGCCCCATTCCTCACAGGAAGCCTTTTCCTACAGACATCCCAGTAAGGCTACTGGATCTCCCCCTATGCACTTCCTCCATTAGTATAAAACATCCTTCTGAATACCTCTCCTATAGGATTGGCTACTCAGACTCACTCTTCAAGGGAAGTTCCTCTTAACAGTTCATTTATCTGTCTATATAACCATTTTTCTGCTCATTCGATTCAATGATACAAAGTTGGCATATTATCAGGAACAACCTAATTTATACACTAGCCAATTCCTCTTGCTTACAGCAAATATATAAAAAGACCAAACATCTTACTTTCTTTAATGTATTCATATCCTGTTACCAGAGCACACACAAACTTTTTCTGATCTTCTAAACTTCTTCCATTCTTTACCCAGCATTAATGCTATAACCCTGAGTAGTGCCAATTTAAATGAGTCACTTTGGGCCTGAAAAATATGAACTAAGTATGAAAAAGTAAATATTAATCAACTACTTAATTTCTTCAACTTCCACCTGGCCACTTTCATATTTGTATCAGATATCTTATTTTGTCTATTGCTTCTTGCCCTAGCTGTGCCTTCCCACTAACTAGATTTGGATTTGTACATTAGTTTATTTGACCCCAAATGGAAACATGGCTCTCAATATCCAGATCTTTCCCATCCCTTTAACTTATCATTCAAGCAAAATAAAACTCTGCCTACTTGCAGCCTGGGGGTTAACTGTGTGTCTTGACACAGGAATCTGGGGAGGTTTTAGCTACATAATAACATTCTATCATGTTTTTATCTCAAACATACAAGAAAGTCTTCAGGAATTTAATTAAAGCCTGATAAGAATCAGGATCAGTTACACTACTTAGTAGCAGTCCAGTCTAAATTAGAGGCGTAAGATTTCCTGAAAGGTGAAGGAAGTCTTTGCCAGTCTTAGAGGAGGAATGTTGATGTTATGTAAATTATTCTGGCCTGGGCAGAGACATAATAGAAACTTACCTGAATTGTTTTCAATAATTAGACAAACAGGCATGAGAATCACAGGACAAATAGTTTCAGGACTCATCCTGAACCCATTGGCTCATAAATGTTGTCACTACCTTCATAATCATTTTAATTTTCACATCCACACGTCCCTCTCTAGTCATTTGCTGATAACAATTTACCAATGCCACATTATCCTCATTCAAGAAAGCAGATATCAGCCTCTGAAGAGTGCTGGTTCATAACCATCCATGAGATGGCATGGGGTAGGAGAGACCTAATGTGGTCTTGCTTGAATTCAGCAGGAAGAAACTTTGATTTTAGTGACCTCTAATCTGAGAGACACCATCCATCCCATTGTCTAGAACTCATTCCTCTATCTTTTGTTCCCCAAACAATTTTACTTCATATTTATAAAATGTATATCATTTTTCAAGTGTTTTTCCATCTATGATTTCTCTACTGATATTTAAAATATGCATAAACTTCCAGGCATAGTGGGGCATGCGTTTGATCCAGCACTCAGGAGGCAGAGGCAGGTGGATCTTTGTGAGTTCAAGGCCAGCCTGGTCTACAGAGTGAGTTCCAGGCCAGATGGGGCTACGGGGAGACCCTGTCTTGAGAAGACAAAAAATAATATGCATAAACAGTTCATTTTCATTATTGATACTGATTGGGAAATTTTGCATATTTTATGAATTAATTAAGCTCTTCTTCATATTCATTATTTAACCATCATTTTATTACTAGCTATGAAGGTGAGTCTTTGCAATGATTAACATACATATAAACTTTAAAAATGATTTTTCATGTAAGTACTGTTATGGCTAAACAAATAACTGAAACACTCTCGAGGAGGGGAAGGAGTTCTGTGAATACTGGATTTGCTGTGAATATACAAGGGAACTGTCATTTGAAACAAATCAAGTTTTGATATTGTAATTGAATGGTAGATTTCTTGAGTATGGACAAAATACTGGACATTGTTTCTAGCATCCCTGAAAACAATTGTCCTTAATTACTATTTATAAATATTATAAATACCATGGAAACATTAAACAATTTATTCATGCTTCATTTGTCCAAACAACTTTGCAAGAGCATAATCATTAGACAATTTCAATAGACCTACTGTATAGTAGCACTGCTTAATAAATGACCATGTAATAACACTGGGACTCTCTTGAGCATGCAATTGTTCCTTTACAGAATAAATTCTGTGATAATCCTGAATGCAAAACAAACTTCATAGTTGTGCCTGAATTATTCCTAATGGGCATTACTGACTGTCCTAAAATACATGCTCCGTTATTTGGGATTTTCCTCACTATCTACCTATCTTATCTCCTTAGTGGGCAACTTGGGCATTATCATGATGATGGACTCCAGAAGATCACCCATTACCTTTTGCTTGGATACTTGGCAGCCATTGATATTGGATATCCAATAGACATGGGACCCAAAATGCTAGAAAATTTTGTTGTGGGCCAGAATATATATTTTCAATAAAAAAGAAGCTTCCTTTCTTCTTTTCATTACCTGTGAACTGTGTGTGTGTACATGTGTGTGTGTGTGTGTGTGTGTGTGTGTGTGTGTGTGTCTGTCTGTCTGTCTAAGTTTGGCTGCCTTTGATTTTATTTCTTCTCTCTCTTCTGGTGGTCTCTGTGTCCTACTTGCTCATCCTCATAGCCTTTCTCAGGAAGAATTGTGCTGAGGGCAGACACAAGGCTTTCCCCACCCAGGCTCCCACTGATAGTGGTCACAGTTGTCTACGGGACTTTGATATTTATATATGTGTAGTCTAAATTGAGCCAGTCATTTGACATGCAAAATATCCTCCATCTTTTATACCATGATTATCACCATGCCAAATCCCTTGTTCTGTAGCCTAAGAAATAAAGATATATAATATTCCCTACATAGGATATGGAAGAAGGTATACAATATTTGGTGTTACCAGTTTATATTATGTAAGTTGTATAAATCAAGATTGGATCAGAATCTGCTGTATTTTGGCTCAGATTATTGAGTAAACATAAATAGTTTGAATATATGTTTCAAGATTGACCTTTTTGATACTGGTTATATTTCAAAAATCATTTAAACTTGAATTAATTTTAGAATGAAAATGTTGAAAAAATATTGGACAGGGGCTGGAGAGATGGCTCAGCATTAAGAGTGCATGTGGTGGTGCCTGTCTTTAATACTAGCACTCAGGAGGCAGAGGCAGGTGGATATCTGTGAGTTCAAGGCCAGCCTGGTCTACAGAGTGAGTTCCAAGCCAGCTGGAGCTATAGAGAGACCCTGTCTCAAAATAAATAAATAAATAAATAAATAAATAAATAAATAAATAAATAAATAAATAAATAAAAAGTATTGGTCAATCGGTTTCTATATAAGACAATCTGCTTAGGACCTCGATGTAGAGGTATGATGGTTGTTTCTCCATCTAGATATTGTCAGCTTTTCAAAAACAGACAGACCTAGGAAAGGAGTCTCTGCCAGACTGTGAGGGATTTTTCTTCATTGTTTTTACTAAAGCATTAAGGACTTCCTAAACCTGGCAGTGCACCCATTTCATAGGCCATGTTCCCTGACTATATAAAGAAGAGGACAGGAGCTAAGCATCAACTTTCAATACTTTCCACTTCCTGACTGTAGACGGAGTGTGACTGGGCACCTGGATTTCCTGTTACCAAGACTTCTCCCATGATGGACTGAATCGCTTGAGAATGGAAGTGTGAGCTCAAATAAACATTATCTCCATTAAGTTGCTTTTCTTTGACATTTTGTCAGAGCAAAAGGAAAAGTAACTAAACTATTGAGTATTTTTTTCATTACTAAAGACACACAATAATTCATTATAAACAACTTCATGGATGAAGAGGATTCCAAATGGAAATTATGTTAAAATAACTTTCTAACTTCCCCATATAATCAGTGATAATGGCTTAATCAGTGATCTATGCTACGCGCTTAAATAAAATGAATAAACAACTTTTCAAAATGTCTTTCCCGGTCACAAAAATTCCAACATAAAACATGTGAGGGAAAGGAGAGGGAATGGAAGAGAATAAATTCATCTTTCAATGTTTTTAAGACTTATTTGTTTATTGTTTATTTTATTTATGTGTACGCATTTTGATTGCATGTGTTTCTGGGCAGCAAGACAGAGCAGAACACTGAGATAAGAAAAGGCTACCAGATTCCCTGGAAATGCATTAACAGGAGATTGTGTGTTATCATATGTGTTATGAGAACTGGAACCTGAATGAGCAGTAAGCGCTCTAAATGCCTGAGCCCCTTTTTTTTCAAGCTTAAAAGGATTATCCCTAATATCAAAAACTGAAAAACTATTATTATACTTATGAAAATTCTAAGCAAAATGTTAACTGATGAATTTAGGAATATGTCAAAACTAATACCTAAGTTAGTATGTGACAGAATTTTGTGTTATTTACACAGAAAATATCATTTATATCATTTATAATGTTAAGGAAACAAAAGAAACAAAACACTATGATGAGAGGCAATCAGAAATATATGTCTAAGAACCAAAGAAATTTCTTCAAGCAATGGGGAGATGCTGGACATGATGATACACACCTTTGCTCCCAGCCATGAGTGATGCTACAATCCTTTAATATCACTATTTGAGAATTAGAGGCAGGTGGATCTCTGTGAGGTCAAGGCCAGCATGGCCTTCATTTCGAGTTCCAGGCCAAACAGAAGTACATAAAGAGAACCTGACATAAAGTACAGTGTAGAAAGAAGCATATCTATGCTGCAAGGGAACCAAAAATGAACACACAGAAGGACCTGCAATTTATATGCAAAATAGCATGCAGAAAATGAAATAAGTTATAGAGATCCAATCACAGTCCAATAATGTGGGTACAGAATATTATACAAAATAATGTGACTGTTACCCAGTGTCTACACTTATTGTGACCTTCCCATTCCAGTGGAACTTTGTATGTTAATATAAATATTGGTACACTGAGGCTGTCCTAATGTGAGTCCACTGAATTTGCACAAAAGCTTTAACACACCTTTGCTCTCACAATTATTACTTTTTTTTTTTACATCTACAGAAATCAGCTTTTCCTCTTCTACTTTCCTGATTCTGTTGAATAGGTATTGTCCTGAATGCTGTGATCTCCTCTGCTTTATTTTGTCTTCTCATCTGTGTACATAATCCACTGATGGAAAGCAAAGTTGTTTCTACATGTGTGCTTACTAATTCTCTCCTTATTATAGTAATCAACCATAAATATATGAATTATTGGGAGAATAGATCCATATAGTCATTTGATGAATCAATAAATGGTAGGTTAATGCAAAGTGCCATCAAACTCTCAAAAAAAGTTACAAAATCTTAATGCACATCTAACCATTGACATTTCAATGCATTGTTGACAACAGGTAATGAAAAATTTTCCACCCCATTGGTGGTGTAAGTATATTTCTTTCTCTACCTCTCTTTGTCTCTTTCTCATTTCTCTGTATGTGTGTGTATGTGTGTATACATATTTAATTATCAGACATTGTGAATACTATATATATTTCTCATATGACTATATATTCACAAAAATTAGAGAAAATTTCAAATAAACAAATTAACCAAAAGGAACCAAAACTGAACATCAGCAGCAAAGTACCTTATAGGGTAAAACATTAAATTTTAAACTGTCTTTTTTTTATCTCTCTGCTAACATAGTTTGGTTATGCATTACATTTATATTTGAGCAATGGCAACTGGCATAAGAATGAACACAGTGATTAACTCCAAGAGAGATAGGTCATGTGGCTTAGACCAAGACTGGAAGAATGATGAATGGTACACAAAACATTTCAATTTTGTAAAAGAAAAATTTTATAGTAAAAATAAAGAGAAAATTCAGTATATCAATCAAAATAGTTTGCTCATGCTTATGATAAATGCATAGTGAACTACAAATTTTCCCTGACAATTAATGTACAGCCTCTAGGCAATTCATTAAGTATTCAGACACATTAGGGATATTCAAATATTGTTTGAAATTCCACAGGGAAGATAGCTGAAGTTCAAAAAAGTTCTATGAATTGTTAAAGAATGAAATATTAAGAAGCACATGAGGGAATAAAGATATATGTTTCACTACAAGTAGCGAACACAGAAGTTTTGTCACATATACTACTATATTCAAGACTGGCCTTAGGTACCCTGGGTGCGATACCTAAAGTAAGAGCTCATTTCTCACTCACTCATTTTCTGTTATTTCAAGTGCCCGCAGTTGGTTCTCTTCTACTTTCTTCATATTTATTCTGGAACATTTTCTCAGTGTTTAGAGGTAAAATGTTTATATATGAATGAATACTAAAATGAATGCTGGATTTAGAGAATATATTTTATGTAAATGATTTCATCCAACATGTTTCCAAGGTAAATGAGAATGAAAGATAACTAAAAGGAAGTTAATAGTATTTAGAAGTAGAAATTTAAACTAATTATTTCATCTTGTCCCTCATCCATATATTTAAGTGTTTGGTGGATCTAGTATTTTCTGTTATATTATTGAATAAAAAAAGACATTCCCTCTTCATCTTCTTCAAAGGCAAAGTGACTTTCAACTTCATATTGGGATAGTCAAGACACTTGATTTTTCAGGTAACTTTAAGGCAGCCAATTTTATGGCAATAATAAATCACTCACTTCATAGAGAAGCTGCACTGAATTTTGAAGAATATAGAAATAAAAATGGCAAATTGTGTAAAGTTAACAAAGTTTGAAAAGCAATGTCTCTATTCACTGAACTACAAAACTGGTGAGGGGAAAAATGTTCACTCATTTACCTCAGATGAATATTTACACTTACTTTTCATTTATGCTTCATTTTTTAACATACTTTTTATTACAAACCCCTCTCAAAAAGCTACATAAGATTGAAATAGGTTCTGGTTATATGTATTAAAGATATTATCTTATATGAATTAATTTATCTTATATTTAATAATAGAAAGCTGGTGGATTGAGGCAGGGAATGGTTATCAAGTCACAACCTCACAAATGTTTCATATATGATAAAAGCGTTTTATCCATCATGAAATCATATATACTATAAACTTTATAACTACATTTATTTCCTTGTAGCAGACACTCTGATGCCTGAAACCACAATGTTCACTGTAATTTATGTCATTACCATTTATTAATGATTTTTTTCTTCAATTGTTGAACACAGTCACAGTTTTTCACATAGCCTCAGTGTCGTTTACTCATTTTGCTATACGTAGCAATTTTTGCTTTATTAAAAATATTTAGATAAGTTTATTTGGTTATTCAGCTGTTTTATGTATAATTTGCCATAGTGTATTTAGAAGAAATTTTTATAACTATTATGCAATTACACGCACATGCACACAGATAAACTTGCAACTATATAAAAATCAATCTATTTTATTTGAAGTTTAGAGTACAGTATTCTATGGTATCCGCTATAAACATTGTATAACTATATTTAAATGTATATTGTCAATCTATATTATTAATGAGTCCAAAGGAAATTACATGGATATTTATTGTATAAAATCAATACCAATGACTTCTTTCTTGCCACATCTTCTCAAATTTCTATACATTATTCCAGGTTGTTCCACAGAAAGGTAAATTAAATTTGCCATGTTCAAATAAGCATATTTCAGTTCCAATAAAATGGCCACAATGGAATTGTAATACTTTTGCTAAATTGAATGTGTAAGTAATATTAAAATAGAATGTAAGCATAAAAACATGAGAAGACAAGCCATGCAAATCAATAGCAAGCTGCTTTTCTAATTTTAGGCAGAGAATGGGAGTATAGTGGGGTAGATAATAGGGAAGTTTTCATGCATTATGTCCTAATTAACCTATACTTAATTTATTCAACATCTTATCTCAGGAAAGAAATTAGTCCTTGTATAGGATATACATATATACAAGTAAATAATTGTCTTTGGTGTAAATGCATTCATGACTAAACAAGCACGTTATATCTTTCAGAGGAGGAAGCAAGAGATTCCCAAATGCAAGGATTGCCAGAGTTTCATAATGAGGCTTTCTTAAAAATAAATCATGCATTGGCAATGTTATTCTATTTATTTATTTTTTGGTCTTTTTGAGACAGGGTCTCCCTTTATTCCCAGCTGTTCTGGAACTCACTATGTAGACCAGGCTGGACTTGAACTCACAGAAATGGGCTCTTGGCTAACATGAGAAAAACCACAAGGCTGATTCTGAAACTTACAAAACAAAACAAAAGACACGCACACACACACACACACAAACACACACAAACACTGATTTATAACAACTACTTATAGATAATATAAAAACTGAAACCTTTAATATCTCAACTTTAAACACAAGCATTGAGGTATATATATATAATTTTGGAAAATTACCATTTTGGGGTACATTAAATAATTCATTCCAAGTTAGACACTGAATCCAGGAATATATCTGTGTGACTATTCATGGAAATACATTATCATCTGTTGGAATTTTTGTTTACATATTTGTCCAGTGTTTACAAGTACGTTAACATTTTCAGCTTTAATGCTAATCAATGTAAAATGTTTAGATTGTATTTTAAATTAGTGATTTATAAGCATTTTAGAATTTGGCATTTTGAAAGTTTTATAATATAATTAAAATATGTATTTTATGGTACTGGATATATTAATACTTGAATGTGATTATGAAAAATGAATTGAAAAATAATTATCATTGAAATAATTATTTTTTATTCACTTATCAAACACCAAAAATCAAATATTCAAAATTTTTGGCTTATAAATTTATACTTATCTTTTTTTGTATCTTTACCTGTCATCAATCACTATTATTTATATCTATCTACCCACCTATCAGATCTATCATCTAATTTTCATTTATCTATCATACATCTCCTTACTTCCAGCCTTCTTTCCATCCTTCTTTCTTTTTCTTTCTTTCCTTTTATTTAATGGCTTATTAATGTCTTAACTAAAGAAGAAATTAACTTGTGGATATTGCTAGGACTGGAGACTGAATTCAGTACAATATGTGTAATCTTAGCTGGGTTTAACCATTCATTACCAATAAAAATTAACAAAATATTGATGAATTAAATATCCCTATAAATGGAATGATTATTTTTAAAGACTTTCTTTTTTAATTTATTTATTATTTTTATGTGTATGAATGTACTCTCTTCGTGTAAGTTGGTGCACCCATATCATGCAATGCTGCAGAGATCAGAAGAGGGCGTCAGATTCCTCTGGAACTGGAGTTAAAGATGGTTCTTAGCTGCCATGTGGGTGCTGGGAATCGAACCTATATCCTGTCCAAGAGCAGTCGGTGCTCTTAACCGCTGAACCATCTTTCCGGCCCCAGAATGACTACTTTTAATTCAGAAAAGTAGCTTGCATGGGAAACTCAGCTCCACTTCTGCCCGCATTTATAATTCCTGTATGTAGACTAAATACTTGCTTTCAAGTATTGTTTAGAAAGTCTCACATATCTATTTATAGCACAATTGCTTAATACATGTCTTCAGAGTCATATAACCAGATCTATATTAACCAGAGAAATGTTTCTATACAGTACTGATTCAGCAATACAGCTGCATGGAAAAACAGAATCACACAGTGGTGACCGAATTCATTCTGAAAGGCATTACTGACCGCCTTGAACTGCAGGCCCCATTATTCGGGTTGCTCCTTGTCATCTATCTGATGTCAGCAGTGGGAAATTTGGGAATCATCATCCTCACCAACATGGACCCCAGGCTGCAAACACCCATGTATTTTTTTCTCCGACACTTGGCTGTCACTGATCTTGGATATTCAACATCTGTGGGGCCCAAAATGCTAGTAAATTTTGTTGCAGAACAAAACACAATCTCATATCATCTTTGTGCTGTGCAGTTAATTTTCTTTCTTCTTTTCATTACTTGTGAACTTTTTATTCTGTCTGCAATGTCTTATGACCGCTATGTGGCCATCTGTAACCCTCTGCTCTACACTGCCATCATGTCACAAAGGGTATGCTCAGTATTGGTGGCAATTCCATACGTTTACAGTGTATTTGTATCTCTAATAGTCACTGTAAATATTTTTACATTATCCTTCTGTGGATACAACATCATCAATCATTTCTTTTGTGACTGTATTTCCTTGATATCTTTACTCTGTTCAAACACACATGGAGTTGAATTGATAATTAGATTCTTTGCAACTTTTAATTTGATTTCCTCTCTTCTGGTTGTCCTTGTGTCCTATATCCTTATCCTCACAGCCATTCTCAGGATGAGCTCTGCAGAGGGGAGGTGCAAGGCTTTCTCCACCTGTGGGTCTCACCTGACAGTGGTGACAGTCTTCTATGGGACTTTGATATTTATGTATGTGCAGCCAAAGTCCAGCCAGTCCTTTGACACTGATAAAGTATCTTCCATATTTTACACTCTTATTATCCCAATGTTGAATCCCTTGATCTACAGCTTGAGGAACAAAGATGTAAAAGATGCCTTAGAAAGGACATGGAAAAAGATAGTCAATATATTTTCGTAAAGGTTACATACAATATTAGTGGTAAAAATCTGCTTTCAATGTAAACCAGCTTTGATTTCATTCAAAATGCTTAGCAAGCATCAATGAGCTCAATAAATATTTATCTACTTAGATTCCTGGTATTACTCTACCTTCATCTTCTATAATTAGGGAAGAGAAGAGCAAAGTCTTTGCATTCTGTCATGAATAGAGAGCTGTAATAATAGTAATTGCGTATAGCTTTCAGAAAGCAGAATGGATTGAGGATCAGTAGATCTTAAACCTGTTGAGGTGCTCTATACTATACAGGAAAGATAAAGAACAGTGTATGCAAATGAGTCTTTTCATCGTTCGAGCTATTCATAATTAGTACAATGAACTTGGAAGGATACATGATGTGTTGATATTTGTATTTTGCTCCTGTATAAGTGAAGACTTTCTGCTTTAGGCTGCAGGCAATTCTATAGATTGTGTTAAAATCATCCTCATTGTGGTATCATAACCAATAACCACCATAGCGTGATTTGAAGAATAATTCATGAAAATTTCTTCAAGTATTCCTAGGTGCCAGGATAATTCTAAAACATTTCTTTTATTTTTCTCATCAGTGTCCTTATGTTAACTTATGAAAATGTGTTAACTCACAATTTTTGGCCAAGCAGCAACCACAAGATTCAATGTAACATCTAATTTTGTCTAATGTGTGGTGTGTGTGTTTGTGTGTGTTCAAGTGAATCCTCCAGTTAAGATGAGCATTGGATATGCTAAAACATTCTACCTAATTACCTTCCATGATTTTGCAGCAGTTTGAACTTCATTCCTTCTGGCCAATTTTGATGATTCATGGCCTCTCTTTGGCTAGTAAAAGTTATGCCTATTTAAAGGTCATATTCTGTTTATTATATTATTTCATAAGATACATCTCCATAAAGAAATAAGTCAGTTCCTTTTCTTAATTCTGACACTATTGCTAGGTCCCTAAATTGTACCCTATCTTTTTTTTTCTTCTTTTTGTATTTTTGAGACAGGATCTCCCTTTAGTCCCAGCTGGCCTGGAGCTTGCTCTGTAGATCAGGCTGGCCTTGAGCTCACAGAGATCCACCTGCCTATCTGCCTCTGTCTCCTGAGTGCTGGGATTAAAGACTGAATGATTTTATTGACTTGAAAACTAAAACTGGAGGAGGCTAATAGAAATAATCCCACGTTTTGTATTATGCTGTCTGCAGGGAGTGGGGCATGTTACATCTATATTCCACATCTGCCTATTCAGCATCTATAAATCTCTCTCTATAAATTACATGTTACTAGCCAGGCATGGTGGCCTACTCCTTTAATCCCACTCAGGAAGCAGAGGCAGGCAGATCCAGTCTAGGCCAGCTGGGACTAAAGGGAGACCCTGTCTCAAAACCACCACCAACAAAAAACACATGTTACCTTGCAATTTCAGTGTTAAATTTTTTGACATTTTGTTGTCATATTAATATTAATATAATTTAGTACATCATTTAATAAAAATCATTCTATAGCCAAATAAATTGAATATAATAGTTTAATGAGTATCTAAGCAGCTTTAATTTTCCAAATATTTTAAGAGCATTCTTGAGAGGAGAACAGGTCATCATGTATGTGAAAAATAGATAAAAGCATCTTGTATGTGAAAACGTAGCAAAGATGTATGTTGATGATACAATATACAAAAAAGTCATATACAATGCTAGACACCACTAGTAATTCATATTTTATTTCATGTTGAAAATTCCAATGTTATGGTCACACCATGGAACCAGAAAATAAGGTCAGGAGAGATGACGCAGCAGTTCAAAGCACTGATTGTTCAGAGAGTGGACCTATTTTTTTGGTGGTGTTGTTTGTTTTCCCAGCACACACATGGTGGCAAACGACCATCCTTAACTTCAGCTGCAGGAATCTAATACCCTTCTCTACCCTCAATGGAAATTGTACACCTGAGTGCCCTTACATACATGCAGGCAAAATATTCATATAATTAAATGAACACGAATTTAAAATACAAAAATGGAAAAATAATGGAGGGCTACAACATGGCTATATATTTAAAAACTTGATTTTCCACATGTATTATTGAAAATAACTCCTTATCTACCTATTCTAAATTGTAACTAGTAAAGTCATTTAAATTTTACTTTCCGGGCTGGAGAGATGGCCTAACGGTTAAGAGCGCCAACCGCTCTTACAGAGGAACCAGGTTCGATACCCAGCACCCACATGGCAGCTGAGAACTGTCCGAAATTCCAATTCCAGGAGAACTCCAGTTCCAGGGGAATCCGACACCCTCTTCTGACCTCCGCGGCATTGCACGACATGGGTGCACAAACCTGCATGCAGACAGTACATTCATACACATACAGAAATAAATAAAAATTAAAAAAAAATTTTACTTTCCTTCTCACTCATTTTTGTCCACAGTTTATTATATTATTATTTTGCATGACTGATTCTTTTTCAAGTCTATGTCTATTATTTAATCAAATATCATTTGATAAATTCACTTTAATAGTTTCAAACACCTTGCAGTATATATACAAAAAACCTCTTCCCATTCCTCTGTTATTTCCACAATGTCTCTGCTTTTTATAAGAAATCTCTCTCGCCAGGCATGGTGGCACATGCCTTTAATCCTAGCACTCGGGAGGCAGAGGCAGGCAGATCTTTGTGAGTTCAAGGCCAGCCTGGTCTACAGAGTGAGTTCCAAGACAGCTGGGGCTACAGGGAGACCCTGTCTCCAAAAAGCCAAAAAAGAAAAGTAANCTTAATCTTGATCATTGACACCCACCAAGTCTGTGAATCCTAAACTGACACACTGGCTAGTGGATACCTGTTTGTTCCTATGTGTGTAAACAGATAGGTGTGATTCAACAAGGAAAACTTGCTTAGACACACCTGAAAGACATAAAGATTGACAAGTGTTATGTATTGATAAGTTAGTATTCTTGCAATAGTGTCACCAGTGTTATGTGATTAACCAAATTATACCCCAATTGGATTTAAGGACAGCTAAAGAAGACTGAATACATACTGGGGACTGTTACTGAGGCCACCTTTAATAATAGCTAGATACTTCATAGACCCCAAGAACGACATACCATTAATGTTCTACTAAATGGACACGGTATTCAAATAAGTCCTAATGACTTCATTCTACATGGATAATCAATTTGTTCCTCTCTCACTCCTAATCAGAGGAGCTTCTCACAGTAGAAGACAGGTATAACAAAGACCTACTACTGATTAATGTGCAGAGAATAAGAGACTGTGGAGTACTAGCCTGACAGAAATATCCATTTCACACCCCCCTTCTACAAATCTCAGAGATCTTGGAAGAACAGCGAGCAGAAAGATTATAGGAACAACGGGGAGTGGATGAGAAGAAAAAACACAGTTCTTTCCACACCACAAGTTAATTACATATATGAACTTATGACAATTGTCATACCATGCACAAGACTTACTCAAGTTCAAGCCAGGAAATATCCCAGCATGGAAAGGAAAAATAATTGAACGCAAATTTTGTTTGGTTGGTGGGGAGTGGGGTCAGGTAGTGGATCTGGGAGAAGCTGAAGTAGAAAGAAATAGGATCAACGTTCATTATATGAAATTTTCAAAAATTATTAACATAGGAGTCATATCCAGGGGCACACACTCTGGAGGCTCCCACTCTTTGAAACTTGGCCAATTTTGCCCTTCTGCGTATACCACACTCTGTTGTATAAGAGAACTTCACTGGTGAGAATTGAAGGATACACTCATTTCCCTTCATTTTACTATGTTCTAAAAGCCATGGGTATAGAGGGTCAAATGCAGATGTGTCCCCTAGGACTGGGCATTTTTCAGATGAATATTCTCTGTGTCTGACTAATTGTGGGACTTTGCACTAGTCTTCATCTGATGAAAAGTGAACCTGCTTGTCTAAATATTTAGCATACTGTAAGAACTTTCCTTTGTCTAGAGATATGACAGGATAAGGTTTCCTCTAGGATCTTTGTCTTTTCCATCTATGTGCATTTGGTTGAGTTCACATGATAACAATCTCATTGAGATGGCTTTAAGTCCAAGTAGATAGTTGTTGATTACCCCCTTCCCTGAGATAAGAGTGCCACAACTTCACCAATAGAGGTGGTTTGCTGCACAGGTCATTATGGTTATTAGGATTTAGGGTTGCATTGGAACATGAATTGTTTTTGTCCCTTAGCAGTGTATATTATATCATCTAGCATTATGAGTGCCAAACCTCAGGTAAATGGCTTCCAGTTCTGCATTACTACTCCATTACTGCAAGTCTTGTTTCTGAAATAGCCTCACCCACCCATGGCTCAGGGTTAATTGCAGAAGAGGGGGCAGAACTACTCTAAGAGCCAAGGCTGGTTCATGAACATAGGGAAGCAGAGCCTTTCACATCACTGCAAACTCATACATGTGAACTGTGGCAAAATTGGCATCAAGCACAGAACTAGTTCCAAATCAATCAGACAAGGTAACAGAGTAGAGCAAGAAAAGTGGGTACTGGGCTAGCCCTGGACTGAGATCTATTGGAGATTGATTACTAGTGGGTGAGTTGAGTTTGCCTTGAAAGATCTCTTAAAAGATCTCTCTATTTGCTGGACTAGCTGCCAGTGGGTGAATATGCATAGCAATACGAAAGCTTGACTGGACAGGACTTAAAATGTATGGCACAGTGCAAGTGCATGAGTCCTGACTGAAGTTTGGGTTATGGAAGAGATATCTAAATTTGTTTAGGAACTGTTGAATGAAATGTAGGAATGCTCTATAAAAATAATCAAAAATACTAAAAATGTATCGGGGATGGAAAGATGGCTCATCCACTAGGAACTCTGGCTCTTCTTCCTCTGGACCCACATATTGGCTAAGAACCATCAGTAACACTATTTCCAGGGAATGTGATTCCCATTTATGACAACTTCAGGGTTACACACGTGTGTGTGCTAACATACACACAGGCAAAGCATTCATACAAATAAAATAAAAGTGAATCTATAAAAACTTTGGAAGTCTGGAGAGATGTCTCTGTGCTTAAGAGTACCAACTGCTCTTGCAGAACACAAGAATTGTGTACCTAGCACCTACATGGTGGCTAATATGCATCCTTAACTCCTCTTTAGAGGATCCAAGGACCTCTCGAGCCTCTTTTGGCACTTCATTACATGGATGATCTTACATATATGCAGGAATAACAACACTAATTCATATAAAATTAAGTGAATTGAAAAAATTGAATAAATTTGGAGATATGTATATCATAATTTTGATATGTTTTGAGAAATATGAATTCTCTAATTCCTACATTCTAAGGAAGATTTTTCTGCTCTTCATTAACTTTATCCAGCTCAAAATAAAGCCAATACAAAGTATTAAACAAAATACCTAATATCTCAGATGAAGAAATATGTTATCATGATGGAATTATTGGTATCTATAAGAACAAATAGGTGGAAACTGGCTCGTGTTTTATGATTATGGAGCTTCAAAAAGAGAGACGTTCTCAAAGAGAAATGTCTCATCTCTGTCCTAGAGCACAAAAGTTACAACCCACCAAAATATATCTATAGAGGTAGAGGAAATTTCGCGATATTGGTATTGTAGGATGAAGAGTTTAGAAAATAGAGATATTTTGCTATATCACCTCATTTTATATTTCCACAGTCAATGTCACTAAGACCTACGTAATGTGCTATGTGGTGGTCCTGCATTAGCTCCTGTATTAGTCAGTTTTCTGTTGCTGTGATAAAACACCAGACCAAGGAACTTATAAAAGGAAGAGTTTATTTGAGCTTACAATTGGCGGTTCCAGGGAATTAGTCCATTGTGGCGGGAGGCGTGGTGGCCGGATCCAGAGCAGCAAACAGAGGGTCACATATCGCAAAGAGCACAGGAAGCAGAGAGGAGCAACTGTAGAGCACGAGGCTTGTTAAGCTCACTAAGCCCGCCCCCAGTGACACACTTCCCCCAGCATGGCCACACCTTCTAAGACCTCCAGAAACAGCACCACCAACTGGAGACAAATGTCTGAATACCTAGAGCCTATGGGGGACACTCATTCAAACCACCACATTCCACTCCCTGGCCCCCATAGGCTCCTGACCATATAAAATGCAAAACGCATTTAGTCCAACCTTAAAAGTCCCCATAGTCTTTACCAGTTTCAATGTCATTCAAAAGTCCACAGTCCAAAGTCTCTTCTGAGACTCAGGCCAATCTCTTAACTGTAAGCTCCTGTAAAATCAAAAGGCAAATTACATACTCCCAATGTACAGTGGAACCGAATACACATTCCCATTCCAAAAGGGAGGAATAGAGGCATAGTGAGGAAATACTGGACCAAAACAAGACCGAAAACCAGCAGGGCAAACGCCAAGTCCTGTAGCTCCACATGCGACTTCTGGGACTTGACTTCCAAAGGGCTTACACGGCTCAGCTCTTCCAGCTTTGCTTGCAACATACATCTCTTTCTTAGGCTGGTACCACTCCCCGTATGCAGCTCTCCTTGGCAAATATCTCACAGGTCTGGCATCTCGAAAGTCTTCTTGGGGTCTCCGCTGCCAACCAGGCTTCATACTCACAGCTTCACGCAGTGGCCTATCACGGCCTTCTTTATTCAGGGACACCCCTGCTGTACTCTTCCTGGCCTCTTTGGCTCTCTGAAACCGTGGAGGAAGAGCTGATGACCCCTTCACTCTTGCAAACTTCATGTCTCTAAAGCCAGCACCACGTGAATGAAATTGCCGAATCTGGCTGCAAGTTCGGGCCAGACCCTGGCCCATTTCAACCACATTTGCTACTTTTCTCTGCCCTGGACTTGCTGGAGGATTAGCTGGGTGTGGTCTTGCCCTGAAGGTACTGATTCTTTTGTTTACTTGTAAATCTCGAAGCCCTTCCTTAATCACTTTAAACTCCTTATCAAAAGGAAACTCTCCTTCACAAGCCTTGGCCCCACCTTTAATCTTCCTAGTGCAGTTTTCAGATCCAACCTCTCCTTCACATGCCTTGGCCCCACCTTTAATCTTCCTAGTGCAGTTTTCAGATCCAACCTCTCCTTCACATGCCTTGGCCCCACCTTTAATCTTCCTAGTGCAGTTATCAGATCCAAACTGTACATTTTGCATTTCTTTCTGCTCCATCTGCTCTTTTTCACTGTAGATCTGTATAATATTCACCATTAAAAGCCACGCCACCATTTCTACATTAGGCTGTCTTGAAATATCCTCCGCCAAAGACATCAGTCCACTGCTTTTCAACTTAGCATCAGGCAAGCATCTGGGCTGTGGGCAAACTGCTGCCAGACTCTTTATCAAAATATCCTGGTTGCTGCCTAAGTCTTTATTTTCCCCTGGGACCACATCTTTTGCAGCCATGCTTTCTTCCAGGCCTCCACTAGAATGGCCCTTTAAGCTCTGCTTATAATAGTCAACAGCCTTTCCAGCCCAAAGTTCCAAAGTCTTCCACACTTCTCCAAACATACACATGGTCAGGTTCTTCACAGCCAACACCCCACTCTCAGCTCCATTGCAGAAGAATTTGTATTTTCATGAGTTAGCTAATATATAAGCCCAACTAATCCTAGCAACTAAATGGTGTCAATCTTTGTCAGCACTACCATTACTCTAGAAAGAGCCACTGTATGTGGAGTATAGGTACATCTTCCCCAGTGTTTTGTTTCGTGGTTTACTTATCTTATAATTGCTCTAGCTTTTGTGATTGTCTGTATGTAACTAACTGAGTGGATTGGACAAGATTTTTACTCATTACCCAGTATAATTCAACTTGATTAGCATAACAAATATTGATAAACAGGGGGAAAAAGCATTACAATTATGCTCAATAACAGATATAATGATAAATTATGTATTTGGGCATGGTGGCACATGCCTTTAATCCTAGCACTCAAGAGGCAGAGGCAGGTGGATCTTTGTGAGTTCAAGGCCAGCCTAGTCTACAAAGTGAGTTCCAGGATAGCTGGGGCTACAGGGAGACCCTGTCTTGAAAAGATAAAAAAAATTATATATTTCTGGAATGAAAAGTTATGCATAAAATCCATAGACAATGACACAATAATATGCTTATAAATAACACATAAATAAATAAATCTTCTCACTCTAGGCAAATAATCATAATATTATAAACTACTAGCACAAATTTTGAAGGAATTCAAATGAATATATAAAATTTCTTTGTGATATACAATATTAAGGAGATGGAATTCAGGAAACATTCCCATTCTGCTACTGAACATAACAAAAAATTTACATTGGTAAACAGTCAACAAATGCATAACAAATTTATAAAATCTATAAGATACAGGAGCTAGTTATAGTTAAACATTACCACTATACCTCTATGAGTACAAAGTTATGCACTATAGCTATGGGAAAACAAGTTATTATTATCACTATTAAATTATGAAAATTTTACAGGAATAAAAATCCAACACAAAAAATTCAGTAGCTTTCCCACATGAATATAATTAGTCTTTTTAATGGAAAATTAACACAGAATTCCATTTACCAAGGCTACAAGAAAATAATATACCTAAGAAAAAATTATTCAAAATAGAGAAACATCTTCACAATGGAAACAGTAAAGCATTTATATAAGAAAGTCAGAGAGCTCTAAAAATCAAACTGAGTCTAATGTTCACAAAGAGGAAGAACTGATGTCTTAAATGGTGTTGTTATAATAGTGTTCAACAAATTAAATGCAATCCTCAATTAAAAGTCACGGAAATAGAAAAAAGAAATACAAAGTAAACGTGGAACCACAAGAGAAAAGAATAATAGCAAATCATCCTAAGCAAAAGGAGATAAAGAAAATCCATTGTATTGCCTAAACCTAAATAAACCTACAAAATCACAATAATCATATTTCATGGATGAAGACTCAAGACAATTAAAAAGAAAATTATAAGACAATATAGTCTGTTAAGATCAATGCCTATGCCTACACAATAGTTAATGGCTGCTATGTAGATAGACATATACAAATTTCTATAAATGGTTTGTTTAATTTAGCATCCTGTTGGGGTCCATCCTTGTTATTACATGTTTCAGAATGTACTTTTTAAGGCTGGATAATTCTTCAGTGACTGGATTTAACACATTTTATGTATTCATTCATTCATCAATGGACATTTGTTTTTACATCTTGTATAGGTGAACTACTGCTGTGGTGAACATGACACTATGAATGTCTCTTAGAAATCTTAATATAAATAATTTCCTATAAACACAGAAATCACTTTGTTGGTACCCTATAATAAGTTAATAAATGTGAACTCAAATGCAGATTTTCCTTATAATTAGTGGACATTCTCCAGACAATAATTCCAAAACTTTGAGTTAATCAACAGATCACTTGCAAAGTCCTGAGGGAGGGTCACTGAAATTTAAAGAAACACCCATAAATTGTCTTTCAATGTTCCGTGTTAAGAAATGCATAGGAGGATCAAGAAGGAGGTTTCATTGCAGGTAAAGCAGGCAGAAGTTTATTGCTTATCAGTATGCCTAAAAAAGGTCATATTTCCTCTGGATTTTTCATCAAATGTCAGTATCCAGAACTAAATTCTAATTTAGTTCCTATGTTTTATCCCACTCCTTGGCGATTGAACAAGAGAAAACCTTCTCTAGCTTCTACAAATTCAATGTGTATTATTTCCTTTAAGCTACAGAGGAAAATGTTTCATTTTGCATTCAAATAATTTACCATCTGGAGGGTGGACATGGAAAATGATGAAGTATAAAAAGATAAACATGAACTTACAGAAATCGAAACTGAAATCAGGGATTCTGTCCTTGTTTTCTGTCTGTCATTTTGAATTATTTCAAGAACTTAAACATTTCATGTTTGTAGTCATTCTGTAACTCTCTCAGGAGTATTTTAATACTTAAGTTAAGCACATAAATGTATCAATGACATTTGTGCCCCATCCATGCACAAGTCAAAGTGAAATTCAAAGAAACACAGTATCAAGATAATTTTAAGTAGCCATCTTTGTGGCATTGTCAAAATATGATTCATTTTTACAGGAATCCTCAACATTTTCTAGGACTGTAGTTTATTACTTTTTTATTTCTTTATTTTTATTTATTTATTTATTTATTTTTAGTCTTTTTGAGACAGGGTCTCCCTTTAGTCCCAGCTGGCCTAGAGCTCACTATGTAGACTAGGCTGGCCTTGAACTCACAGAGATCCATCCACCTGCCTCTGTCTAGGACTGTAGTTTTTAAAATAAATTTTAATACTTGGTAATGTGTAGAAAGCAATAAGTTGGGGTCCATCCAAACCCCCAAACTGGTAGGGTGTAAAATAGCTTTGTCTGCATCTACTTTCAAGGATTATTGGTACCTGCTAATCACAAATCCTTTATTTTTCTTTATTGTATTATTACAAACTCGAGGCAAAGCAAAACAAAAAAATAAGGTTTAAATTTTCTCTTTGCATTTATTGAAGTCTTTTTCTTTAATGCTATAATATTACCTCCATTATTTATGTAAAGCATGGGACCATGTGAGGTATCAGATATGGACAAGCATATCAGCAATATTTTATGTCAGGTAAGTGAAAGAGCATGCAGTCTACTCCATAAATAATTTTATACATTATATGATTGTATTACTTTATCTACAACTTTGGACATAGATACAGTAATCCTTAAAATATTCACTGGTATTTTCATGGCAGAAAATTTTATATAATGTATAACCTTGTAAAAAAAAGTCATTTAAAAAATATTTCTTAAGTCATTTTTTTCTCACCCCTCTCTGTTTTCTTTCTTTTTTATTTTGGAGTTTTTGAGACAGGGATTTATATGTCCCAGCATTGTTTCAAATTCCCTAAATAGCAAAGGATGGCCTTGAACTTCTCATACTTCCCTCTACTTGCCAAGAGCTGGGATTACAGGTGTCTGGCACCATGACCATTTTCAATTTTTTTCTAACTTTAAATATTCTTATAACTAAGGGAAATTTTTTGCTTTCATTGAATAACGGCTCTTACTCAATGAATGGCCCTTAACCATTTATTTCTAAGGGCTCTTCCCCCAAATTTCTCAGTTTCCCTTAGTCTCACAAGTCCTTTTACAGCAAAGGGCCTCAGATTGTTACATAAAAGTAAATGAACAACAGCTATAACAAAATGCCCATAGGTAAGAATACAAAGTTCTTACAATACAGGCAAATATTAATTCCACTAAATGTATATAAATATAACTGAAATATTATTACAATTACAAAAGTTGACACAGTGAAAAACAAAAATACCTTGACAACCTTGTGATATACATAGAACCGGGGGGACACTGAGAGACTGGGTCGTTTGGGACGGATTTAACCTCAGCCATTTTCTCCTCTCAAAAAAGTTAAGTTTCTTTCTAGGAGACTGTACGTGCACCTTTGTAAAAAAAAAATCCATCTTTCAGATTAGTAATCTGAGTAATTAAAAAGTAAAAACAGGGGCTGGAGAGATAGCCTAGTGGTTAAGAGCACCGACTGCTCTTGCAGAAGACCCGGGTTCGATCCCCAGCACGCACATGGCGACTGAGAACCGTCTGAAACTCCAATTCCAGGAGAACTCTAGTTCCAGGGGAATCCAACTCCCTCTTTTGACCTCCGCGGCATTGCATGACATGGGTGCACAAACCTACATGCAGACAGTACATTCATACACGTAAAATTAATTAATTAAGTAATTAATTAGTTAATTAATTTTAAAAAGTAAAAATAATATGAACAGAAAACAGTTCTTGGCCAACCTGGACTACAGAGTAAGAATATGCCTCTAAATTATACAGTGTGTTATGACTCCTCACAGGCAGAGTGCTTAGTGAGTGTGCAAAGCCCTGGGTTTTACACACAGTACTACAAAAGCCATATAAATTATAATTTATATGCTATTTGGGACTAGCTCATGATACCATTTAATACTGCATTCTAAAATCATCCTTAAAAGATCATAACAGGGTCAACTTTGGAATTTGTCGATAATTATAGGATACTTAATTTTACAATATAATGGCTATATTAAGTAATATTTAACATGTTCATTTTAAAAATACTTATTTATTTTTGTTTTATGTGTACATCTACACAATGGAATTTGATTCAATGATAAAAAAAATGACATCAGGAATTTTACAGGCAAATGGATGGAACTACAAGCTATTATGCTTAGAGAGGTAATACAATCGCAGAAAAACCAATGCCATATGCTGTTCCTCATTTGTGGATCCTAACATCAAATCCCCATTTGTAAGGCAAACTCTATAACTCCCTTCCTTCCTTCCTTCCTTTCTTTCTTTCTTTCTTTCTTTCTTTCTTTCTTTCTTTCTTTCTTTCTTTCTTTCTTTCTTTCTTTCTTTCTTTCTTTCTTTCTCTTTCTTTCTTTCTTTCTTTCTTTCTTTCTTTCTTTCTTTCTTTCTTTCCCTTTCTTTCTTTCTTTCTTTCTTTCTTTCTTTCTTTCTTTCTTTCTTTCTTTCTTTCTTTCTTTTTTTAGTAAATATAATACTTGATGCTACTCATCAACTTACTATATAACTTGGGAATATAAAGTAACATTTTTGTCTTTTGTCATACAACTCTACTGTCAAAATGTGAATCTCTAAGCATCTTTTGAAATTATCCTATACTATATTTTCAGATGTCACAATGTTGGTATATGTGTAATGTGTATTTGTGCACATTTTGAAGTGATACAAACTACAAGGAACAAAAACAACAAAAAAGCCTGGGTCAAAGAACCAACTGAAACAGTAAACTGCCAAAAACAGTAAACTTCTGCATCAAAAAATTTAAAGATGTCTGAGTAAAAGATGCAAGACATGTAGGGCAGAATCCATGAACAATTGGTGGGGTTGGGGGCAAGGAAGGGGTATAAATTTGTATAAGAAATTTTGTATGAAATGCACAAAACTTCCATAAAAAATGAAAAAAAAATGACAGCAGGGGTTATCTTTGGAACTTTTGATAGTTATAGGATACTTAGTTTTACAATATTATGTTTATTTATATTAAATAATATTTAACATTCATTTTAAAAGTATTTATTTTTATTTTATATGTATGAATGTTCAGCCTGTATACATGTGCTTTGTGCCCACAGAGAACAGTAAGGATCAGAGTCTGAAACTGGAGTTATAGACAGCTGTGAGCCATCATTTGAGTCCTGGGCAGTGAATTCAGGTCTTCTGTAAAAGCAGCAAGAACTCTTAACTTCTGAGCCCTGTCTCCTTGCCCTGCTTACTGTATTCTCTCCCTAAATATCTAGTGGTTTGGTTCTTCATATAACAAAAAAAAGTATACTATGTAAAATTGTCTTTTTTCATTTTTATACAAATTTTTCCAAGTTTATTAACATTTTCAACTACATTACCTAGGCTTTGAGATTGGATTTCTATGGGTTCTTGGAGTGTGTCATTAGAAAAAAAAATTTTAATTGGTATAAGTATTATTGATATTTTTGTTATGGACTGCAATTTTTGAAAAGCAAATAGGAAAATGCATAATGATCATCCAGTAGACATTTAACTAATAAGAAAATAAAAATTAATCTTATTTACTCATTTTTATTTTAATTTTATATATCTTTGACTATGTACCTGGACCTATCTATCAAATAATTTCTACCTATCTATTTAATCTACCATCTATTATCTGTTCAGAATTTGACTATTAGAATTTCTTGAAATTATTCAGAGGTTAATGCAATGGATAATTTTTAGAGCTAGATTTATTTCAAGTGCATTGTTTACTAGATTAACTGACCTAAAAACCTGAAGAACAATGCAATCTATCTCTAACTTCCAAGAGTACAATCATCTCTTAGCTTTGCATAACCTTTCACTACAAAGATATCCATGAATAAGAACCATGTAACGAGATCTGTTTCTGTATATTCATATTAATTAATCTGTTTACATTTAAATACTATAAAATATAAAATCCAGATATTTAATAATTGTAATATTTGCCCAATAAATGAGCCTCAGTTGATACATTTCATGGGCATTTAATATTTTATCTTCTCTTTTGAGAACAGGTGTTTTGACTCAGTGGAATGATGAAGCACAACTTTACAGTGGTGACAGAATTCATTTTGATGGGCATCACCGACCGCCCTGAGCTGCAGGCCCCATTATTTGGGCTGTTCCTCATCATCTATCTGATCTCACTAGTGGGCAATGTGGGCATCATCATCCTTACCAATATAGATCTCAAGCTACATACACCCATGTATTTCTTCCTCAGACACTTGGCTTTCACTGATTTTGTTTATTCAACAACTGTGGGACCAAAGATGTTGGTTAATTTTGTAGTATTTCAAAACGCAATATCCTTTAAACTTTGTGCTACCCAACTAGCCTTCTTCCTTCTCTTCATTGGTAGTGAGCTTTTTATTCTCTCTGCCATGTCTTATGACCGCTATGTGGCCATCTGTAACCCACTGCTTTACACTGCCATCATGTCACAAAGAGTATGCTGGTTACTAGTCACAATTACCTATCTCTACTGTACATTTATGTCTCTAGTAGTCACGATAAATATTTTCTCTTTACCCTTCTGTGGCTACAATGTCATCAATCACTTCTTCTGTGATTGTATCCCCCTGATATCCCTACTCTGCTCAAATACACAACAAGTTGAACTGATAATAATGATCTTTGCAGCTTTTGATTTGATTTCTTCACTTTGGGTCATCCTTGTATCCTACCTGCTCATACTAATAGCTATCCTCAGGATGAACTCTGCTGAGGGCAAGCGCAAGGCTTTCTCTACCTGCGGATCCCACCTGACAGTGGTGACAGTCTTCTATGGGACTTTGATATTCATGTATGTGCAACCTGAGTCTAGTCATTCCATTGATACTGATAAAATATCATCCATATTTTATACCCTGATTATCCCCATGTTGAATCCATTAATCTATAGCTTGAGGAACAAGGATGTAAAAGATGCTGTACATAGAACATGGCAAAAACTATGCAGTATGTTATCTTAAAAGTTACATAAAATGTTACATACAATATGACTCCTACAAACCACCTTTTACTTTGAATTAATTTTCTTTTCTTCCAGAGTGTACAATAAGCCCTGATGTGACTAACATATATTTAGCTATCTGGACTTTTGGTAGTAATGAAATTATCATATATAATTCTCAATTTAGTGAAGAATGATATTCTTTAGGATACTCAGATATATTGTAAACCCAATAGTCAATGTAGATTACAAAATATAAGCAACTATAAATACTTGTGAACTTAAAGACAGATCTTCAGAGTTGCATATTTTTGGAGTGAGGAAGAAAACTTTGTAGTAATCAGGACAGTAAAATGTTCTCTGTACCACTCTGCCACTAGTAAACAGACTTTCTAGACTCTTCTTAATATTGTATATGAATTTCTTTTTTATGTAATCATAGGAGTTACATTTTAGGCTTCTGTATATTTTCTAATGATATTTTTACTTTACAATTTATTTTTATTTGGTGAGGGGGCATTATACAGCATATTTGTGGATGTGAGAGGAAAACTTGTGAGAGGTGATTCTCTCCATTATTATGGGATCTGGAGACTCACCTCGGGTCTTCAATTGTGGCAGCATATGTCTTTATCACTGAGCCTTCTCCTAGGCCCTTCAGTATATTTCCTTAAAACTGAGACTTGATTATGAAATATGGAGCCTGACTGTGTGGTGAAGTATATTGAATTAAGCACAACCTCCCTGAATACTACTATTCTCATAATGGTTTTAGTTTCCATCCATCTTTTATCTCACCAGAACTGTACACACACTACACTCTGATATATGAATTTAAAACTGTTGGGGACTTTTTCAACCAGAACTTCAGTATCTCTAAATTTGTCAAACTGAGTATGTGTATAGTTTTAGTATATTTTGTGTAAACACCAATTAACATAATTTTCTCCACTTCTAAAATTCTTTCAAGAATTGTTTTTTTTTTTTTTTTTTTGCTTGTTTTGTTTTGTTTTTAATTTGTTCTCCTTGACTTCGTGAACTTTGTTCTTTACTTCCTGGTGAATCTAATGGATATCTTCACTTTTCATCCATCCTAAATACAAATAATAATTCTATTAACAAATTGTTCTTTTCTCAGGAAATGCTTCCATGCTAAATTAGGTCTGTTTCTTTTCTTTCTTGGAGCTGATGCTTATCATAGTTATTAAATAGACAGTGCACTATCTTTTCATTCAATCTTTATTTGACTTAACTTATTTGACAGTTCAACATGGAAGAATCCATTAAAGACAATTCTATAATTTGAACTGTACTGTGTCTTTAGTGAACGTAATACTAATTTTTAATGATTTTTAACATTTCTCTATCTTCTGGACATGTTGCTCTGAAGATTTCTTTACAATTTTTGCATTACTTTGAATAATATTTTCCATTGCTTTTATTTTTATGTTTTAAAATTTTTCAATATATATTTTTGTTTAATGTTTGGGCATTTCATAAAATACAATTAATCAGATTTAGACCAGTCAAGTTTATGTCTCCCAGTGTCCAACAGTACAAGTTCATCCACTGGAGCCTGGTCAGCCTGCTTCCCTAAAGAGGGCTAACTCTTCCTCACCCAGCACTGATCAGCTGCCCAAAGCTAAGTCTTCCTCAAATAAAGTTGGGCTTCCTGCCCATTTGTTGAGTTCTGTGCTGTTTTTTGTTTGTTTGGTTGGTTGTTGTTGTTGCTTTTTTCCTAGCTTGAATTTGCATGGGATTTGTGCATATTGTCACCATTGATTTACGTTATATGAGCAAGTTTACAGAAGCCTGGTAAACGCTGTATTCTTGTGCTCATCCATCACCCCTGGCTCTTATAGTCCTTCATCCCCTCTTCTGCAATGGTCCCTGAGCCCTGGGGAGGTGGTGAGATTTAAGAACCTTACCCAGCAACACACACTCTGAAGTCTCTTTTTCTCTACATTTTGGGCAGTTGCAATTTTTTTTTTAATTTTAAATAAATGGTCTTATTTCATCTTTTCCTATTAAGTATACAAACTTGAATAAAATTTGATAAGGCAAAAACCCACTAAGAATCTGTACATAAATACAAGTTATAGAAATCTGGCTTCAAATACAAGTATATAAATAAACTGCTATGACCATAAAGGATACAACCACTTGCTTGTTTTTCTATTATGATTTTTATTTTTAAAAATAGAAAAATATTTTGATAGTAAAGTTACATTCAGGAAAAGACAAAGAATATTACTTTACATGTCTACATTACATAGCAAGTTTATGAGTAACATCATGTGTTATATTTACTAAAAAAAATAAATAAGGGGGATTAGTCAGTTTGCCTTATAAAGAAATATTTGGTGCTAGGATCCACAAATGAGGGACACCAGAGGTCATATTTTTTTTGCAGGGTTTATGTGTGTGGAGACTGTGTTAATTAACTTAGCATAATGGCTTCTAGTTCCATCCATTTACCTGCAAATTTCATTATGTCGTCTTTTTTTTTCTTTTTTTTGAGACAGGGTCTCCCTATAGTCCCAGCTGTTCTGGAACTCACTATGTAGACCAGGCTGGCCTTGAACTTACAGAGATCCACCTGACTCTGCCTCCTGGGATTAAAGGCATGCACCACCATGCCTGACTGGTCGTAGAGGTTTTAATCTATTTGTGGCACTGACCTATTTCAGAGAACTCTTGGAGGCATGATTTATGGTTAGTTAACCTAACGAAGTTCCAAATGGGACAATGGTTGCTATTGAGGGACTGCTTTACGGTAATGTAGCTGTCTGACCAGATAGTGTGCTGTGGATCTCATTTTCTGGGGAATAGATCCATTTTTTTTCCTAGAGAGAGTGTTTTATGTAGCCCAGGGTGGCCTCAAACATGTGATCTGACTGTCCCAGCCTCGTGAGTGCTGGTATTATAAGTAGTCATCAGACCCAGCTGAAACACCATTTTCAGCTTACCACTGCCTTGGCAGCTATACTAATGGACCTAAGGAGTTAAAGGCTAAGCAATGTAGGTGACACAAACTTAATTCCTTATATTTCCTGCAATGTGGAGGGACATCCATTAATGAAAGCTCCCGGCCTTTCTTACTGTACTTCCTTCCTGTGACTGAATTCTCACTGATGATTTGACAGAAAAATGGCCAAACTCAGCTCTGCCCCTTCCTAGCCCTTTTCTCTTTTTTGTGTGTGTGGGGGGTGGGTTTATTTGGCTTACATCTCCCAGGTCACATTTCATCACTTAGGGAGTCCAAGGTGGGAACTCAGGACAGGAACCTGGAGGCTATGGAAGAATGCTGCTTACTGGCTTGCTCTCCTGGCCCATGCTCAGCCTGCTTTCTCATACAACATAGAATAACCTGTCCAGGACTGGCACCATCCACAATGGGCTGGGCCCTCTCATATCACTCATCAACATAGAAAATAATCAACATACATGGCTGCAGGGCAGTCCAATGGAGGCAATTCCCCAGTCGAGGGAACTGTGTCGAGTTGACATTAATGCTATCCAGCAGAGAGGAGCACCAACTCTTACTGCNTCTTAATATAAATAATTTTATAAACACAGAAATCACTTTGTTGGTACCTATAATAAGTTAATAAATGTGAACTCAAATGCAGATTTTCCTTATAATTAGTGGACATTCTCCAGACAATAATTCCAAAACTTTGAGTTAATCAACAGATCACTTGTTAAGTCTTGAGGGAGGGTCACTGAAATTTAAAGAAACACCCATAAATTGTCTTTCAATATTCCGTGTTAAGAACTGCATAGGAGGATCAAGAAGGAGGTTTCATTGCAGGTAAAGCAGGCAGAAGTTTCTTGCTTATCAGTATGCCTAAAAAAGGTCATATTTCCTCTGGACTTTTCACCAAATGTCAGTATCCAGAACTAAATTCTAATTTAGTTCCTATGTTTTATCCCACTCCTTAGCGATTGAACAAGAGAACAACTTCCCTAGCTTCTACAAATTCAATGTGTATTATTTCCTTTAAGCTACAGAGGAAAATGTTTCATTTTGCATTCAAATAATTTACCATCTGGAGGGTGGACATGGAAAATGATGAAGTATAAAAAGATAAACATGAAGTTACATGACAGAAATTGAAACTGAAATCAGGGATTCTGTCCTTGTTTTCTGTCTGTCATTTTGAATTATTTCAAGAACTTAAACATTTCATGTTTGTAGTCATTCTGTAACTCTCTCAGGAGTATTTTAATACTTAAATTAAGCACATAAATGTACCAATGGCATTTGTGCCCCATCCATGTGTAAGTCAAAGTGAAATTCAAAGAAACACAGTATCAAGATAATTTTAAGTAGCCATCTTTGTGGCATTGTCAAAATATGATTCATTTTTACAGGAATCCTCAACATTTTCTAGGACTGTAGTTTATTACTATTTTTTATTTTTTTTTATTATTTATTTATTTATTTATTTATTTTTAGTCTTTTTGGAACAGGGTCTCCCTTTAGTCCCAGCTGGCCTAGAGCTCACTATGTAGACTAGGCTGGCCTTGAACTCACAGAGATCCATCCACCTGCCTCTGTCTAGGACTGTAGTTTTTAAAATAAATTTTAAAAATTGGTAATGTGTAGAAAGCAATAAGTTGGGGTCCATCCAAACCCCCAAACTGGTAGGGTGTAAAATAGCTTTGTCTGCATCTACTTTCAAGGATTATTGGTACCTGCTAATCACAAATCCCTTTATTTTTCTTTATTGTATTATTACAAACTCGAGGCAAAGCAAAACAAAAAATAAGGTTTTTTTCTCTTTGCATATTATTGAAGTCTTTTCTTTAATGCTATAATATTACCTCCATTATTTATGTAAAGCATGGGACCATGTGAGGTATCAGATATGGACAAGCATATCAGCAATATTTTATGTCAGGTAAGTGAAAAGCATGCAGTCTACTCCATAAATAATTTTAATACATTATATGATTGTGTTACTTTATCTACAACTTTGGACATAGATACAGTAATCTTAAAATATTCACTGGTATTTTCATGGCAGAAAAATTTTATATAATGTATAACCTTGTAAAAAAAAGTCATTTAAAAAAATATTTTTAAGTCATTTTTTTTTTCTTGTTTTCTTTCTTTTTTATTTTGGAGTTTTTGAGACAGGGATTTATATGTCCCAGCATTGTTTCAAATTCCCTAAATAGCAAAGGACGGCCTTGAACTTCTCATACTTCCCTCTACTTGCCAAGAGCTGGGATTACAGGTGTCTGGCACCACATTGACTTCATTTTCAAATTTTTTCTTATAACTAAGGGAAATTTTTTGCTTTCATTGAATAACGGCTCTTACTCAATGAATGGCCCTTAACCATTTATTTCTAAGGGCTCTTCCCCCAAATTTCTCAGTTTCCCTTAGTCTCACAAGTCCTTTTACAGCAAAGGGCTCAGTTGTTACATAAAAGTCAAAGGAGCCGAATGATGTAACATGAAGAACTAATATGATGTCATAAAAGTAATGAAAAACACTAACAAAATGCCCATAGGTAAGAATACAAGTTCTTACAATACAGGCAAATATTAATTCCACTAAATTTATATAAATATAACTGAAATATTATTACAAATACAAAGTTGACACAGTGAAAAACAAAAATACCTTGACAACCTTGTGATATACATAGAACCGGGGGGACACTGAGAGACTGGGTCGTTTGGGACGGATTTAACCTCAGCCATTTTCTCCTCTCAAAAAAGTTAAGTTTCTTTCTAGGAGACTGTACGTGCACCTTTGTAAAAAAAAAATCCATCTTTCAGATTATAATCGATATTTAAAAAGTAAAAACAGGGTGCTGGAGATATAGAGTTAAGAGCACCGACTGCTCTTGCCAGAAGACCCGGGTTCGATCCCACGCCACGCACATGTGCGACTGAGAACCGTCTGAAACTCCAATTCCAGGAGAACTCTAGTTCCAGGGAATCCAACTCCCTCTTTTACCTCCGCGGCATTGACTCATGGGTGACAAACCTACATGCAGGACAGTACATTCTACAATAAAAATTAATTATTTATTTTATTATTTATTTATTTTTTAAAAAGTAAAAAATAATATGAACAGAAAACAGTTCTTGGCCAACTGGACTACAGAGTAAGAATATGCCTCTAAATTATACAGGTGTTATGACTCCTCACAGGCAGAGTGCTTAGTGATGTGTGCAAAGCCCTGGGTTTTACAACAGTACTACAAAAGCCATAAAATTATAATTTATATGCTATTTGGGACTAGCTCATGATACCATTTAATACTGCATTCTAAAATCATCCTTAAAAGATCATAACAGGGTCAACTTTGGAATTTGTGGATAATTATAGGATACTTAATTTTACAATATAATGTCTAATTAAAGTAAATATTTAACATTTCATTTTAAAAAATACTTATTTTTGTTTTATGTGTACATCTACACATGGAATTTGATTCAGTATAAAAAAATGACATCAGGATTTTACAGGCAATGGATGGAAACTACAAGCTATTATGCTTAGAGAGGTAATACAATCTGCAGAAAAAACCAATGCCATATGCTGTCCTCATTTGTGGATCCTAGCATCAAATCCCATTTGTAAAGCAAATCTAGAATCTTTTCTTTTTCTTTCTTTCTTTTTCTTTCTTTCTTTTCTTTCTCTTTCTTTCTTTCTTTCTTTCTTTTTTCTTTCTTTCTTTCTTTCCTCTTTCTTTCTTTTCTTTCTTCTCTTTCCTTCTTCCCTTTCTTTCTTTCTTTCTTTTTCTTTCTTTCTTTCTTTCTTTCTTTTTTTTAATAAAATACTTGATGCTACTCATCAACTTACCATATAACGTGGGAATATAAAGTAACATTTTTGTCTTGCCTCATACAACTCTACTGTCAAAATGTGAATCTCTAAGCATCTTTTGAAATTATCCTATACTATATTTCAGATGTCACAATGTTGGTATATTTTGTGTAATGTTATTTGGTGCACATATTTGAAGTGATACAAACTACAAGGAACAAAAACAACAAAAAAGCCTGGGTCAAAGAACCCAACTGAAACAGTAAACTTGCCAAAAACAGAAACTTCTGCATCAAAAAATTTAAAGATGTCTGAGTAAAAGATGCAAGACATGTAGGCAGAATCCATGAACAATTTGTGGGGTTGGGGGCAAGGAAGGGGTTATAAATTGTATAAGAATTTGTATGAAAACACAAAACTTCCATAAAAAATGAAAAAAAAAAATGACAACAGGGGTTATCTTTGGAACTTTTGATAGTTATAGGATACTTAGTTTTTACAATATTATGTTTATTTATATTAAATAATATTTAACATTCATTTTAAAAGTATTATTTTTATTTTATATGTATGAATGTTCAGCCGTATTACATGTGCTTGTGTGCCCACAGAGAACATAAGGATCAGAGTCTGAAACTGGAGTTATAGACAGCTGTGAGCCATCATTTGAGTCCTGGGCAGTGAATTCAGGTTTTCTGTAAAAGCAGCAAGAACTCTTTACTTCTGAGCCCTGTCTCTTGCCCTGCTTACTGTATTCTCTCCCTAAATATCTAGTGGTTTGGTTCTTCATATAACAAAAAAAAGTATACTATGTAAAATTGTCTTTTTTCATTTTTATACAAATTTTTCTCAAGTTATTAACATTTTCAACTACATTACCTAGGCTTTGAGATTGGATTTCTATGGGTTCTTGGAGTGTGTCATTAGAAAAAAAAATTTTAATTGGTATAATATTTGATATTTTTGTTATGGACTGCAATTTTTGAAAAGCAAATAGGAAAATGCTATAATGATCATCCAGTGTACATTTAACTAATAAGAAAATAAAAATTAATCTTATTTACTCATTTTATTTTAATTTATATATCTTTGTCTATGTACCTGGACCTTCTATCAAATAATTCTACCTATCTATTTAATCTACCATCTATTATCTGTTCAGAATTTGACTATTAGAATTTCTTGAAATTATTCAGAGGTTAATGCAATGATAATTTTTAGAGCTAGATTTATTTCAAGTGCATTGTTTACTAGATTAACTGACCTAAAAACCTGAAGAACAATGCAATCTATCTCTAACTTCCAAGAGTATAATCATCTCTTAGATTTGCATAATCTTTCTACTACAAAGATATCCATGAATAAGAACCATGTAACGAGTCTGTTTCTGTATATTCATATTAATTAATCTGTTTACATTTAAATACTTATAAAATATAAAATCCAGATATTTAATAATTGTAATATTTGCCAAATAAATGAGCCTCAGTTGATACATTTCATGGGCATTTAATATTTTATCTTCTCTTTTGAGAACAGGTTTTTTGACTCAGTGGAATGATGAAACACAACTTTACAGTGGTGACAGAATTCATTTTGATGGGCATCACCGACCGCCCTGACCTGCAGGCCCCACTATTTGGGCTGTTCTTCATCATTTATCTGATCTCACTAGTGGGCAATATGGGCATCATCATCCTTACCAATATAGATCTCAAGCTACATACACCCATGTATTTCTTCCTCAGACACTTGGCTTTCACTGATTTTGTTTATTCAACAACTGTGGGACCAAAGATGTTGGTTAATTTTGTAGTATTTCAAAAGCAATATCCTTTAAACTTTGTGCTCACCCAACTAGCCTTCTTCCTTCTCTTCATTGGTAGTGAGCTTTTTATCTCTCTGCCATGTCTTATGACCGCTATGTGGCCATCTGTAACCCACTGCTTTACACTGCCATCATGTCACAAAGAGTATGCTGGTTACTAGTCACAATTACCTATCTCTACTGTACATTTATTCTCTAGTAGTCACGATAAATATTTTCTCTTTACCCTTCTGTGGCTACAATGTCATCAATCACTCTTCTGTGATTGTATCCCCCTGATATCCCTACTCTGCTCAAATACACAACAAGTTGAACTGATAATAATGATCTTTGCAGCTTTTGATTTGATTTCTTCACTTTGGGTCTCCTTGTATCCTACCTGCTCATCCTAATAGCTATCCTCAGGATGAACTCTGCTGAGGGCAGCGCAAGGCTTTCTCTACCTGCGGATCCCACCTGACAGTGGTGACAGTCTTCTATGGGACTTTGATATTCATGTATGTGCAACCTGAGTCTAGTCATTCCATTGATACTGATAAAATATCATCCATATTTTATACCCTGATTATCCCCATGTTGAATCCATTAATCTATAGCTTGAGGAACAAAGATGTAAAAATGCTGTACATAGAACATGGCAAAAAATATGCAATATGTTATCTTAAAATTACATAAAATGTTACATACAAATATGACTCCTACAAACCACCTTTTACTTTGAATTAATTTTCTTTTCTTCCAGAGTGTACATAAGCCCTATGTGACTAACATATATTTAGCTATCTGGACTTTTGGTAGTAATGAAATTATCATATATAATCTCAATTTAGTGAAGAATGATATTCTTTAGGATACTCAGATATATTGTAAACCCAATAGTCAATGTTGATTACAAAATATAAGCAACTATAAATACTTGTGAACTTAAAGACAGATCTTCAGAGTTGCAATTTTTGGAGTGAGGAAGAAAGCTTTGTACTAATCAGGACAGTAAAATGTTCTCTGTACCACTCTGCCACTAGTAAACAGACTTTCTAGACTCTTCTTAATATTGTATATGAATTTCTTTTTTATGTAATCATAGGAGTTACATTTTAGGCTTCTGTATATTTTCTAATGATATTTTTACTTTACAATTATTTTTATTTGGTGAGGGGGCATTATACAGCATATTGTGGATGTGAGAGGAAAACTTGTGAGAGGTGATTCTCTCCATTATTATGGGATCTGGAGACTCACCTCGGGTCTTCAATTGTGGCAGCAAATGTCTTTATCACTGAGCCTTCTCCTAGGCCCTTCAGTATATTCCTTAAAACTGAGACTTGATTATGGTATATGGAGCCTGACTGTGTGGTGAAGATATTGAATTAAGCACAACCTCCCTGAATACTACTATTCTCATAATGGTTTTAGTTTCCATCCATCTTTTATCTCACCAGAACTGTCACACACTACACTCTGATATATGAATTTAAAACTGTTGGGGACTTTTTCAACCAGAACTTCAGTATCTCTAAATTTGTCAAACTGAGTATGTGTATAGTTTTAGTATATTTTTGGGTAAACACCAATTAACATAATTTTCTCCACTTCTAAAAATTCTTCATTTATTGTTTTTTTTGTTTTGTTTGTTTTTAATTTGTTCTCCTGACTTCGTGAACTTTGTTCTTTACTTCCTGTGAATCTAATGGATATCTTCACTTTTCATCCATCCTAAATACAAATAATAATTCTATTAACAAATTGTTCTTTTCTCAGGAAATGCTTCCATGCTAAATTAAGTCTGTTTCTTTTCTTTCTTGGAGCTGATGTTATCATAGTATTAAATAGACAAGCACTAACTTTTCATTCAATCTTTATTTGACTTAACTTATTTGACAGTTCAACATGGAGAATCCATTAAAGACAATTCTATAATTTGAACTGTACTGTGTCTTTAGTGAACGTAATACTAATTTTTAATGATTTTTAACATTTCTCTATCTTCTGGACATGTTGCTCTGAAGATTTCTTTACATTTTTGCATTACTTTACAATAATATTTCCATTGCTTTTATTTTTATGTTTTAAAATTTTTCAATATATTTTGTTTATGTTTGGCATTTCATAAAATACAATTAATCAGATTTAGACCAGTCAAGTTTATGTCTCCCAGTGTCCAACAGTACAAGTTCATCCACTGGAGCCTGGTCAGCCTGCCTCCCTAAAGAGATAACTCTTCCTCACCAGCACTGATCAGCTGCCAAAGCTAAGTCTTCCTCAAATAAGTTGGGCTTCCTGCCCATTTGTTTCAGTTCTGTGCTGTTTTTTGTTTGTTTGTTGTTTGTTGTGTTTGTTGCTTGCTTTTTTCCTAGCTTGAATTTGCATGGGGTTTGTGCATATTGTCACCATTGATTTACGTTATATAGCAAGTTTACAGAAGCCTGGTAAACGCTGTATTCTTGTGCTCATCCATCACCCCTGGCTCTTATATCCTTCATCCCCTCTTCTCAATGGTCCCTGACCCTGGGGAGGTGGTTGAGATTTAGAAACTTACCCAGCAAACACACACTCTGAGTCTCTTTTTCTCTACATTTTGGCCAGTTGCATTTTTTTTTTTTAATTTTAAAAAATGGTCTTATTTCTCTTTCCTATTAAGTATACAAACTTGAATAAAATTTATAAGGCAAAAACCCACTAAGAATCTGTACATAAATACAAGTTATAGAAATCTGGCTTCAAATACAAGTATATAAATAAACCTATGACCATAAGGATACAACCACTTGCTTGTTTTTCTATTATGATTTTTATTTTTAAAAATAGAAAAATATTTTGATAGTAAAGTTACATTCAGGAAAGACAAAGAATATTACTTTACATGCTACATTACATAGCAAGTTTATGAGTAACATCATGTGTTTATATTACTAAAAAAAATAAATAGGGGAATTCAGTTTGCCTTATAAAGAAATATTTGGTGCTAGGATCCACAAATGAGGGACACCAGTAGGTCATATTTTTTTTTGCAGGGTGTGTGTTGTGGGACTGTGTTAATTAACTTAGCATAATGGCTTCTAGTTCCATCCATTACCTGCAAATTGTAGTCTTATTTCTTTTTTTTTTTTTTTTTTTGGTCTTTCGAGACAGGGTCTCCCTGTAGCCCCAGCGTCCTGGAGCTCACTTGTAGACCGGCTGGCCTTGAACTCACAAAGATCTGCCTGCCTCTGCCTCCCCAAGTGCTAGGATTACATCTTTCTTTAAAGCTGCATAAAGTTCCATTGTGTAGATGAACCACATTTTCTTTATATGCTCATAGGTGAGGGACACTTTTGTTGCTTCCAGCTCTTCGCTATTGTGAAGAGTGCACAATAAACATAGATGTGCATGATTGATAGGATGACTTTGGGTATATACCCAGGAGTGTTATGACTGGGTCAGATGGTAGGCTCATTTTCAGTCTTTTTTTTTTTTAGCATTTTTAGTGCTTTAAGGTTTCCACACTGCTTCCATAGGGGTCATAGGAGTTTGCATCCCACCAACAGTGGATGATTGTTCCCCTTTCCCCACAACCCACTACCTTCTCAGCATTTGATAACCTTTGTTTTCTTGATCATAGCCAGTCTTACCAGAGTAAGATAAAATCTTTAATTGATTTTAATTTGCATTCCCTCATTATTAGAGAGGTAACAATTTTTAAGATGTTCCTCCTTTTTTTCTTTTTTTTTTTTTTTTTTTTTTGTCTTTTCAAACAGGGTCTCCCTGTAGTCCCAGCTGGCTTGGAACTTGCTAGGTAGACCAGGCTGCTTGAACTCACAGAGACCACTGACTCTGCCTCCTGAGTGTTGGGACTAAAAACATGAACCACCACGCCTAGATTAAGATGATTTTCTTAATACTTAAAATTCTGGCACTATATTTGTCTCATGGAATAACTGATTTATTTACTTAAAACATCTTTAATTAAATTATGCCTAATATCAAATATGAAGAAGTAACTTCATTGGAATAATGACAGCTTATGTATATTTTTGTATACTCTAAACAGCTCAGAAGAATTTATATAGCTGATTTTTTTTTATTTTAAATGACATTACAGAGGTAACTGTTACTTAACTTTGTACTCAAATGTATATGTAACAAACTATTTTAATTTTCCAGTAACTAAATTTACAATTGCAAAGTCATATGTTAATATGAAGTTTATGTGGTTATGTAATTTTTAAAAATGCTTACATTAATATATTTTAATTATTTTGTATGTTTACCAAATTGACTTGTGTATAAGTATAAATTTGGATGGGGTGTATTGTTTGTTTCATGCAGTATACAATGAACATTGGTTATTTTTCTCTAATCATTCCCATAACTCGTCCTTCTCCCATTCCCATTGGTATGCTTCTTCTCAGCAAACCTCTTCTACTTTCTCCTTTTCATGTTTGTCTAACTGGGTTTAATAAGAGGTGCTTTTCCATGTGTGGGTGGCAGCTTCATTGAGCAATGCCAACATATTTGTGGTTACACTACTGAAGAAAATGACATTCCCTTTCCCAACAACTCTTAACTGCCTCTAGTTCTTAGAGAGGAATGATGCCAAATGGCCCCTCCCTCATGCATGTTGACATGTTGATTGCCCCAGTGTGATTCATGTCTTCAGTAGATAATCATAGTTTCATGAATTCATGAGTAGAAGAGCTATGCAATGTCAAGACCTGTCAAGAAGACATATATTTGGTCTATATCTTCCTAACTTCACTTCTTCATTCTTTGTGTCCCTCTCCTGAGATGTTCCCTGATCCTTGCAGGGGATGAAATAGCAGTGTCACTTAGAATCAAGGAATCCATCATTGCTTATTCATTGCATTTTCACCAGTTATGGGTTTATGCACTACATACAACTTGCTGGAGTAAGATTCATAATTTGAGGGATTGCACAAATGGCTCAGCGGTTAAGAGCAGTGGTTGCTCTTACAGAAGATAGGGGTTTGATTCTCATCACCCACATGGTGGCTAACAACCACCCCATAACTGCAGTTCCAGGTATATTAAAAGACCTCTTCTGATCCCATGATGTGGTTGCACTTACATATATCCAGACAATATACTCAAACACATTAAAAATGCATAACTTTGCATCTAGGTAAATATTCATGCTTCATATATCTCAACTTAAAATCAGAAACAACAAACATTGCCTGAGAATCAACTTCTGAAATAAAAAAAAATGCTGATTGCAATTTAGTTTCATAAGAGATTAATAAAATATACAAAACAATTTGCTCACATTTTATATTTGATAACTTATTGGAGTAATTCTACAATTTACTCTCTTTTTTAAGTTCATGGATTCATATGTAAATTTAAATTTTTTTTGGTCTTTTCAAGACAGGGTCTCCCCATAGCCCCAGCTGTCCTGGAACTCACTCTGTAGACCAGGCTGGCCTTGAACTCACAAAGATCCACTTGCCTCTGCCTCCCAAGTGCTAGGATTAAAGGTGTGCACCACCACGCCCAGCAAATTTTAATATTTTATATTTTTCAGTAGTATATAATAAATATTTAAAGCAGTAGTTTTCAGTGAACTTCACTAGTAAAAATTATTTGAACAAGTAGAATTTAATATGTATTGAAATTGTTAAACATGAATATCAAAAAATTTTTTAAAAATGTGTCTGAAGAGATGGCTCAAAGGTTAAGTGCACTAACTGGTTTAATTCCCAGTATCCACATGGTGGCTAACAACCATCCATAAATCCAGTAGTGTATATCATTTATGCTTCATTGTGCTTCTTAGAGGCATCCAAAAAGATGAATCTTTTATTCTAAGCCAATCTGTTATTCTGTCCCTTTTTAGAGAAAGATTTGAGAAAATTATTATTGAGTCAGTGGCTTTTAAGGGAGGGATTCCAGATAGACTGACTCAATTTCACTGGATGAACTGGCACTACATAATGGCCTGGGAGAGTAATTTGGCTCAATAGTCCCTAACACAAAGGACAGAATGTATGAACTTGAAGGAGGCGCTGTGGGAGGTTGCCAATAGAGAAAGGGGTATAAAGGTGATTAAGACTGATTGAGAAATTATGTATGATATACACAAAAAAATTCAATAAAAAATTAAAAAATCGTATTACTATGGAATAATTTGTACGCATTCCGTTATTTTGTTCTTGTGTTTTTTGTTTCCCTGGACCTCTTTTGATTAAAGAGTTTCGCCATTGTTTTTCATTCCTTTGCTTACCTGGGTGTATTTAACCTCATCACAATGTAGTCTTCCTTTCAGGATCCTCTGTAGAGCTATCTCAATGGTCATAAATTCCTTAAGGCTGTTTTTGTCACATAAAATCTTTCTTCTTTGATAATGGCTGAGAATTTCAGTGATTATAATAGTGTGACATGGCATAAGGGCTCTTTAAGACCTTGTGGAGCATCAGTCCTGCCCATACTGGCTTTCAAAGTCTCCATTGGTCAGTTATTCTGACTAATTTGACTTTCTTAAAATGTGATTATTTTTGTCTCTTCTACCTTGAAATTTCTGTATATTCATTATTCCATTTTTATGTTCCATGGATAGCTTCTTTCTGGTCCTGTATATTTGGTTTTCTGTGTGGATTTTGAACTCTTATAGCAATTTCTTGTTTTATTTGGTACATTTTTCCTCTATGATTTTACTGAAACTTTCTGGACCTTTAGCCTGAGTTTATTTTCTCTGTTCTATATTTATATTTCAATGGATTGTTCTTATTATATCCCAATTTTCTTTAACATTTTATTTATTGAGTGATTCAATTTCTTTACCTTTTCTTTAAGTATTGATTTTATCTGTTATAAATAATCCTTATCCTTCATGAGGTTTTCTTTTTTTATTTATTATTTTTTATGTGTATGAGTATACTGTCTGCATGTAGGTTGGTGCTCCCGTGTCGTGCAATGGCATGGAGGTCAGAGGAGTGCATCAGATTCCCCTGGAACTGGAGTTAAAGACAGTTCTTAGCCACCATGTGGGTGCTGGGGATTGAACCCCAGTCCTCTGCAAGAGTAGTCAGTGCTCTTAACTGCTGAGCCATCTCTCCAGTCCCTCCTTGGTGAGGCTTTCTACTGAGTTTATTTCACTGACTGCATTTCTCATTTAAGGTATTTCCTATTTTTTTACAGAAATTCTAATTCATCAAATTCTTTTATATATGTTTTCCTTTATTTCATTCATCTGTCAGTATTTTCACTGTCTCTGTTTTGGAATTCATAAACATATTCTTTGATTACCTTGAACAAATGTATAATTTCTATATTAAAATAACTGTCTTGTGATTCAAGTTAGGTGTTTTTCTCAGGGAACTTTAAGAGGAGGGTACTAATTTCCAGAGCAGAACTACCTTGGTTATTCATTGCATTTTTATTTTTGTTTGTATGATGGCACATAATCATCAGGAGGTAGATTGTTGCTATTGCTACTTAGAAGTATTTCCTTCCTTTATTGAAGGACATTATATCTGTATTTGCACTTATCTCATCTTTTTAGGTTATGTACCAGCTGAAGGGCAAATGAGTTCCTGTTGGGAGCAAACTGTGTTAATATGAGAAGGGGTTATCTTTAGTAGGCCTAGCTCAGCTGTGGGTAGGTGGAGCTTCCCAGCATAGGAGAAGACCCTGGGTGCAGTGAGAGTATTCTTGCTAAATGTTGGCTGTGGTCTAATATACCTATCCACTGTTGGTCCTTTATTGATGCGTGGCCACAATACACATGACGTTCTTCCCTCCTAGAACCAGGCTGGCAGCTTCCTAAGGCTGTAAGCCTCAGAGTTGTTTCCTGCCCGCAGGCTAACAGCTCCTAGGCTGAGCTTCTGGCAAGGAGCTGGGGAGGAAACCTCAAGAAGTGACCCAAAGACAAAGGAGAAGATCGGGGTGAAAGACTCAAATTTAATGTTGTAACTCAAGGCTTTTATACAAACCCTAGCATGGGCTGGGACACATACTCACAATTGGGGGCTGGGGCAGGCAACTGGGACAAGGGAACCTCAGGCTATATTCCAGATCAAAATTCTTTCCTAAGAGATCAAAGACAGCCCAGGCTTCACCATCTGTGAGGAACAGCAGGGGTCGAGGCTTGGGCTGTTGGCTAACTGCTTTTAAGTGCTGCTGCCAAAAGAATGCCTACAGTTTAAAATCCTCAGAGGTCTGTGAAAAGTCTCACAGAGTGTTACAGGTGTTCCTTGGGTGGCAGGGGTGGGATTAAGGGTCTGAGGGTAGTATGAAGAGGCCATATCACACAGATATTCCTCAAGTGGAGTCATGGAGGGAATGTGAGTCTCTTTCTGGAGGTAGTGCACAGGGAAAGAGAACTTCCTCAGGCAGTAGGCACAGAATTATTTTGAGCTCTATAGTCACTCCTAGAGTGATGTTTCTCATGTGGTAGGATGAATCCTGGCAAGGGAAAATTCATGAAAATCTGAGGAGTCACTATCATGAGTAACCTCCAGGACATTTGGTTCTCAGGTGGCAAGGACTGAGTCATGTCCAGAGTAGAAGTCAAAATTTTGTTATTTAATTTTAAATATATCAAATGAATATATTCATATACATACTTCCAAAATGAATTCTCACTGTGATATCTCAGATTTGTTATCAAACTTTTGTCATTGAAGCTCATTTTACCTATGTTAAAAGCTATAAGTATCCATATGCTTAATTTGTTGAGACGCACAGAATAAATAAAAATATACTAATATAAATATGCTTATAAATATCCACCCTCTATAAACTAGTATTAACATACCACTGTCCCTCTTGAGTGCATATTTAAAGTAAATTCTTAAATGAACATCTGAATAGATGTATAAGATCTAAATTAGGTGAAACTTGCTCATATGACTTACAAAAATGGTGACAGCAAGGATGAGATCCATTCAAACTCAATCAGATAAAAATAAGCAGAGGTAGGGAGATGGTAAGCTGGCCCAGCCTTAGCTGAGGAACCAATGTCAGCTGATCACTGCTGGGTGAGAGAGGGTGAATAGGAATCCGCTGCTAATATTTCTTCAGCTAAGATTGAGTTCTACTGCCCATTTTCCCAGGTCCATGTTGAGTTTTTATCTGATTCACTTTGCATGGGTCTTATGTATGTTGATTCCACTGGTGTAGTTTCATATGACCAGGTTCCCTGAAGGTTGTAGGATTCTATTTCTATACAGTCATAGTCAAGTCCCTAGCCCTTACAATCTTTCTGCCCACTTCATTACTGAGCCCTGGGTGAGTGAAGCTTAATGTAGGAGACCTGTACATGGACCAACACTCTGCAGACCTCCAATCTCCACAGTGTGTCCATTTATGACCTTTTGAGTCCCTGGCCCACTGTTGCAATAAAGAGCTCCCTTAATGAAAGATAAGATTTTCATTTGTGCCATCTTGGCCCCTGTTCTATGTTGCATGAGCCTTCAGAGTAGAGTTTGCATGATAGATGTGCCACATAGGCCTGGGCAATTCACAGACAATGTGTTTGTGTAAACACTTGTGGTGCTTTGTAACAGTGTTCATCTCATAAAACAGAAGCTTCTTTGATGAGTGGTGTCTGGGGTATTTGTAAATATAAAGATACATATTTTGCACTCAGTAAGAAGTTACATTAATCTTAGGATGTGGCAGACATGGGAAGTTCTCTAAGATCTATCACTCTCCTTCTATATGTATTTCGCCATATTTACAGTGCCACATATTAATTTCTTTCCACCAAGTGGGCTTTAATTGCAATTATGAGCTGTTGATTTCCCCCAAGATAAAAGGGCAACTACAGCACCAAGTGTAGGCCGTTGTTTTGGATATTTGTTCTTAAACCCGGTGCTGGACCATCGATTGCTGTTCTCCTTATCAGATTATGTAGTGCTCTCCAACGTTAGGAGAGCTAACCTTCAGGGGAGTTTGTCTTCCAGGTCAGTTCCATCTCAGTTGCAGTAATTTTGGCCTCTGAAATATGTTCTGTCTTCAGCAATCACATCTTAACTTCAATTTCTTGCAGACAATCAAGGGCCATGCCAATAGTCTGTATAATTTTGGGAGTCTCTTACAATGTCGTGGCTAACATCTCAAAGAAAGGCTTCTACTATCTGGCCCTGTTCATTTTTGTAGCCTTCAGCTATACAGATGGACTTATGTAGAGATAATTATATATATACACATATATATGAGATAATTTTATATAATATATTATATATATATAATATATAAAATTTGTCATTAGGTTATTATAGCAATATACTTCCCTGGTGTATTTTTACAGTAACTGAGCATCATTTATCTTTCCTGTCTTCCTGTCCTTCTCTAGCCTTCCCTCCACGCCTTCCCAATTTAAACCGTCCCTCCTTTTGCGGTTGCTCCCTGATCACGCTCGTCTCCTATCTCCCCGCTTCTCTGGATCTCCTTCTTCCCCTTTGTTCACGAAGTTCCTTCTACAATGCTCCACCTCCCCTTACACTGAAGTACGTACTTTTCATCCATTTTCCCCTTAATAACCCTGTCTCCTACTATTCTTCTCTCTCAGGTTCCCCCTTTCCCTTTTCCTCCCTGGTTCCTTTCCATTTACCTGGCTACTGCAATTATATCAGATTATATACTCACATATAACAATTTGGTGCTATGATCCACAAATGAGGAAGAACATGTGCCTTTGTTTTTCTGAATCTGCATTAGTTCACTGAACATAAAGGTTTCTAGTTCTATATATTTATCTGCAAAATTGTTCCTTCTAATTTGTAACACTCCAAAATATGCATAAACATATGCCACATATATACCAAACTCATGACATCTGAAAATAAACTATAGGTTAATTCCAGAACATGTTTAGCAGTCACATTTTGACAGTAGAGTTGTAGGCACATAAAGAAAAAATATTACTTCACATTCCTAAATTACATAGCAAGTTGATGGGTAACATCAGGTATTATATTTACTAAAATGAAAAAAAAAGAATTATTCATTTTGCCTTACAAATAGAGATTTAGTGCTAGGAACCATAAATGAGGGCCACCATATTTTTGTGTTTGTCAGGGCCTGTGTTAGCATAATGGATTCTGGTTCCATCCATTTTTTCTGCAAAGTTCATAATCTCGTCTTTCTTTATCTTTGCATAGAATTCCATTGTGTAGATGTCCCACATTGCCTTTATATACTTGTTCGTTGAGAGACACTTGAGTTGCTTCCAGCTCTTTTCTATTGTGAGGAGAGCTGCTATAAGCATAGATGTACATGTATCTCTCCAATTGGATGGTTCTTTTGTGTATAAACCCAGGAGTGGTATCACTGGGTTAGGTGGTAGGGTCATTTTGAGTCTTTTTTTTTTTTTTTTTTTTTTTTTTTTGTTCTTTTCGAGACAGGGTCTCCCTGTAGCCCAGCTGTCCTGGAACTCACTCTGTAGACCAGGCTGGCATTTTGAGTCTTTTAAGAGTTCTCCAGGGCTGGAGAGATGACCTAGCCATTAACAGCACCAACTGCTCTTGCAAGAGGACCCAGGTTCAATCCCCAGCTCTCACATGGTGGCTGAGAATCATCTTTAACTCCAGTTCCAGGGGAATCTGACACCCTCTTCTGAACTCAGCAACACTGCACGACATGGGTGCACAAACCTACATGCAGAGAGTACATTCATACACATAAAAAATAAATAAATAAAAATTTAAAAAAGAAAAAAAAGAGTTATCCACACTGCTTTGCATAGGGAGTGTAAGATTTTGTGTCCCCATCAGTAGTGGATGAGTGTTCCCCTTTCCCCACCTCTACAGCATTGATATCTTTTGTTTTCTTGATCATAGCCAGTCTTACCAGAGTAAATAAAATCTTAAAGTGGTTTTAGTTTGCATTTCCTTAATGGTTAGCAACACTGAACACTTTTTAAGATGTTTCTCATTAATCTTCTTCATTTTTGAAGTCTCTGTTCAGCTTTTTACTCCATTTTTGATAGAGTCACTTGTTTTCTTGCTACTTTGTTTTTTGAATAGTTTATATACTCTGGGTATTAATGTTCTGTCAGATGTATCACTAGCGAGTGTTTCCTCCCACTCTGTAGGTTTTCTCTTCACTTATTTGGTTGTTTCTTTCACTGTACAGAAGCCTTTGAGATTAATAAGGTCACACTTGTCAATTGTTCACCTTATTTCCTGCACAGTTTTGAATTAAAAAGTTTTTTCTTATGCCTTTGTCTTGTGGTTACTGCCAAAGTTTTCTTCTATCATTTTCAGAGTTTCAGGTTTCACACTGAGGTCTTTGATCCATTTTGAGTTTATTTTTGTACAGGGTGTGAGATAGGGGTGTAATTTTATTCTTTTACAAGTGGCAATACAGTTTTCCAACAACATTTGCCGAAGATGCCATTGAATCCTCTTGGCCCCACTGTCAAATATGAGGTGGCTGAAATTCTGTGTGCTCAAGTGTGGATCTTCAGTTTTGTTCCATTGATCTACTGGTCTGCTTTTGTGCCAACACCAGGCTTTTTTTTTATGACTATAGCCCTGTAATATAGTTTGAAATCTGGTATAGTAATCCACCCCCCACCTCCCGTGCATTGCTCTTTTTCCACAGAGGTGTTTTGGCTGTCCTGGGTCTTTTGTTTTTCCATTTGAACTTTAGAATATTTCTTCTAGTTCTATGAAGAAGCTCATGGGAAATTTAATTGGGATTGCATTGAATCTATATATTACTTTGGGCAGGACGGTCATTTGTACTATATTAAGTCTTCCAATCCAAGAACATGGGAGGTCCTTCCACTTTCTGGTGTCTGCATCTCTGCTATTAATCCGGCTTGGTCATGATGAATGATCATTTTTATATATGTCGGTAAGCAGTTTGCAAGAATTTGTTAATTTTTGCATTTATGTTTATTAATGGAATGGGTCTATAGTTTTCTTTTCTTGGTTGTATCTTTGTGTAGTTTTGGTATTATAGTTAAGACAGTTTCATAGAAGGAATTTGGGGATTTTTTGTTTGTTTCTTTTTTATTACAGTTTCAATTAATTTCCTCTTATATTATGGATCTCTTTAAGCTGCTGATTGGTCTATCTATCTTATTTATCCTTTCAAAGAACCAACTCTTGGATTTCATTGATTTTTTTTGTCTTGTTTGCTTTGTTTTTATTTCATTGTTTCTGCTCTGATTTTTGTCACTTCTTCCTGTCTGTTGGGTTTAGGTTTCATTTGTTGTTGTCTCTCAAGTGTTTTTAGTTGCAGTGTTAGGTCCTTTATTTGTGCTCTTTCTGTTTTCTTAATATAGGCACTTAAGGCTATAAATTTTCCTCTTAGAACTGTTTTTAAAGTGTCCCATAGGTTTCGTTGTGTTGTATAATATCCTTTTAGTTTAGTGCCAGGAATACTTTTATTTCTTTCTTTATTTCTTCCTTTGACCCATTCATTGCTGGGCAGTGGAGTATCAGAGTGTCCAGCTGGCCTAAAGCCATTTTATTCTTGTGCAGAGCTGCAGGTGGGAGATGGGGGAGGGAGAAGAAGAAAGAATTCAGAGGCAGGTAAACCTGGCAGGTCAAAAGAGACCTCTGAGTGTTGGCTTCCACAAACCAAAAGTCATTTATTTGTAGGAGTTCAGGGTCTTATATACTGGCATTTGGAGGGCTTCTGGCAAGAATGGAGGTGGGGGTGGATGAGAAATTCACAGTATGCTTTTTACAAAGGCTGTGTTTATGCTAGCTGGCAGAGGCTTCAGTTGGTTTTCAAAACAAAGATGCACTCTTTAGAAAATACGGGAATGTGAAACCTTTTGCCCAAATCCTCAAAAGAAAGCTGCAGAGCTGGTTTATGAATTGGCAAGCAGGGGTTGGCCTGAATCCCCAATCTTTCCAGGTTATCAGGGAAAAAGCCAGGTCCCTTAATACTCCAGCTAAATGAAATATCAGGCCCCACAGTTCATTATTCAAGAAAGTGTTCTTTCATCTTCATAAGTTCTTATAGATAATAGGGCTTTTGTTGGGGTTGGCATTAAGCTTTATTACACTGTGGTCTGATAGCATGCATTGAATTCCTTCTTTTTTTAATTGCATTTGTTGATGTTTGTTTTGTGCTCCAGTATATGCTTGATTTTGGAGAATGATCAATGGGAGGCAGAGGAGAAATTACATTCTTTGGTGTTTGGGTGGAATATTTGGTAGATGTCTCTTAGGTCCATTTAGTGTATCATATTGTTCAGTTCTGATATCTCTATTTATTCTTTCTTGATTGACCTTAATGGCCTTGGTGGGGTATTGAATTCTCTAACTGTTAGTGTGCTGGGATTAATCTGTGCCTTAAAGTCCAGCAGGATTGTGATTATGAAGGACAATGCACCAGAGTTTGGGGCATATATATTTATTATTGTGAACTCTTCATAGATAATTGTTCCTTTGATAAGGATGTAGTGACCCTCTTCATCTCTTTTGATTAGTTTTAATTTGAAGTCTATTTGCCTGATATTAGAATAACAACTCCTGCTTGCCTTTTTGTACCATCTGCTTGGAATATTTTTTTCTATTGTTTCACCTTAAGATGGTGCCTATCCTTGAAGATGAGATGAATTTCTTGATGACAACAAAAAAAAGATGGATTCAATTTCTTCATCCATTCTCCAAGTCCGTGTCTCTTTATTGGGGAGTAAATTACATTGACATTTAAAGTTATTACTGAGAGATACATAATGCTTCCCTTCAATTTGCTTTCTGTTTGCATTTTCATTCTAGGTTTGTACTTCCATATTTATACTTTTATTAATTACCTTCTTTTGCAATTTGGGAGCAATTACTTCTTTGATCTGCCCTTTGAATTGCTTTGAGTATTTTCTGAACGGTTGGCTTACTGTACATGTATTCTGTCATGTTGATTACATAGGAAATATTTTTCTTTCTTCTTTGAAAATAAATAACATTTTTTTTCTGGATAAGATAACCTGTGTTGGCATCTATAGTCATTTAGAACTGGGAATACTTTGGCCCAAGCTCTTATTGTTTGCATTGAAAAGAGCACACACACACTTACTCCAGGGGCAGAGAGAATATCTCAGTGGGACCACAGTAGTGATTCCAGGGAACAAAGAAATGGAAGAAACAATGAATGTGACCCAAATCCAGTCCTGGAACACCAAGCCCCACAACCAACCTACAGGAACTGGCTGAGGGGAAGTGGAGTGGGCACAGAATTCAGCAGGTACCTACCTGGTTGTTACCTACCCAGTTTTTAGAGAACATTCAGAACAAAAAGTGAAGAGTGAGCTACACTTTCCAATATATCACCAAAGGTGAAAGCCTGAAACCTAGACCAGCCGACCCTCCATAAACGAAGAGAAAACAACAAAGTCTTCTGAAGGAAACAAGCAAAGCAAGTCTTCAGCACATAGAAGAAACATTTGAGATTTGCATCAAAATACAAAACAAAAACAAAACCAATCCCATGTGCCAAAAACACGAGGAAAGAACAATAAGGGAAAAGCACATAATAATTCCACACCAAACTCTACCAATCCTATAGAAGGTTCCTATAATGAGAACTCCTTGGAGGTAAACCAGGACCCAGATCTTAGAAGAACAATCATAGACATACTCAAAGAAATGAAGGAATATAAAGAACAAATCAAAGAACTAAAGAGAGAGAAAGACAAACTCAGGATGGAACTAGAGGGTAAGAATGACAAACTCAGGAAGGAACTAGAGGGAGACAATGACAAACTCAGGAGAGAACTAGAGGGAAAGAATGACGAACTCAGGAAGGAACTAGAGGGAGAAAATGAAAACATCTGGAAGGAAGTGGAAGCACTGAAAAGATCCCACACTGAAAGGAAAAACAAAACAACAGTGAAGCAAGGAGCTACAAGAAGAGAATGACAAAGTCCCAAAGGAAGTGGAAATACTAAAGAAATCACAGGATGAAATGAAAAAGGAAATCAAATGCTCATCCAGTCAACAGGAAAGGATGGGAGAAAGCCACAGTAATAGATTAGATGAAGAAGAAAATATAATATCAACACTGAAGATAAACTGGAAGACTTAGAATGCTCAAGAAAAGAATATGTAAAAAAACAAACAAACAAGGGTGGAACAACCAGGAAACATGGGACACTATGAAAAGACCAAACCTATGCATCATAGGTATAGATGAAGGAGAGGAAGCACAGGATAATGGTATAGAACAGATCTTCAACAGAATAAGGGAAAACAAGTTCTACAAACTAAAAAATAAGCCCATACAAATACAAGAAGCACATAGAACATCAAATAGACTAGATCAGAAAAGAAACTCCCCACGCCATATCATAGTTAAAACATTAGATGCCCCAAACAAAGACAAAATTCTGAAAGCCACAAAAGAAAAACAAGTTACAAATAAGGGGAAACCCATCAGAATTACAGCTGACCTTTCAGTGCAAACTATGAAAGCAAGAAGAACATGGACTGAAGTATTCCCAGTACTAAATGACTATAGATGTTAACCGAGGTTACTATGCCCAGCAAAAAGAGTTGATTATAGTTGAAGGAGAAAGAAAAATATTTCATGATATAAACAAGATGAAAGAATACATGTTCGGAAAACCAACCCTTCAGAAAATACTCAAAACAATTCAAAAGACAGAGGAAAGGAGCAACTATCACCAAGCACCTATAAGGAAAAATTAATAAAAGCATAATTGTGGAAATACTAACCTAGACCAAAAATCCAAACATAAAATACATCCCTCAATAATAACCTTAAAGACTAATGTTCTAAACTCCCCAATCAAAAGACAGACTGGGAGAATGGATTGGGAAACTGAACCCATCTATATGCAGTCTATAAGACCCATCTTAGCCTCAAGGACAGAGGCCAAATTAAGGTGAAAGGATGGAAACAAAAATTCCAAGCAAATGGTACCAAAAAGCAAGCAGGAGTTGCTATTTTAAAATCAGACAAAATATACCTCAAAGTAAAACTAATCATGAGAGACAAAGAGGACAATTACACCTTTATGAAAGGAACAAATAACAATGAAAATTTCATAATCATATATAGATATAGATAGATATATCTATATCTATGTATCTATCTATCTATCTATCTATGCACCAAACTCTGGTACACCAAAATTTATAAGCACAATTCTGCAGGAGCTCAAGGCACAGATTTATCCCAGCACACTAATACTAGGGGACTTCAGTATCCCACTGAGCCCTTTGGAGAGGTCAACTGGAAAAGACTAAACAGAGAGACATCTGAACTGAACAATATAATACACCAAATGGACCTCACAAACATCTACCAAATATTTCACCCAAACATCAGAGAATACACTTATTACTTAGCACCCCGAGGAACGTTCTCCAAAAATCAACAACATACTGGGACACAGGAAAAAAAATCTCAATGAATACAAAAGGATTTAAATAATTGCATGCATTCTATCAAACTACAGTGCAATTAAGCTCAATATCAATGCCAGGATAAACCCTAATGTTTACAGGAACACATGGAGTTTAAACCACACACTCCTGGGGGCTGGAGAGATATCCTAGCAGTTAAGAGCACTGACTGCTCTTGCAGAGGACCCGGGTTCGATTCCCCAGCACCCACATGGTGGCTGAGAACTGTCTGTAACTCCAATTCCAGGAGAACTCCAGTTCCAGGGGAATCTGAGACCCTCTTCTGACCTCCACGGCATTGCACGACACGGGTGCACAAACCTACATGCAGACAGTACATTCATACACATACAAAAATAAATAAAATTAAAAAAATAAATAAAAAACACACACTCCTAAATAATGAGTGGGTCAAGGAAGAAATACTGAAAGAAATAACATCATACCTGGTAATAAACAAAAATAACAATACAACACAACAAAACACAGGGGATACTTAAGAAGCAGTCTTAAAAGGGAAATTTATAGCCCTGGGTGTCTACATTAAAAAATAAATGAGTAAATAAATACATCAGAAAAAGCACAAAAATTATCTAATACTGCACCTAAATACACTTGAGAGACAACAACAAATGAACCCAAACCCAACAGACAGGAAGAAATAATAAAAATCTGTGAAATAGAAACAAAAAAAAACAATACAAGGAATCAAGGAATCCAAAAGCTGGTTCTTTGAAAGAATAAACAAGATAGACAGACCTCTAGCCCAGTTAATCAATCGAAAGAAAGAGCAACTCCAAATCAATATAATTCATGATGAAAGGTGAAATATCACCACAGACAATGAAAAGATACAGGCAGTCATAAGTCAAAAACCTGTACTCTACTAAGTTTGAAAACCTAAGAGAAATGTATGAATATCTGAAATCCTAGGAATCACCAAAGCTTAACCAAGAAGAGATTGACAGCTTAAACAAACCCATAATATATGAACCCATAATATATGAAAACTGAAATGTAATAAGAAACTATCCAATGGAAAAAAGAGCCCAGGCCCAGATGGTTTCAGAGAAGAATTCTATAAGAGGACTTACAACCATTACTACTCAAACTGTTCAGAAGGATACAGAGGGAAATCCCCCAAATTCATTCTATGAAGCCAGCATCACTCTAATACCAAAACTATCAAAGATACAACCAAAAAATTAAACTATAGACCCATCTCATTAATGAACATAGATACAAAAATTCTCAGCGAAATACATATAAATCGCATACCCGCCACATCAAAAAGATCATCCATCATGACCAAGTTGAATTCATACCAGAGATGCCAGGATGGTTCAACATATATAAACCAATAAATATCATAAAACACATAAATGGACTGAAAGACAAAAACCACATGATCATCTCAATTGAGGCATAAAATTCCTCATCAAAATCCAGCATCCTTTCAAGCTTAAAGTCCTAGAGGGAATTGGACTGGAGGGATCATTCTTCAATGTAATCAAAGCCATGCAAAATATAATAAACACAACATCATATGCCCCTTATCAGAATGGAATAATTCAGAGCTGTCAGCACCCCAATTCCCTCTTGGCATTTGGAGTGACCTCCTCAGAGGGCAATGGGATAAAAATTGGAGTTAAAAATTGGCTAGGCAGGGGCTGGAGAGATGGCCTAGAGGTTAAGAGCGCCGACCGCTCTTACAGAGGACCCGGGTTCGATCCCCAGCACCCACATGGCGGCCGAGAACCGTCTGAAACTCCAATTCCAGGAGAACTCCAGTTCCAGGGGAATCTGAGACCCTCTTCTGACCTCCGCTGCATTGCACGACACGGGTGCACAGACCTGCATGCAGACAGTACATTCATACACATACGGAAATAAATAAAATTAATAAAAAAAAAAATTAAAAAAAAAATTGGCTAGGCAGTCAAGGGTCAAGACCCTCCCAAAGAGCCAGTTTCTCGGCTGAGAGTTGAAGATTTCCTGGATCTGCCAGTTAACACCCTTCTAGTTGCTCTGACTTATGGCCCGTGCATCCTTAACTCCCTGGTCGGATTTATTAACCACTGGGTAAATTCTATCAAACTCATGGTGCTAAGGACCCAATACACCCTCTTCCTAGCAGAAACCATTACAACTCAGAAACACCTACTGAGGTCAGCTCTTATGATAAGATTTGAAGGATTTGAAGATCTCACAACAACAGGGAGGAGTTAAATAATGGATTATAAAAACTCAGGGATAGTATTCTCAGATCCTTTAAGCCATTTTCTGAGAATTATTTTAGGACTGACTGGTTTGCTTGCTTCATGAGCTTCCCCTTGATTGGTTAACTATTGTCTCTTGCTTCTGTAATTGGCTTAATGATTAGGACAAAACCAGAAAGATAGAACAAAGCCCAGCCCACTCCCAGAAATTATTCCCAGCATTGAATGCAAGTTAACGTGTTAAATCAGGGCTACATCCAGCTGGATGTTCTTAGGCCCACAGAGGTCTCAAAGAAACACAAACCAGACTTGTGCTTCATAACAGAACACAAAGAAATCAAAGATCTAGGAAAGAATTACTTCTAGTCTTTTGATTTGTTTGTGTGCATTCTTTAAGTTTAGTCTTCTTTCCGAGTTCTTTGATTCGTCTGTGTGCTCAGTTTCCTTTTTCTAGGATCGAAAAAGAGGGACACCACGTGTCCTTTGTTTTTCTGTGACTGTGTGGCTTCACTTAGCTTCTAGTTCCATCTATTTACCTGAAAATTTCATGATGTCCTTTACTGCTGCATAAAACTCCTTTGTGTAGATGTACCACATTTTCTTTATTCATTGATCATATGAGGGACATTTGGTTTGTTTCCTGATCTTTCCTATTGTGAAGAGAACTGCACTAAGCATGGTTGTGCATGTATCTCTGCAATAGGATGAGTCTTGTGGGTATATACTCAGGAGTGGTATAAGGGTTGCATGATTTTGCATTCCCACCAGCAGTGAATGAGTGTTCCCATTTCCCACAACCTCTCCAGCATTTGGTATCATTTGCTTTCTGATCATAGCCAGTTTTACTGGGCTAAGATGAAATCTTATAGTGGTTTTCATTTTCATTTGCTTATTTATTAGTGACATTGAAAACTTTTTAAGATATTTCTCAGCCATCTTACTTCTTCATTTGTAAAGTCTCTGTTCAACTCTTTACTCCATCTTTTGAGTGGGTTGTTTTTTTCTTGCTCCTTTGTTTTTTGAGTAATTTATATTTTCTGAATGTTAATTCCTTGTTTCTGTCACTGTACAGAAGCTTTTGTGCTTAATAATGTCACACTTGTCAATTGTTGACCTGATTTAGAAAGTTTTTTCTTATGCCTATATCTTGTAGGTTACTGCCAAAATTTTCTTCCATCATTTTCAGAGTTTCATGTTCTATATTGAGGTCTTTGATCCATTTGGGTTTATTTTCACACAGGGTCAAAGGTAAGGTTAATTATTCTACATGTAGTGATCCAATTTTGTCAGCACCATTTGCTAAGGATGCTGTCTTTCCTCCTTTGTGTCTTCTTGCCCCTTTGTCAAAAGGTGAATTGGCTTAAATTGCATGTGATCAGGTTTGGATGTTCAATTTTGTTCCATTGATCTATGAGTCTGTTTTTGGGTCAGTACCAGGCTGTTTTTATGACTATAAACAAGAAGAGATTGACAGATTAAACCAAACAATAACATGTGCAGAAATTGAAACAGTAATTCCAAACCTCACAATTGAAAAAAGCCCAGATGGATTTATGGAAGATGTCTATAAAATACATAAAGAGGATATTAACCATTATTACTCAAATTATTTAATAGGATAGAAACAGAAGGAACTATCCCAAATTACATCTATGTAACCAGCATTACTCTAATACCAAACTATATAAAGATACAATCAAAAAAGAAAACTATAGACCCATTTCATTAATGAACATAGATGCAAAAATTCCCTCAAAATACTTGGAAACAACATATAGGCACACATCAAAAAGGTAAACCATCATGAACAAGTTGGATTTATACCGGAGATGAAGAGATTGTTCAATAGACATAAATCAATAAATGTCATTAATCACATAAACAGACTGAAAGACAAAAATCACATGGTCATTTCAAATGTTGAGGAAAAGCACTTTAACAAAATCCAACATGTCTTCATGTTTAAAGTCTTAGAGGGGATTAGTCTAGAGGGAACATTCCTCAACATAATCAAACCCATATACAGCAAACCCACAGCCAACATCATTCTATATGGGGGGAAAATTAGAAACTTTCTCCTTAAAGTCCAGAACATGGCAAGACTGCCCCCTATCTCCACTCCTTTTCAATATAGTGGTTGAAATGCTACTTAGAGCAATAAGACAAGAAAGGGAAGTTAACGGAGTGCTAATTGGAAAAGAGGAGGTCAAACTATCCCTTTTTGCAGATGACATGATAGTTTACCGAAGAGATGCTTAAAACTCCACCAGAAAACTCCTATAAATGATTAACAGTTTCAGAAAAGTGGCAGGATACAAAATTATCCTAGAAATATAAGCAGCCTTTCTTTTTTTTAATTTTTTGATTAATTTTTTATTTATTTCTGTATGTGTATGAATGTACTGTCTGCATGCAAGTCTGTGCACCCATGTCGTGCAATGCCGCGGAGGTCAGAAGAGGGTGTCGGATTCCCCTGGAACTGGAGCTCTCCTGGAACTGGAGTTTCAGACGGTTCTCGGCCACCATGTGGGTGCTGGGGATCGAACCCGTGTCCTCTGCAAGAGCGGTCGGCGCTCTTAACCACTAGGCCATCTCTCCAGCCCCAGCAGCCTTTCTTTATGGCAATAACCACAATTGGAGAAGCAATACAAGGAGACTTCCCCACTCACAATAGCCTCAAAAAAATATCTCAGAACAAACCTGACCCAAGACACTATAGAGGTCTAAAATGAAAATTTTAAACACTTGAAGAAGAGGAATGAAGAAGACACCAAAAGATGGAAGGACCTCCCATGCTCATGGAATGGAAGAATTAATATAGTACAAATGATCATCCTACCCAAATTTATATACAGATTGAATGCAATCCCAATTAAAATTCTCTTGTTTCTTCACAGACTTGGAAAGAAAATCATTAAATTTTTATGGAAAAACAAAAGACCCTGGATAGCCAAAGCAACTGTGAGCAAAAAGAGCAATGGAGAGGGTTTAATATGCCAGACTCCGACAAGATTTAATATGTTAATTAGCCATTTTTTTTAAATTTTTTATTTATTTATTTTTTGTATGTATATGAATGTACTGTCTGTATGCAGGTCTGTGCACCCGTGTCGTGCAATGCCGCGGAGGTCAGAAGAGGGTCTCGGATTCCCCTGGAACTGGAGTTCTCCTGGAATTGGAGTTACAGACGGTTCTTAGCCGCCATGTGGGTGCTGGGGATCGAACCCGGGTCCTCTGCAAGAGCGTCGGTGCTCTTAACCGCTAGGCTATCCCTCCAGCCCCTAATTAGCCATTTTTATTTCTTATTTTGAGAAATCTCTGTTCAGATTCTTAGACCATTAGTTCACTTGTTTTCTTGATTCACTTTCTTTTTATATCTTTATATACTCTGGATATTTGATCTCTGTCAGATTTGTCACCGATGAAGATTTCCTCCCACTTTGTGGGTTTTCTCTTCACTTCTTAAATTTTATTTATTTATTTTTTTCAGCACAGACATTTTTTAGTTTAATGTATTCCTACTTGTTGCTTATTGACCTTACCTCAGGAGCAACTAATGTCCAATTTAGAAAGTCATTTTTCTACACCTATATCTTGTAGATTACTGCTGATGTTTTAACAATTTCAGAGGTTCAGGTTTCACACTGAGGTATGCAAACCATTTGGATTGGACTTTTGTGGTGGTGAAATATAAGGATATATTTTCATTCCCCTACAGGTGTAGATACTATCTCTCATCCAGTGAGTATTTTTGGCCCTTTCTCAAATATCAGGTGGCTCAAATGGAATGCATTCATGTTTGGGTCTTCACTTATCTTCTGCTGATCTATGGGTCTATTTTTGTGCTAGTACAATGCAGTTTTTGTCCAATATAGTTTGAAATCTGGTATAGTAATCACCCCTGTGTTGCTCTTTGTGTTCAGGGTTACTTTGGCTATTCAGGGCTTTTTGTTTCTGTATGAAATTTAGGATTGTTTTATCTAGTTCTGTGAAGAATGCCATAGGGATATTGATTAGGATTGTATTGGATATGTATATTACTTTTGGAAGACCATCTTTACAATATTTATTCTTCCAATCCATGATCATGGGAGGTCCTTCCATCTTCTAGTGTCTTCCTCAATCTCTTTCTTTAAATATTTACATTTTTCTTTTTTTCCCTTTCTCTCTTTAACATTTTTTTTCCTCCTTAATTTTAATTGAGCTTTTCAAAGAACCAGATCTTGGACTCATTGATTCTTTTATTGTTGATTTTAATTATGGTTTGCTTATAAAATGGTTAAAAAAGAGAAAATACCCATTAGGCAGATTCTACAGTAAGTAATTAATGTCAAGTCAGTAAAGGAGAAGGAAAACAAAAGAATACATAAAAGACTAAGTGGAAAATTTTGAGATGTGGAGAAAATTATCTTTATTTCTTTGTATAGAAACATGTTGTAGGTAAACACATTGAATTTTTTTAAAGCTGCACTTAAGCTATGATTTTCTGAATAAGCCAAAAATTCTAGTTATTTGAATCAAATCAAATGGAGAGCACTGATTAACTGAGAGAAAAGTCAGAAGCTGATTCACTTAAGGGGATTAGGAGAATTGGAATTTATCCATGTGACAGTTTTCTGAAAAATACTGTGCCCAAATTAGACTCCTGATAGCATAATGTATTTTTTTTATGAAAAGCCATAGAGGAGCTAATGAGATGTTAACCCGGAAAAGATGTTTGCTATCAGGACTGAGGACCAGAATTTGATCTTCAGGATTCAGATAGTGGAAGCAACTTCTCAGCTTTTCCTCTGACATCTACACATGTTCTATTGCATACACCCTTAAAACTCTGCAAGTGTACAAAAAAAAAAATAAATGTCAAAATTTACTTAGGAAAACTTACAAAAGTATAAGAAGCATAAAAATCACTTTAATGTCATAATTCAGCAACATATATTCAGAAACACATGAATTGAGGAAAGTTAATACAAAATAGAGTGCCACAAAAAAATTCTCTTTTGTACATAAAATTTCTTTTCACTTCAATAAAACAAGGCTCTGAATAATTATCTTAAGGTCTCCAAACTGTAAATATAGTTATAGTTCACAAGAGGTTTTGACTTTCGTGTTTACAATATACATGTCCCTCACAAGGAAAATATTCTCCACTAATACAAATAAAATGTGACAAATTAATTTCAATTTTTCATGTAGCTAAATATGTTTATCACAACTGAACTTATTGCATATTCTGAAGGAAAAATAACTGTTTCATATTTAAAACTGTTGAGAGGTATTCGTAATGTAGATAACTTTTAAGAAAATATATTGCATATTTGTTGAGAAACCCTTTGCAGAGCATCTTTTACATCTCTGTTCCTCAAGCTATAGATCAATGGATTCAACATGGGAATAATCATGGTATAAAATATGGATGATATTTTATCAGTATCCATAGAATGACTAGATTCAGGTTTCACATACACAAATATCAGAGTCCCATAGAACACTGTCACCACTGTCAGGTGGGACCCACAGGTGGAGAAAGCCTTGCGCCTGCCCTCTGCAGAGTTCATCCTGAGAACGGCTATGAGGATGAGAAGGTAGGACACAAGGACAACGAGAAGAGAAGAAATCACATCTAATGCAGCTAAGATCATAATTATCAGTTCAACATGGTGTGTATTTGAACATAGCAGAGATATCAAGGGAATACAGTCACAGAAGAAGTGATTGATGACATTGTAGCCACAAAAGGATAATGAAAATATATTTATGGTGACTACAAGAGACACGAATATGCTGTATAGATAAGGGAGAGCCACCAGTGTACAACATGTTCTTTGTGACATGATGGCAGTGTACAGTAGAGGATTACAGATGGCCACATAGCGGTCATAGGCCATCACAGAAAGAAGAAAAAGTTCACAAGCAATGAACAGAAGAAAAAAGGCTAATTGGGTAGCACAAAGGGTGAAAGATATTGTATTTTGATCCACAACAAAAGTTACCAGCATTTTGGGTCCTATAGATGTTGAATAACCAAGATCTGTAATAGCCAGGTGTCTGAGGAAAAAGTACATGGGTGTTTGCAGCCTGGAGTCAATCATGGTGAGGATAATCATTCCCAAATTGGCCACTGCTGAGATCATATATATGATGAGAAATAACCCAAATACTGGAGCCTGCAGCTCTGCTCGGTCAGTGATGCCCATCAAGATGAATTCAGTCATTACTGTGAGGTTGTATTTCTCCATTGGTACTTATAGAAGATCTTTTCTGAATATAGTTATCAGTGGAGACAACAGAATTCAAATATTATCATTTGGAGGGTTAATACATAAAATACCATAGATAAGATATAGCAAGACTTTTTCAGTTGCAATATTTGTAAATTTATCTATCCTTGTTAAACAATATAGTGTATATACCTGTATATTATATGGTTTCAAATTAGAAATAGAAATAAGTATATACCTATTGGTCCTGAGAGAGTTATTTTGCTCACAGGAAAATATCCCTCAATGCATAGAAATATTTAGGTTTTGCACATTTGGAAGTGAGTATCCTATGGGTTTTGATGCTGTTAATTTAAACTGGGGAACATTCTACTTCATCAAACTTACAGAACAAATTGTATTTAGTCTCAAATGTTAATAGTTTTAGAATTCATAAATCCAACTAGAAAGAAGACAGATAAATTGTAGATAAACAAATAGCTACAAACATAGATGAATTTTAATATTTATTGATATGCAAATAAAATTCAGTTTTAATATTTTAGAAAGTTTTTGTTTGGTAAATGTCAAGAGTAATGTACTTTTACAATTTCTGTGTTCATCATTTCTATAATTAGAAATGCAGAATGAGGAGTTGGAGAGAAGTCTCATAGGTTAAGAGACCAAAATTTGATAACAACAGCCACATGACAGCTAACAGATTTCCAGCTCCATGTGATCTGAAGCCCTTTCTTGCCTTTGTAGGCAATACATGCATGTGATATACTTACATGCATGCAAAATTCCTGTAAAATAAAAATGAGATGGATTAGAAAAAAAAAAGACCTGAAGTTCTCCACTGCTGTCTTACCTGTCTAGTCTGAGCTCTAATGGGACATTAAAGGGAAACTTACCTTTTTCAGTAGTAGTGAAAATTATTCTTCAACTTTATGAACTGTGGATTCAACATAACCTAATATTTACCCTCCATTTTTACAAATTGCTTTTGTTGTGATATCTTTTTTTTTGCTTAAGGCAGAGTCTCCCATTAGTTCCAGCTGGAGCTCACTATGTAGACCAGGTGGGCTTTGAACTAGAGAGATCCGCCTGCTTCTTCCTCCCAAGTGCTAACATTAAAGGTGTGTGCCACCACACCCAGTAATTCAGTCATTTAAAGTCCACAAGTCAATAATTCAGAATACTATGATCACAAATTCATGAGACCATCACCATAATCCATTTTACAATATTATTATCACAAAGAAAAGAAACTTGATACTCATTTGTAGTCATTTCCTGCTTATATCCTGCCTACCAATCTGCCCTCCAGTACATGCCTGAACCCATGCAAATACTTACTTAGTATTGATCTCTATGTGTTTGTATTCAAACTTTCTTATATTCCAATTCACCCCAATTTTTAAATATTCACTTTAGTCACCACTTCAGAATAGCATGTTTGCTTGCCTGAAAAGAAAGGAAAATCTACATTTGAATGGTTCTAATAGATTTAAAAAAATCTGTCATTAACAAAATCATTGCTCTTTATTTATATTTGCTTCCTATGGGACACAATAACATATTAAATTATATCTACTTATAATTATGTGTATGCATGGCATATATTAACATGATGTATATAAAGATTAATTTTGGACAATGATTCACTTAAAATATTATTTGATTGTACAAAAGAAAGATATTTTGCACCCATTATAGGAAAGAAAAAAGAGAATTGATTCTGTTATTTAAAGTTAAAGAAACATACAATAAAATGTTACATAGACTAAAATGTTAACAAATTAACATGAATTAAAAGAATGAGAAGCAGTACTATTCATGCATAGGACCCATGTAGTATTAGAAAGCATAGAATAGCCATGTAGAGATGGCAAGCATAGAGAAAAAATGCTACCATCTCTGAATATACTACAGACCTAAGAGGCTATGCCAAACTACATTTGTTACCTGCAATGAGACCACTGTCATGATTTCCCAATATAGTTCTTAACATTAGGGCTTGTAGGTCAATTTATGCATTTGATAGAACTATAGAAATTCTCCCAGAGGATATTCCTGTTATTTGGTGATCTCATCTAAATTATTTGAGAGTAATGAAATACCTGGAGGTTATGAACTAATTTCCAGGGACAAGCGCTATTCAAACCTGACTTTATTGATTTTCTTAGTTATTAACCTATTTTTACAATACAGCAATCCCACTTTCATGTGTATTTATCCAAATTTATTTATATTAAGATTGTAAAATCATAGGAGTACTCTCTATGTTGACTGCAGCCTGTGTCAAGTATAAGTTGTGAAAAACTACTTAAATATAAATTTATGGATCAATAAACAAAATATTACAACACATCACTAATCATCAGGGTGAGTGACATTAAAATATATGATACCTTGAATAAACTTCATCATGGCAAATGGAATAAGTCTTCTATAAAGAGGCAAATATTTCATGTGTACCATTAAGTTAGAAAAAGCAAATATTTCCAGTTATATAACTATTAGATTAAATGGACACAATTGTTCTCTGTGTTTTCCTGTATTATACAGTTGATAACTCTGATATTTTCTTGTCCACATCACAAGATAATTTGGCTCAAGAAAAGCTGGGTTCTACCTGCTTGAACCAGTGGTATGCAGTCCAGACAGGGACAGTCTGAATGGGCGTGGTAAACACTTTCAGCTTGGTTTCTGTCTGTAAGTGTGTGATGTGACTCCTGCCTTCTGGAAAACCATAAATCAGGATATATAGATCAGGGAAACAAAAGAGGCTTCTCTGATTGTAGTGAAAACTGCAAAAACAGAGCGGGAAGATACAGGCCTCCTCCCTCTTTGGTGCATTTTTTCCCAACAGTTAAATAAATTTAATAAAAAGGTGGATAAAGGCTTCAGTGCCAGCTGTGGGCTGCTTTACCAGGAGCTGTTGGCCAGGGAGGCTTTAAAAACCCCCAAAACAAAGGCCATTTGCCTATAACTTTGGGTACGCATAAGAAATGACAGTAAGACTCTATTACCGAAGACGCAGTATGATATGAGCATGCAAGAAAATTATATCGAGACCTTGCAGTGCAAATTAACATCTGACCTTCATGGTGTCAAAAGCGCTATACAAGCTGCAGGAAAGAAGCTTTACTACAGACCTCTCCTGGTACACTTTTACATGCCAAAAAAGATGTAGTGCAACAGTGGCAGCCTGGTAAATGTACAGGCAGAAAGAAAAAATAATCCTAATTCAATCTATGGCCTGCTCCCTTGAAGGGGTAGAACACACAGCTAACCCTGTAGCCTTAGTGCCCCCTAGTATCAGGAGACTTTATCTACCACATTAGAAAGCTATTGCCATCCATTTTTCAAAGTGTTATAATGCCCTGACCAAGATATCATCCAGTTATAATCTTAAATATTTGTTACTATTTGTTTATTAGTAGTAAAATTAAAAGGAGATTGATAAACTACCCACCATTGCAAACAGAACTTGGGGGAAATTCCCAAGAGTTTGTTCTGTCACCTCAGAGAAAAAAAAAATGGCTCTTCTATCTCTCACCCTCTCTCACTCTCCCCTCCAAAACCCAGACATTCTCTTGGAAGAAGTTGGCATGACAGATTTTAAGGGCCAAAGAGTGGGGGTTAATTGTGAGATCACACCAAAAATGGACTGGATTATTTTGTAATTTGATCAACACGTTTCTGTAAGCAAACCTCTTCAACTGGACTTGGAGACCTTGGGTTGTATAAAAACTGGACTCAGATGTTAACTAATTGGGTTTATATGGACACTCCTTATGTTTATTGACTATGTGTAGTTACTGGTCAAATACAAAATTAAGGAAGAAAAAATATAAAATACTCTATATTCATAAATACAAATGAGAGACAAAAAGAAAGAAACAAAGTAGTGGATAAGAGCAAAAAGTTACCCCAAAAGGGCAGTTGATAACAAATGCAATGAAGTCTCAGCCACAGAGATTGACCATCCTGGAGACTTAGATTGGAGGAAGTGCTCACAGCCAACAGAAATTATGTCCATTCTGATGTTCTGCATAGTGCAGTATTCAGTTAAACACAGGAAATTCATTTCAAATAGGAATGACATTCTAGTATGAAATAATTAGTTAAAGAACTTGAAACCATTGTACTAATTAAAAACAGCCAGCAAACTAAGGTCATCATTACCATGAATCCTTCACAAAAATATATCTAGAACCACAAAAAAAAAAAAAAACAGGAAGGGAAAAATGGACAATGATTGCCTAATGGGCTTCAGTGATAGACAAATTTTAGAACAAGATAGACTTGGTAGTTGCATAATTCTACAAATATGATAATTCCCACTAATTAACTTTTAATGAACTTATTTCTTCTCCAGAATTCCTGACCAGTTATCCAGTCTTCAAAAGCCACCATAAAGTTGTTTTTCTGAGTTAGGCTCAGAATGGCATGGCTTTGCCTTTTTATTAATTACTGCCTCTTTCATTCTGAACATGGTCAAAGCAAAGTATGCTTGTTTTTCAAACTTTGGGCTTCCCGTCCCTTTAAACATCCACTTCCCACCAAAGTGTTACTTGTCTACCATGTGGCTCACTTCACTGCTATCTAAAATGGTATTACATTATTTTTTCTTCTTTTCTCCATTTTTATTTTCACTACAGCCCAAACTTATTGATTTCATACATTTGGATTTTCTTAAACTCTGATGACATTGTCCTTTAGCACCAAAAATATAAGGAAATAAAGACTGAACAAGGGAGGAAAATTACTTGAGTCCACCTCACAACTCTATTGTTACCCACGTCATGTGGGCACACCCAGAATAACAAGTAAAACACTACATAAAATCATGAAAATTAGGAACACTGAATAACAAGGTCAATAAGAAGAAAGCTGAATTAATAATGACAAGTCTCTGATCCTAGAAAAGTTGGGCATGGTGGTTCTCTGTTTAATTCTCAACATATTTAAACCAAGAATTGATAGTAACCCGTCTTAAATTATTCCAAAATATGGGGCTAGGGATATAGCTTAGATATTAGGACCACCTGCTACTCTTGCATAGAACCTGAATTCAGTTCCCACAATCCACAGGAAAACTAAAAAGTGTCCATGACTCCAGTTCTAGGGTATCCAAAACCCACATTCTGACCCCTGCGGGCATTGCACTATACAGCATACTAGCATACACACAGGGAAAGCACTAATACATGGAACATAAAATTAATAAATAAAACACATTCCATAATAAATGTTAATGATTACATAAATAATATCTACCAAATGCAATATCCACAAGAATGATAAAATTTTCTAAACAATTAACTCAGGTAAATAATTCAGAACCAGGCTTAAAATTAACAAGAATAATGTCTTAATAGCATGGAAACTATGAGTCAATGTACATTATGAATATAAAATTAACTTTGATTACTACAAAATATTCACCATGAATAAACAAGTATGTTATAATGCAGAACGACGTATTACCTAATTGCTAACACTGGATGACTCAGTTACTGTAGTAGAATAAACTCAATTTGTTCAAATGTAGTTTAAAAGTTGGGAATTCAGGAGAAGATGCTATTGAGGATGATCTCCATAGACCCAATGGCCTCAGGCACTATGGGAATACTTTGAAGGCAAGACTGCCTTCAAAGCACCTAAGGAAGCCTTGGTCTTACCCAGTATATAATGGAAAGATGGAAGACTTGGTCTTACCCAGTATATAATGGAAAGATGGAAGACAAGAAGGAAAGAGTGCCATGCAGTATTGTTTCCACAGTCTAAACAGCACAGAATGGACAGATATGATAAGGCTTAAGAATTCCCAACATGTGCCTCCCATTGATGTGCATACTCATGCAAGGCCACTCCTCCAAAGTCTGTCTCCAATTGAGTAGCTTACTCCTGCAAGGCCACACCTTCTAAAACAGCCCCAAAAGGTATCATCATCTGGGGACAAGATATCCAAATACTTGGATCTGGGGGTGGGGGGGACATTATCATTCAAACTATCATTATGCCCAGTTGTGATTATGATGGTAAATAGCAAATTCTCCCTAAAATTTTTCTTTAAAGGAACAGTTTACCTTATTGCACAGGAATCCCAAACCAGATCAGGATAAAAGGGACTTCCTACTTTCATACCTGGTTGCATTTGAAATACATTTGAACAGAAATTTCCAAATCTGATGGCCATTAATTATAGGAGAGACATGTACTATTATGCAAATAGATTCAAATAGATATGTGTGGAGCCTGATGGACCCTAGGTTGTTGACAGTTTAGGTTGTTGACAGGTTACTGGTATTATATTATTTTATTTTATTTTCATTAAGAGAAGACTGTGCATGTAAAACATGAATGTAAACATATTGGGCTGCTAGGTGTGTTGGTAGAAGAGAGGTGTATGCATTTCCCCAGCAAAGTGGAGACCCATATGGCTCAACTTTTCCCACACAATCCCCAGAATGTCTGTGGGTGGAGCATTGTGGAATAATTTAGACTTTCATTCAAACACCTGGAAATCAGATGTCCTCGCAGAATGAGCTACAGATCCAACAATCCCTTCCAACCATCTCGTGGAGGAGGAGGAATTAAGGCCTCCAAAAGCCCAGTTATGAGGATCTCTGACAAGTGTGTACAGCTGAGATCAAGAAGAAGGCACGTCCTGTACAACAGTGGTCTTAGCTGTGATGGCTGATGATGCCTCTGGGCTTTCCCCAGCCACAGGGATTGCATTATGAGTTTTAGATAATCACCCACCTCATGTTGAGAAACACACCAACTGAGATTAGGATATTCTTCGACTTGCATCCCTCTATTTCCTTAAAAAAAAGATAAGTTAATATATTAGGACTTTGAGTTCTGTAGAGGAAAATAACTGATAGAGTCAAAATGTATCATGAAAAGTGTCCTGTTATATTTGTATACAGCATAGGGGCATGATAGTCCAATGGCTGCTCACTGGAGAAGAAGAGACTCCAGTGTCTGCTCAGTCCATAGGACCGAATGACTGAGCAGTTTCAATTCAGAGATGAAGACCTGGAGGATTCCTGGAGAGGCACTTGTCTTTGGTCTAAGTTGGAACCCTGAAGGGGCTGAGTTCTTGGTCTCAGCAAAGGAGGGCAGAATCAAGGCCAAAAAGGATACACACACACACACACACACACACACACACACGCACACGCATGCACACACAGGTACAAAAACACACTCCTCCAAAATCCAAGGCTAGCAAGCAGAGCAGCATTGAGTTTCACTCAGACCTCTTTTTGTCTGAGCTACTTCCGAAAAGGTGTGGCCCACACTGAAGGAGTTCTTCTCCCTCAATTAATCTGTCTTGGAATGTTCTTCCAGACTGGCCCAGAGGCTTGTCTCTTAGTTGGTTCTAAATCCCATTAAACTGATAATCGTCTTTAACCCCTAAACTGGTGGAAACGGTGGGAAATCTGTAGCAAGGTTGCCACCTAGTATTGATTGTACATTGCAGATGGCTTTGTTCTCACTGAAAACGAAATTTTGGGAAAAAATTCATACTCGAGGCCAGATCACAAAATGCTCAATAAAAATTCTGCAATCTTTTTTGATGTATTATTTGAGGCAGATTCTCCCTGTAGACCTAGCTGGCTTGGAAGTTACTCTGGAGACCAGACTGACCTTGATTTCACAGAAATGTGCCTGCCTCTGCATCCCAAAGGCTGGGGTAAGCCATCATCATAACCTAATATCAGTAGAAGAATTGTTATTAAAACATAAAGACAACAAGTGTTATTTACGATGTTGAAAAATAGAGATACAATAGACTCTTTCATGGGGATTTAATTTAGTATCAGCAGTAAGAAAAGCTGTATTGAAATTCCTCAATAAATTAAAAATAGGAAACATTATTGAAGTAACAGGAGATTTCTGTATTCCTATGTGCATCTTGTGCATGAACTGATGAAAAAAAAATATATATTAATATATACATGTATATACACATTTTACATGCATATTTTATACTATACTAAATTTTAAATATTTTATTTTTATTGAGCTTTTACACAATTCGTGCAATAATTCTTAATCAAATTTAGACTACCTCCCCAATTCCCCACAGGACCTGATGCATTCTGCCATATATATTAAGTCCTAACCAGTCAAGTATCAGATGTTCTTCAGTGAAAATTCATCCTCTTGAGTCTTTTCACTCTAACAAGAGATCATTGGTAAATCCTACTCTTCCTCACCTAGTAGTAATAAGTCTCCAATAGTGCCCAGCCTAGGGCCAGCTTGCCACCCATTTCTCTCACTCCAATCGGAGTCCTTGTCTTATTGAGTTGGCACGAATTCTGGGCTCAATGCCACTATTGCCACAAGTTCACATGTGCGAGCTTCCAGTGATCCGAAAGTCTCTGCTTCCCTATATCCTTGAACCATTCCTAGATCTTACAGTCTTTCCGCCCCCTCTTCCACAATGATCCCTGGGCTAGGGTGGGGTTTAATACGGTAGTCCTATCCGGTCTCTTACTGCTTAAAACTTGGCCAGCGGTGGCCTTCTGTATGCATCTCACTCTGTTGCATAAGGAAGCTTCACTGGTGAGACCCAAGGGATATGCAAGTTTACGCTCTACCCTTTGTTCTGCTATGTTCCATGAGCCTTAGGTGTAGAAGTTCAACTGTAGATGTGCCGTTTAGGCCTGGGAATCTCTCTGACATATTTGCCTGTGACTAGTTTTGGAACTCTCCAGTAGCCTCCATCTGTTGCAAAAAGAATCTTCTTTGATGAGTGGTATGTGGTATGTGTGTGTGTGTGTGTGTGTGTGTGTATGTGTGCGTGCGTGTGTGTGTGTGTGTGTGTGTGTCTTTATTAACCATATACTAAGGAATTTCATTTGTTTAGAGATATGACAGAGGTTGGGTTTCTCTAGGACCTATGACTATTCCAGCCATGAATACTAGGCTGTGTTTACAGAGCTACCATGAGTTCCATCCCATTGAGGGCACTTAAAAAATCCAATTGGATAGCTGTTGATATAAAAGCATCAACTGCAATAATAGAAGTACTTTGCTGTGCCAGACATTATGGTTATTAGTCTTTAGTTCTGAGTTGGAACTCTGATTGATTATCTCCTTTAGATGTTTTATTCTTCATACATTTCAAAATGTATGAAAATTCCCCCAAATCCTTCTCCAATGCATATCTTCTTAATTTCCTATACTATCTACAATTTGAAAAAACACACTGATGGGCTGGAGAGATGGTCTAGTGGTTAAGAGTGCAGAGGACTCAGGTTCGATCCCCAGCACCCACATGGCAGCTGAGAACTCTCTTTAACTCTAGTTCCAGGGGAATCTGACACTCTCTTCTGATTTCTGCTGCATTGCACAACACGGGTGCACAAAGCTACATGCAGACACTACATTCATATACAAAAATAAATTAAAAAAAATTTTTTTTAAAAAGAAACAAACACAGAGTCCAGTAAGGGCTATCTGTAGTTAAGTTGAATTAGGGTTATCCACTGTGGTTGGGGAGCCTACATCTCACCAGACCTGTAAAAACATTGTGCCTTTTTACCTCCCCAGCTACCATCAACTGGTAATAGCACTGCCTTAACTAGTGGTTTAGCCTCTGGAGCACCCCATCCATTTTGGACTTTTATCTTGGGTTGATCTTGTGCAGTCAATTTAGTTTTTAATGGAATTAAATACTGCCCCTTGTGGAATGGGCAGAACTGTAGATCACTAATGTTTAAAATGATCCAGGTATAAAATATCATCGCATTTAATCACTCAGAAGAAATATTAAAAATGAATATAACAAAAAATGAAAAGTTTTCACGTTGATGTCTTTGATCCATTTGGAGTTGATTTTTTTTACATGGTGAAAGGTAAGGGTTCAGCTTCATCTTCTACAAATGCTGATCCAATTTTGCCAGCACCATTTGCTGAAGATGTTGTCTTTCCTCCATTGAGTCTTCTTGATCCCCTTGTCAAATATGAGGTGGCTAAATTTGCATGTAGTCAGGTTTGTATCTTCAATTTTGTTCCAATGATCTATGCGGTCTGTTTTTGTGCCAGCTCCAGGCTGGTTTTATTACTATAGCCCTGTAATGTAGTTTAAATGAAACTCTGAAAATGATAGAAGAAAACATCACAGGAACCTACAAAATATCAGTGCAGGAAAAGACTGTCTAAATCAGAGAGCACCTGTATTGGAAACAAGGTCAACAATAGACAAGTGGGACCTCATTAAACTCAAAAGTATTGAATGTAAGTGTTAGGAGCATAGTTAACATGTATAAGTTGAGTGAATTAAAAGTAGTTAGGATTAAACTAACAGTAGATAATGTGTAAAATGCTGTAACTTTAAAAGAAATTAGCAAATGTTAAACTTAGCTCAGCAAGAGGCCTGCTACAGCTCAGGGCTGCTTTAGAGATAAGCACTCAGCACTAGGCAGCCACAGAGGGGCTCAGCAGAGCTCAAAGACTGACCATACCCAATTGATTAGGTAATCAGAGGTGGCATGAACACAAGGACCTGATAACCAGTCCTGGGTCCTCCACCTTCACCAAGGTGTGACCCCAGAGAGGAAAAATAGCCACGTGTCATGCAGGGGGACCCTGGGCACAAGCCTGAGATTAGCACCTGGGACTCAGGGCACCCCACATGCCCACCTGTAGCTTATTTTAAACCAGGGAGTGCAAATGGTCAGTGCTCACACCCCACTCTCTGGGACTCCTGCTGTGTGAGACAGGAACTGCTGATAAAGAACAACCCAGCCATGCTACTTCCTTGACACCTGGTTCGCCTGAAGGACACCCTGACTCTGTGGGCCTCTGATGCTGCCCCAATGGACTGGAAACTGCCCCAGCACCTGACCAAGAGATCCGCTCCAGCCAATCATCTGGCTTCTTGGAACTCCCTCCTGAGGACCACGTCTGTCACCTCCTAGGGGCTAAGAGACGTCTTAGGTGAGTTGCCCTGAGGGAGTAGGCCAGTCCAGGATAGGATTAGCATTTTTAGAACTATAGAAGTAAGATTTGAGAACTATAGAATAGACCTGTGTGGAATTAATAAAATTAAATTGCATTATATATTTGTGGATTCCTGGATTCCTTTGGACTTAGCCTAGGCTAGTCCATGTGCAAGAAACAATCCAAGAAGTTAAGAGAAAACCCATAGAGTTGGAGGAAACTTTCACCAGTGATACATCTGATAGAGGCTTAACATCCAGAATATATAAATGTCCCATCAAAAGGTGGAGTAAAGAGCTGAACAGAGACTTAACAATTGGAGAAGTGGAGATGGCTGAGAAACATCTTAGAAAATGTTCAATGCCACTAATAATTAGGGAGATGCAAATTAAAATCATCTTAAGATTTCATATTACCCCAGTAAGATTGGCTAAGATCAGGAAAAAAATGGTACTAAATGCTGGAGAGGTTGTAGGGAAAGGGGAATACTCATCCACTGCTGGTGGGAATGCAAACTCATGCAACCCCTATGGAAAGCTGTATGGAGAATACTAAAAAAAAAAAAAAAACTCAAATTAAACCTACCACCTGACCCAGTCATACCACTCCTGGGTATATACACACAAGGCTCATCATGGCCCAGATAAGCATGCAAAACCATGTTTATTGCAGCTCTCTTCACCAAGGAGTGGATAAAGAAAAATGTGGTACATCTACACAATGGAGTTCTATGCAGCAGTAAAGAAGACAACATCATGAATTTGCAAGTAAATGGATGGAACTAGAAGCCATTATGCTAAGTGAAGTAACAGGATCCCAGAAAAACAAATGACAAATCTCTCATTTGTGGATTCTAGCACCAAATCCCTAGTTGTAATGCAAACTGAGCAGTATTAATGTTATATTTCTTTTTATCTGAAAGCAAATCTACTGTTAAAATACTAATCCCTTAAGAGACTCTAGAATTAACCTACTACTTATTTTCAGACTTTGTAATTTTGTTATATGGGTGGAGGGTATGTATGCATGCATATTTTAGAGTAATATACAATTAAAGGGAAAATGTTAATTCCTAAAACACGTTCTGGAATTAACTTATAGTTTATTTTCAGAGGTCATAATTTTGATATATGTGTGACATGTATATGCATATTTTGGAGCAACACAAACTGGAGGGAACAACAACAACAAAAGGACTGGGACAAAGAACTGCCTGAAACAGTAAACTTCTGCCCAAAACAGTAAGCCTCTGCATAGATAAACTTTAAAAAGATTGAGAAAAAGATGTAAGACAGGTATAGCAGAATGGAGGAGCTCTGGTCTGGTAGAGCGCATGTAAGGGGGGATGAGTCTAAATTGGATTCAGAAATGTTGTATGAAATGCACAAAACTTCAATAAAAATATTAACAAGAAAAAGTTGAAAAGGGGTGAAGATATAGCTCCACGGTGAAGAGCACTGGCTTTTCTTGTACCCCTCATTTGTGGATGCTAGCACCAAATCCACAGTTGAAAGGCAAGCTGAGAATAATGTTATATTTATTTTTATCTGAAGGCAACTATGCTGTTATAATGTGAATTTCTTAATGGGCTCTAGAATTAACTGACCACTTATTTTCAGACTTTGTAATTGTGATATGCGTATAGAAGGTATGTATTCATATATTACAGTAATAAAAATTAAAGGGGAAAATGTGAACTGCTAAGCATAAAAAAGAATGCAAAAAAGATGCAAGACATGTATGGCAGAATGCATGAACTGGGGTGGGGTGGAGCATGGAAAAGAATATATGTCTAAACTGGACTGAGAGATGATGTATGAAATACTCAAAACATCAATAAAATATTTTATAAAAATAGTAGAGATGAATGAGATGAATGAATCTTAGAGGGCTAGGGAACCCAGAGGGAAATCCCCTTTTAACATGTGTAACACACATTCAGTGTCTTAACATCAATACACACAGACAGCACATACTTTGGACATAGGATTGGAGCAATGGAGCAGGAACTGACCTGGAAACCTTTCAAATGAAGTTTAGCTTATATAAACCTAGATGATAATTTGAAAACTGCAAAAGGAGAAGATCAATCAAATGTTCAACCCAGCCTTAAATGCTAATAACCATAGCAACTGGCACAGAAAACTACCCCCGTTGGTGCAGTGGTGGCAATGTTATCTGAGGGTAATCACCAGCTACCTAATGGACTGAAACAGGAATAAAGCAGGGAAATGAAGAAGCTTATCAGGAGTTTGTTTCTAGGCTTAAGGAAGCTATTCACAGAATGTTGCCACAATCAGAGGGAACAAAAATCCTGCTTAAACAGTTAGCATGGGAGAATGCTAATACTCTCTGTCAGGACCTTATAAGGCCCATTAAAAAGACAGGGACTATGCAGGACTTTAGAAAAGCCTGTGTTGGTGCCTCACCAGCAGTGGTCCAAGGTATGGTCTTTGCTGCAGCAATGAAGGGACAGCCTTATAGCACCTATGTAAAAAAGACTTATGGAGGACAAGGATCCTCAGATCCCACATGTTTTAAATGTGGAGAAACAGGACACATGCCCTAATGGGGGAAGAAAGAATAGAAATCCTAGAAAAGAACCCCCTCCTGGGTTGTGCCCTAGATGCCAAAAAGGCAAACATTGGAAGAGTGAATGTAAATCAAAATTCCATAAAGATGGGACCCCTCTTTCAGAAGTGAAAGAGGCGAAAAAGAAAAAGAATACAAAAAACTAGATTTGGGGCAGCCTCTCAGCCCCTCTTTAGAAAGAGAGGAAAATGAAGGAACCAATCAAAGATTAAATCCTGAGGATCCTGAATTTACTATCAGAAATTATTAGGCAATATCAATTGGATTAGGCCTTATTTAAAAATCACTACAGGAGAACTTAGCCCTCCGTTTCAGATATTGCATGGGGACTCAGACCCAAGGTCTCCCAGGAACATGACGCCAGAAGCCTTAAAAGCAGGCGGAGGCCAAGCTGCAGAAGCTGGCTCTGACTCCGAAGAAGATGCCGACTTGGACTCAACTGAGATACCTGACAAAGGAAGCAAAGGAGCTCGTGACCTCTCAACAGAAACCGCTGATGCCTGAGTTTATTTTTCTTGCTATTTTGTCTTTAATTGCAGCTCAGTCTACTGTCACATATGGGGAAAGTTATTGGGCATATATACCAAAACCCCCTCTGATTCATCCTGTGGGCTGGCTTGACCCAGATCATATAAAGGTATTAACTAATGATACAGATTCACTTGGAGGAGCTCAGGACTATGATGAGAGACCAAATAGTTCTGCTCTGTTAAATTTTGAAGGGAGATCAGACTCCCCTCCTATTTGCTTAGCTTTATATGGACACCCTCCCTTAGGGTGCCTGCCTGTAAATTATCGGATCTTTCTTACTGATTCACCTGATCCATCACCATCCGATAAGAAATTTGAACCAAGGTCCATTTGGGAATTACAAATAATGACTTTGGGATATCGTATTAATAATGAGACTTTTCAAAATGCCCCATTCATGCCACTCCCCGTGTGTACTAAAAAATATAGAGACATAAATCAGTTTTGGAATGATAATTCTGACGCTCATCCCCGATGGCTCCCTTGTGGATTTAAATATATACCTGCTTCAAAGCACACCCCAAAAGGAACTAATTTGGAAATTTGGGATTCCTCTATCTCATCAGGAGGTAGTGATTATTCTCAATATTTTAAATACTAAGTAACGCAGGTCTCATGAAATATGAAAATTATACAAATAAAGATAACACACAAAAATTACAGAGATGTTTTTCTCCAGGGTATGTAGAGCCAATTTGGTCGCCAGGGACCCAATTAAAAATCTTATTGCCACTCATTATGATCTTTTTAGACTTGCAGCAAGTGCCAACATAATATTACAGAAAAAACCCGCTGATAAAGCTCTCATTCCCTTGGTTACCCATGCTTGTGTATCTTACCCTTTTGCTATATTATTAGGATCCAGACTTCAAGTAAATATTACTCATGTTGGTAACTCATATCTTATTAATTGTACTGCCTGTAAACTTACTAATTGTATTAATTCTGGTATGGATAAACAGTTTCCTGTAATGATTTTAGTAAAGAGACCACCATATGTAATGCTTCCTGTTGATCTGCAACAGGATCCTTGGTATGAAAATACTGCTTTGCACACTTTAGAAACACTTAATGCTCTCTTAAGACCTAAAAAATTTATAGCTACTCTTATTTTGGGTATTACTGCTCTTATTGCAATTTTAACTTCCTTTGCACTTTCAACTACAGCTTTGGTGAAGAAAATACATACAGCTCACTTTGTAAATAAAATAAACAAAAATATTTCAGTTGCATTTACAAAACAATCTATTATAGATAGAAAGCTAGAGTCAAAAATAAATGCTTTAGAAGAAGTGGTTTTGGCCCTTGGACAGGATATAGCAAATATAAAAACCAGGATGGAGACCTGATGTCATGCTGCCTTTCAATATATTTGTGTCATGCCTTTACCTTATAATGCTTCAGAACAATGGAAAAAAGTTAAAAATCCCCTTCAAGGTGTTTGGAAAGATACTGATATTACCCATAATTTGGATGATTTGCAGAAAGACATCGCTGCTCTGAGTAAGGCTCATTTGGATAATGATAAATTAGAAGCTCTGGCATTTGGCCTTGAGAGTGGAATTAAAGCCCTTAATCCATTAGATTGGACACAATATTTTATATTCATTGGAGTTGTATTACTTCTCTTTGTTATGGCTGTACTCCTTTTTCCTTGCCTTTTCAGAGTCGTGCTAAGATCCATCCACTCGATTAAGCATGATCTGACGGAGCTGCGTCTTAAAAACAAAAAACTGGGAGTTGCCACACCAACTCCAGTGTCTCCTGTGTGAGCAATGATGAAAGTCATATTCGAGGCAGGTGGGGGAGCAAAGTCCTTTGGGGCCTGAACCCCTGGAGGTCCCTGGCAGAGTGCTCAGCCTTGACCATTTCCTGATATGCTCCTAAGATGTCACGCTTCCTTGGTGCTGGGCTTGGCATGCTGTCTTTCTTAGTTATAATATACTTTCTAAATACAACAAAGTCCTCTCTCAAGTTTAATTAAATGTTTCTTATAGACAAAGGACAGAGCTACCTAGATGTTGTGGGAGTTGGCAATAATAGCCAAATACCTCCCCCAGTTCTAGGCCACTCTTGGAGCAGGAACTTTCTGTAAATCTTAGTCAAATTAAATATAAAAATATTTTTGAGTACGACCCTCCTTTCTTAAAAGCTCTTACAAAAATTCATTGGAAAAACAACATTACATTGGGTGATATCATAGACCAATTACAAAATAATAAATTGTTTAAAAAAAGTTCAAAATAGGATAATCAGGTAAGAATTATGTTTTATATCATGACTGTTACTGAGTAAAATGGGAATTCCAGTGGCAGTCGTGTATGACGGGAGGCATTATTTAATTAAAGGCAGATGTGGGCTCCTCCTTTAAGAAAAAATATCATACAGAGGGTCCCTGATTCTCCCCCTCCTTTCAGAGGAAGATATAATGAATGGGAAGAGAGATGGGTTAAGATAGATGGGCAGTGGATCCTTTACTATACTTTAAACTTCATACAAAAATTGCTAAGAGCTAGGCCTCCTTGGTGCTTATTAACCCCACAGCAAAAACAAACTATTATTAATCAAATATACAATAGTAAATGGTGGCATTGCACACACTGTACCAAAGCAAGACATGTTGAAAAATTGGCTCCAAGTGCATTACAATTGGCCTGAGCCATTTCCCTGGGAGACAGAAAAAGAAAACCTTAAGATCACAAAGTAAAGGTTATTTTAGTGATAAAGTAATAATAAAAAGAAAAGCCACAATCTCTCAGTTCTTAAAAAGTTTTGTTCCAGACTTGTGCCTGTGGTTTTGTGACCATTGTCTAAACTTAAAAATGTATTATGCTGTAACTTGTCAACCATGACCCATGACTATGTACTTTGGTTAATGTATGAAAATTGAATTATTAGTAACCTGTCCAGTAGTTCTGCAAAGTTTGCCAACTCTCCTTGCTGTTTCTTCTTGAAAGTACTATAAAATCACTGCCTTGAGCTCAGTAAAATCGCTGCAAATCCAAAAGCCTCGCTTGGTTTTTCTTCTGTATGCCGTCACCGAACCTGTGTTTTTCTGTATACCAAAAGGACTCTGTTCTCCCACGATTAAGACCCCGATTCCTGGTGGGCTAGTCTGTGGCACTGGTGAGCCTACAAAGAGTCCTAGGCTTGAAGGAAACTGTCTCTGGCTTTCCCAGCAGACATCTGTCAACACAATTTCTCTACATAGGGTGGGAGATTCTTACCCAGTTCTTCATGTCTATGCTGCTATTTTTTTCTGATTTGAGCTTGCATGGGACTAGGGCAGAGTTAAGTAATGTGATCAAGAAAGCTCCTCCCAATTTAGTTCATTGGAAATCCAGCCAAGTTGACAGGTGAGATCAGCTATTGCAAGTCCAATCCACATCAACTTAACAGCAAATCACATCTCCTTTTCTGATGCTCGTTTTCCAATTGAAAACCATATCAATGTCATAATCCATCTAACAAGATATAATCCATCTAACAAGATATAACTATCCTGTGTACCACCAGAAACATATTTATGTATTTTAGAATAGATGCTAAGTCTTGAAGAATGCTTACTCTTTTATTGTATCATTACTTATATATAATAACATAGATTCACTACAATTAACTGCTACTAATATCTCAATTATGTAATAGAAAAAGGAATAATACCAAATATCTGTTTAATATGTGTGACTATATGTACAAATGTGTTCTTTTTTTAAGCCTCTTTTTTCAATTTTTTAATTTATTAATTTATTATTTTTTATGTGTATGAGTGTACTGTCTGCATGCAGGTTGGTGCACCCATGTCATGCAATGCCGTGAAGGTCAGAGAGGGCAGTGGATTCCCCTGGAACTGGAGTTAAAGATGGTTCTTAGCCACCATGTGAGTGCTGGGAATCAAACCTGGGTCCTCTGCAAGAGCAGTCAGTGCTTTTAACTGCTGAGCCATCTCTCCAGACTAACAAATATGTTCTTAACAAAATAAAATAGAAATACTCATGTCAGTGACATATCTCACTTCTGCAACTGGCATGCTTATCTGATATTTGCAGCTCCTTTCCCCTCGAACCATTTTGTTTCTGCCAATCTTAGTAAGCATTTCAGCAGGTCCTTGTTTTCTTCCCTTCAGGGATGACGCCAACCTGCATCCCTGTTGGCTGGGTCATTTCTCATCCTACAGGATTGAGATGTTGGAGCTTCCCATTGATCTTAATCACATGAACTAATAACACCTAGAGAGAGAAAACCACCCCAATGATCCTCTGGGTTTCTGGATAAATCACCATGCTTAATAATGTTATTCTGCCAGGCATGAAGGGACATGCCTTTTATCCCACCACTGGGAAGGCAGAGGCAGATGGATTTCTGTGAGTTCAAGTCCAGTCTGGTCTACATAGTGGTCAGCTGAGGCTACAGGGGGACCCTGTATCAAAAAGACAAAAAAAAAAATACTGTCATTCATTTCTTATCCTGTTGACCTAAGGGTATCAGAAGTCCAAATTAGCCCAAAGGAAAATCTTTCCTTCCAGTTAAATGTTGTTTGTTGTATATCTTGGCAGAAGCACTTTCCCCGAAGAATCAAAACATCTAGGCTTGAAGACAATAAGGGGTACAGGAAGCAAAGCTGTACTGGTAGGTCACTAAGGGTGACAGTGAGTGCAACCATTTCCACAAACCTATGGATCCTGGCAATAAAGAACATGTAACATGAGTGGTATGTAAAAATTCAGATATAATACCTTCTGGAGGACATTGTTCTAGCCCTCAAGGCTCTTACCACCTAAATGGCACTCTATCCATGTCTATGAAAAGACAATTCCAAATTTTGATCAAGTCAACTCTTCAGGATAAGAAAGAACATGGTAAGATCAGTTGAAAACCATGAGTGTGGATTGGCAAGTACCTGGATTTATGTTATGGAAGAACAATTAAATGCAGGAAAGAAAACCCATAACCTGATTGTCTATAAGCAAAGATAATCTCACATTTTAACTCATTCCAGAGCCTGTCAAGTTGACAACCAAGCTAGCCACCACAATTTATATGCCTATAGTTAGAATGTGTATAGTGGAAGATCAAGACTTCACGGCCATCCTTGAGCACAGTCTGTGGTTCATGAGATACTTAAAAATGAAACAGCCAGAGTCAACCATGGAGGGATAACTGTAGGTTTTGCTTGACTATGAGATTAACATACAAAGTATATTGCTATTACTATTAGAACTTTGTAACAAAAACTAGAGTTTAGAATATTCTTTTTCTCCAAAAAACAAAAGGGGTAAGAGTTTAATGATAGGTTATTTAACACCACAAATCTTCATGGAAATGCAGATCAAAAGAGCTGTGAAAAGTGACAAAAGGGAATTACTCACTCAATGTACAGCAGAAGGCAGGGCCTTATTCCAGGAGCATTAATTTTTATATCATGCAGCATATTGCTTTGTTGCTAACTTCCAACCAGAAGATAAATGAGCCAAAGTCCCTCTGGGGCAGCCCTTCTGGGTATAACACTGTTGAGTAACTGGATAAAAACATTCTCAGTCAGTGATATTCATAGTATATCTGAAGCTCCTGTGCTGTTTTTACTGTAAAAAGTCTGCAGAATACTTGAAGGATACTTTTGGAGGTAGATACTTGAAGGATACTTTTGGAGGTAGAATCTAAAATTTCAAAGTCAAATGTTATTATGTGTTAGCTATTTTATTTACTAAACACTTTGGCACCTATTGTATCTGTTAATCTCATATAATCATCCAAATCTGATTCAATCAAAATCATGCCAGGAATTGAAATCAAAGTTTCTTTTGAAAAGAAAAGAATAGCATTGAATTTATCTATATTTAAGTAATTAATAATTCTTTTAAATATGTATGCTTTTACACTCTTGGTGAATAAATATACATCAAAACAAAGACTTTCATAAACTTATAGAAATTAGAGAAATACTTTAGAATATGACATATTAAACTATCTTGAATCTATGGTTTGATTCAGAGAAAATACAGTGAATATTTTCTGAAATTTTCATTGAACTATGCATCATATCAATCACTTCTAAATGCTAATAGTTTCATGATATTTTTCTCTATACTTTTATCCAGTGTTTGCTAAATATCTAAATTGTTGAGGACCTATGTTTTCATTTAATTTCATGAGATAGAGACTAGAAACCAATTGTGTATTTAATCATAGTGTATGATGCAGGGATATAACATCATAAAAAATATCAAATGTGGGGGCTGGAGAGATGGCCTAGTGGTTAAGAGCACCAACATCTCTTACAGAGGACCCAGGTTCGAGCCCCAGCACCCACATGGTGGCTGAGAACCTTCTGAAACTCCAATTCCAGAAGAACTCCAGCTCCAGGGGAATCTGACACCCTCTCTGACCTCCGGGGCACTGCATGACACGGGTGCACAAACCTACGTGCAGACAGCACATTCATAGACATACAGAAATAAATTTAAAAAAATCAGCTTTAAAAAAATATCAAATGTGTGTGGCTGAATTTTTTCCACTAATTTATGAGCAAATATTAGCTATGCGATTTGTTTTTAGATAAAATAACATCATATACACAAGGTCCCATTCCTGTAGGAAATATTTTATAATTGACCTTTTCTCTCCTCTTTTGTGAAACACATGACTCGTTGTGAATCAAAAGGCTCTGGAGGTTTCTATTTTATATTCAAAGTTGATGCTATTTATTCAAATTTGTTGAATCATATGTAATTCTCTCTTAGTATTTTCAATGATTATTGATAGTGAATAATTCATAGTATTATAACTTTACATATGTGGAATACTAACTTCTTGAGATTAAGTTACCTATAGTACATAATTTTCAAGAAAGACCTAAGACCTGTGGCATAAAATTTGAATAATCAATCACTCTATTTTAAGCAACAGATCACACATTATACAGAATACTTATTGATCACAGAAATATTTTCTTACACATTTTTCATATCCTACATCCAATTCCCCCACTACACTCATAAATTATTTCAGATTGCATAAAGATCCCAAATTAGAGAAGATAAATTTTAAAGTGTCATGATTTTACTATGGAAAAGAATTTGAAAATAGGACTAATTCGCTCACTCTCATGAACCCTTCATCCTCAATTGTTATTTTGCTCTGAACTTGCCAGACATTTTCTAGAAAAATTGCATTGAAAATTAAAAAGGACATTATCTCTTCTTAAGGAAACCAGTAATCCAGAGAGCAACAGGAGCCAAAGAGTGCAGTGTGGGGAATGGAGACGAATTATAGCAGAGAAACGTGACACATTTGAAAATATAATAATTAGGGGGCCGGGCGTGGTGGCACATGCCTTTAATCCTAGCACTTGGGAGGTAGAGGCAGGCGGATCTTTGTGAGTTCAAGGCCAGCCTGGTCTACAGGGTGATTTCCAGGGCAGCTGACGCGAGCGACAGGGAGACCCGGCTCAAAAAGACCAATATTAATTATATCATATAAATATCTATTTATATCTATATATATATATATATATAATTATACCCATCACTTTGTATGGTAAACTAAAAATTAACATAAATTATCAACTTCTATTAAATATAGGATTAAGTATATAGGTGAGAGTACCTCTTAGCCTTTTAAAGATATATTATTTCCTTTATTTGTTGTGTCTGCCTATGTGTGTAGACTTACCATAGTTCATGTGTGAAGGTCCAACTACGATTAGCAGTAATTAATGTTTTCTTACAAATTCAGTAATTCCTTATTTCCTATAATTTTCACTCTAGTATAAATGAGACTTTCAGATGTTCTTTGTTAGATCATAGAAGATTGCTATATAGTTTTCTCTGTCATAGTCGGAAGATGTTCTTGTAGATTGCACAGATATATTTTCATTCATATCAAGCAATCCATGCAAATGCCACCTTTTCAGAATTTTGTCTCTGTGGTATTACATGACACAGGTAAAGATTTAAAAAATATCAATCATTATCATTTATTATAAAATTTTCAGCTATATTATCCCATTTGAATATAGTAGCCTTTATCAAAAGAGAATTCTGATTGCTTATTATATAACCCAACTTGAACAAACTCTGATATCAATTTTATCACATTTCCTTGTAGTTCATGGTTTCTTGAATGTGGCATCCATTTGCCGCACTGCAGAAATGTAGAAGTATCTCATCTGTGAGAAATGTAGATGTATCTCATCTGTGATAAGAATATTGTCTCAGGAAAATTAATTTATGTAAAGTAATTTCATTAAAATGTTTGATTTAGGAGCTGTTGATACGGGTCAGTGGTTAAAAACACTTCTACCAGAAGTATCAGTTTAGAGTCTCAGCACACACCTGGCAGCCAATAACCATCTTTAATGCCAGTTAAAGGGATCCAGCAGCCTCTTCTAGTGTCCATGCACATTAAATGCACATGGTGCACTTAAATACCTGTAAGCAACTCAATCAAAACATATAATGAAACACTCATACACATAAAAATAATAAAATACTGTAATAAATTTTGGATTTGCACATTGATAAAAACAGAGAAATAATCCAAAATGAGAGCAATGCGTTAAATTTTACTTTTGTTATGTAGAGGTAGATATTATGATAGCCTGTGTAAATCACATTTTTTATGACCTGTTCCCCATTTATTCATCTTTTTAGGTATACAAATTCCAGTTAATATCTAGTAGAATGCATCCATTTTGGTGTAAGAAATACTCTTTTAGGTAAGTAACTGTAATCACTAATTTTAAACTTCCCTATGTGTTAAGCTATGGTCAGGTAGCATAGATGCCATGGAACACACAGTCTCCTTAATTGTTCTTAAAATTCCAACAATAGGGCTGGAGAGATAGCCTAGCGGTTAAGAGCACCGCTCTTACAGAGGACCCAGGTTCGATCCCCAGCACCCACATGGCGGCTGAGAACCGTCTGAAACTCCAATTCCAGGAGAACTCCAGTTCCAGGGGAATCCGAGACCCTCTTCTGAACTCCGCGGCGTTGCACGACATGGGTGCACAGACTTGCATGCAGACAGTACATTCATACACATACAGAAATAAATAAAATTAATAAAAAAAAATTAAAAAAAAAAAAATTCCAACAATGACATCTTGAGCCCAGAAAGTATTTTACACAACATACATTAGTTTGTTAAGTGAAATTTTGTATACAATAAGGCGAAGTATGAAAACTGTTTAGATATATTCTCTTTGTTTCTTCCAAAGAAAATCCAACTGTGATGTGCTGTTATTTTCTTAGACATCTGAATAATGTTGATCATGTGTTATGATGATTTCAACTGCTTAATATGAGGGTGAAAGATTTCTTTTAAATTTAAGACAGGGTTTTACCCTGTAGTGCTACTTGACTTGAAACTCCCTATGTAGACCTCTCAAACTCAGAGATCCCTCTGCCTCTGCCTCTGCCTACTATGTGATAACCTTAAAGATCTCTAGGCAAAGGCTTCATAGGTTTACACTTATAGGTAGGGGTTTTATAGGTTTATGCTTACAAATATAGCTTTCTACATTAAAAAATTATCAATATCTAAGTAGTTTATAATTGTCAGATCTACTATCTAATACTATAAAATATATATATGTAATACCATGATGCAATTGTACATGTCTCCAAAACTTAAAAAAATCATAGGAAATTTTGCATTATTTTATTTTATTTTTATCTTTTTGAGATAAGGTTTCCCAGTAGCACCAGCTGGCCTGGAAATAACTTCATAGACCAGGTTAGCCTTGAACTCAGAGATATTTGCCTCCCTCTGAATCTCTCATTCTGTGAGTAAAGGAGTGCTCCACCACCCTGTGTTAATTTAATTGTTTAAGGCAATATATTATTTTTATTTTAAGTGTATAATTAAATTGAATGCATGTGTGTAAGGGCATCAGTGTGGTGCAATACAAACAGATGTCAGAAGAAGACAAGAGATACCCTCTAACTGGGGATCTAGATGGATGTTAGACACCATGTGGATGCTGTGACCTGAACCCAGGACCTCTGCAACAGTAGCCAGTGCTCTTAACCACTTAGCCAACTCTCCAGTCCCAGGAGAATATTGGTATCTCTTTATATGTAATTCTAACTTTGTACATAATTTTCCAATTTTTCTTTTGTTAGATTTGTCTGTAATACTACCTCTGCATCACAACATTTCTCTAGATGTTGAAACTGTGGAGGTTTATAGCCTGTTATTTGAAGCAGCAGTATGTTTCAGCTTATATATTCATCATTGACTAACAGTAGTAGGTCACTTCCAAGATGCAGAAAGGAAAATATTATTTACAATTAATTGTTCTCTGATTAAAACAAATCAGTTAAGAAACACAGATTTATATCTGTGCCTATTTTTTATTAACAGGAATATATTTATAGATTTGTGTCTATATATGTAAATATGTATATATATGCATTAAAGATGAACTTAGTTTAAAAAGCCAACTGGAAAGTCAGACACAGTTCTATATGAATTTGAATAGGAAAGATCATGCAATATTTAAAATCTGTTGACCATGCAGTGGTTGCTATCCAGATCTGACTCTGTGATAAACCAGGATGGAGCACCCCAACCAAACAGTTGTGACAGAACTCATTCTGATCGGCATCACTGACCTTCCTGAACTGCAGGCCCCATTATTTGGGCTGTTCCTCATTGTCTATCTGATATCGGCGGTGACAAATTTGGTCATGATCATTCTCACCAAGGTGGACTCAAGGCTTCAAACCTCCATGTACTTCTTTCTCAGACACCTGGCTTTTACAGATCTTGGTTATTCTACAGCTGTGGGACCCAAAATGTTAGTAAACTTTGTTGTAGAATAAAATACTATACCATTTTTATCTTGTGCTTTGCAAATATTTTTCTTTGACACATTTATTATTAGTGAGCTTTTCATTTTGTCTGCGATGTCCTATGATCGGTATGTGGCCATCTGCAGACCACTTCTCTATACCGTCATCATGTCTCAAAGAACATGTTGTGCTCTAATCATAATACCCTATTTGTACAGTACAATTGTGTCTCTCCTAGTCACCATAAAGATTTTTCACTTCATCCTTCTGTGGCTACAATATCTTCAGTCATTTCTACTGTGACAGTCTCCCCTTGCTATCTTTGATCTGCTCAAATTCACATGAGATTGAAACAATAATTTTAATATTGTCTGCTTTTAATTTGATATCCTCTCTTCTGGTTGTCCTTGTATCCTACCTGCTCATCCTCATTGCCATCCTCAGGATGAGCTCTACTGAGGGCAGGCTCAAGGCTTTCTCTACCTGTGGGTCCCACCTGACAGTGGTCATCATCTTTTATGGGACTTTGATATTTATGTATGTGCAACCCAAATACAGTCACTCCTTTGATACTGATAAAATGGCCTCTGTCTTTTACACCTTGATTATCCCCATGTTGAATCCCTTGATATACAGCTTGAGGAACAAAGATGTAAAATTTGCCCTTCGAAAGACAGGGGGAAAGGTACAGAACTTTTTCTCATAAAGTTAACATGTTATTAAAGATGATCTTACTTCACACTAGTCAGATTGTTAAGTACATTAGAAGTGCCATTCAAAGTGATAGAAAACAACCTTTTCTTTAAGGAATAAAAATAAAAGAAATGAAAAATGCACTGGAGGATCAGCTTAGTTTACACAGACCCACTGCAATACTCCAAAAATGAATCCTATGTGTGAATGGGAATAGAAGGCGTGTAAGAAAATTTAAATAGCCTTTGTGTTTTGAATGCTATAGTAATATTACAGTTCCCGTGTGATTTTATTTAGTTTTTGAAAATTCATTCCTTAGATTTTTAATATTTATGACTTTTTGTTGGGAGCTGCGAAGTGCCGCACCTCAAAGATGGCGCTGGTTTCCACCTCCCACCCCCACCGGGGTGAGCGCTCCATGCAGTAAACATGTCCTTATTTGGTTTGGCCTTGCTGAAGCCCTCTGTTCCGCATAGAGATATCCTATCCTTGAGACCCACGTGGTGGAAGTTGATTGGTTGTGACATGCCTTATAGGTGGTGAACCGGGAAGGGAAAGGGAGAGAGCGGATGTAAGGGTGCCCGAATAAACTGCTCGAGGAAGATCGCTCTCGTGTCGCGTCTTCTTTCCCTGGACGAAGGGGGTCGCGACGACTTTTTATGAATTGTGTTTGACATGGTGGCCAAGAACTGTCTTTAAGCCGGGCACAGTGACCCATACCTTTAATCCTAGCACTTGGGAGGCAGAGGCAGGTGGATCTCTGTGAGTTCAAGGCCAGCCTGGTCTACAGAGTATTTGAGAGTTTCACACATAACTGAATTAACATCATGTTAATCTCTATCTCTCCTATAATTCCTACTTCCATATCTATATACAAACACACACACACACACACACACATACACACACGCAAACACACACAGGAGTGTGAGTGTAGCATAATGAGCTCAATTATCCTTGCCCATACATATGTTTCAGTCTGAACAATGGGAATGGAAAACCCATCAATGGGCTATCCCAAGTGAAAACTGTCTTGCTTTCTTAGTATAAATTGATTGATGTAGCTCTTTATCTAGAAGTCGAAACTTGTGAAATTTTCCCCATCTACCTTGGCATGTTAACTTGTCATCATTCAACTCTTCTTTAGGGGATCATATTGTCCACATTTAATGAATGTATATTCTCTAACATGTCTAGAATACACTACCTTACAGAAGGCAACTTTGTCTTCTGTATCTGACAATATTTCCATGTTCCTTTTTCCATTATCTTTGAGCCACAGAGGTAAAAGTTTGGTCATAGATGAACTAGCTGTGGTTGGGTGTGCCATGATCACTTATTCTTTACATTTTGAGTAGTTGTGAGTCTCTTTAAGGTCTTTTGCAAAAAGAAGCTTCTTTGAAAAAAGAAGAGAGCTACTCTACTCTTTGTGTATGAGGGTGGTTATTTAAAATACTTTTAGATAGTACACTCGCTTTGGAAAATGGCAGTAATGAGTTCTCCTCTAGGATCTAAGACATCACAATTCGTGGGAGGTGACTAGATTTATAGACTCAAACATGAATTTCCTAATTTGAGTGGACTTTAGATCCAATTAGATTCCTGGTGTTTATCCAAAAGAGAACATTTCAAATGTTTCACCATTGGAGATACATTGATGGGTGTGTCTGTCATCTTGAGGTTCATAGGCTTTATAGCTCAGAAGCACTAATGATTTATTTCTCACTTGGTACTTTGCATAGCACCTTTTGATACTGTGAAAACTAATCATCAGGAAGGAGTCTCCCAAGTCAGTTTCATATTTATTTCCTCAACTCCTATATTTTAATTATGAGGTGTTTCCAGCAACAAGGTATTATCTTCAATATTTGAGTAATAACTAAAGTTATGGGAAATAGCTTATATTGTTTAGGGATATTCTGTATATATTCTCCAGTATGCTTATAAACATGCTTCCTGTGGCTTTTTCACATCCCTAATGATATTTACTGACCCTTCCTCTATCTCGTTTCTGATGTTAAAGACTCTTTAACCAGTTTTTCCTCCTTTTCTTCTTCGTCATATTGTTACTTTCTCTAAAATTCCTTCATGGACCTTCCTCATGGTGGGTTTCTAGGTCTCCAGCTTCTGAGGTTATTTGAGCCTGCTCAAATATAAAAGGCCAGAGCATAGTCCCCAAAGAAAAGACATGTAGTGTTTGTCTTTCTGGGTTCGGGTCACCGCAATATGTGTTCTAATATATATATATACGTATATATCTAATATATATATATATACATATATATATATACATATATATATATATGCTTTAATATGGTCTGGGGGCTAGTAATGTAAAATGTCATTGAGCAATCTAATATACTCATGAAAATGATGCAAAATGAAAAGTTGATAACTTGAAAATAAAATCGAGGAGATGAAGGAAATATTTCTTCCATGTTAGTTGAATTGTAACAGCAATAGTTATTATAGGACACAAATTATAAATTTATAATAAGTTAAAAATATCAGATAATGATAACCAGCCAAATTATGGATGTTTTGTGAGTTCAAATGTTTGAAATTTTATCTCTTTCCTATCTCTTCTCCTGTATATAGATCTGCTTTCCCAGTAAAAATAACCCCTGATTTTTAAAATTCCCCCATGATAAAACCTGTATCCTAGTATCTCCCTTTTCAGAGATCCTTATTCTCCTCTTGCCCTATGGTTCTATTTTATTTTTCTGGCTTCTCTAGTTACATTCAGGTATATACTCATGCCTAAGCATTTACACCTAAGATGCACAAATGAAAGACCGCATGCATAAACCAGCAAGATCTGTATGACCCCAAAGCCAGTTGACACATCATGGTGGATGTCAGAGATTTCATAGGGTCCCACCTCATAAAGAAGTACCACAGGAAATCAATGGATGCTGATAGAGGGAGAATCAGTTTTCTCTAGGGAATACCCCCCCCGGAAGTTTTATCAAATCTCAATTGGCAGCCCTAAATTCATGTACATATGAGTATTACTGAATAAATTCAGTGTATTATGTTTACATATATTTATAAATGTTTGTATCTATGTAACAATAATAATCACAGAAATGGGCAAGAAAGGTTGAGGGTGAGGGGAGTCATGGGGAGATTTATAGAGTGACTGTAAGCGGTTGAAATGATACAAATAGCATACTCACATATAAAATTCTAAAAATTAAAATAATAAAACATTCGCTATGTGAAAATAAATAAATATCCTATGAGCCATTGTAGCCATCTGTAAAACACTTCTCTACACTGTCATCTTGTCATAAAGGATATGTGAACTACTATTGCCAATTCCTTATGTCTGCTATACATTGTGTCTCTCATAGTCACCATAAAGATATTCACTTATACTCCTGTGGCTACATTGTTGCCAATCATTTCTATTATAATAGTCTCCCATTGTGATCTTTGATCTGCTCAAATTCACATGAGATTGAAACAATAATTTTAATATTGTCTGGTTTTGATTTGATTTCCTCTCTTCTGGTAGTCTTTGTGGCCTACCTCCTCATTCTCATAAACTTCTTAGGATGAGCTTTGCTGAGGGCAGTTATAAGACTTTCTCCACTTGTGGGTCAGACCTGACAGTGGTGACAGTGTTTTATTGGTCTTTGATATTTCTCTACATGTAGCCTAAGTCCAACTACTCCTTTGACAATGCTAAAACGGCCTTCATCTTTTCTAGTCTAATTATCCTCATGTTGAATAGTGTGATCTATAGCTTGAGGAACAAAGATGTAAAATATGTCCTTCAAAATAGAGGGAAAATATTTGTAAGCTATTCCCATAGAAGTCACAAGGTATTAAACATTATCATAATTAACAATAAACTTAGAAAACTATGACCAAAAAAGTAATTTTTTGTATGCTGTGGGTGAGGTTAATAAAAGGAGAATTATAAGGCTTTTATGTTTTGAATGTTTCAATAAACAGTTAACCATGTGTGACTTAAGCTTTTTTTACATTTCAGCATATATACATTATTATTTCTATTTTTATTGAGCCTTCATACATTTCATATTATATACCTTAATCAAATTTAGATCCCCTTCCCCACACCTTATAGGTACTCTTAACCATACTGCAGGTATTCTGTCATATATGTTTAGTCCTATCCAGTCAAGTACTTGTCCATGTATCCCTCATTAAAATATACATTAATTGTGTTAAAATCAAACTTCATCACCTTGTAAGTAGATAAAGTATGATGCTTTGATATGTATTCTGTATATGCCATGTTACAGTTATGCCTTAAATTAAAAAAAAATCAAAGGACTCTTAGCATCCATTTTAAGGCCAAGTGTAGACCCAAACTACCAGGAAATTGTTTCTTCATACTTCTCTCTCAACTGTTCTCAAACAAAGGGTAGCNCTAATATACTCATGAAAATGATGCAAGTTGAAAAGTTGACAACTTGAAAATAAAATTGAGAAGATGAAGGAAATATTTCCTCCATGTTAGTTGAATTGTAACAGGAATAGTTATTATAGGACACAAATTATAAATTTATAAAAAGTTAAAAATATCAGATAATGATGACCAGCCAAATGATGGATGTTTTATGAGTTCAAATGTTTGAAATTTTATCTCTTTCCTATCTCTTCTCCTGTATATAGATCTGCTTTCCCAGTAAAAACAACCCCTGATTTTTAAAATTCCCCCATGATAAAACCTGTGTCCTAGTATCTCCCTTTTCAGAAATCCTTGTTCTCCTCTTGCCCTATGGTTCTATTTTATTTTTCCGGCTTCTCTAGTTACATTCAGGTATATACTCATGCCTAAGCATTTACACCTAAGATGCACAAATGAAAGACTGCATGCATAAACCAGCAAGATCTGTATGACCCCAAAGCCAGTTGACACATCAAGGTGGATGTCAGAGATTTCATAGGGTCCCACCTCATAAAGAAGTACCACAGGAAATCAATGGATGCTGATAGAGGGAGAATCAGTTTTCTCTAGGGAATATCCCCCGGAAGTTTTATCAAATCTCAATTGGCAGCCCTAAATTCATGTACATATGAGTATTACTGAATAAATTCAGTGTATTATATGTACATATATTTATAAATGTTTGTATCTATGTAACAATAATAATCACAGAAATGGGCAAGAAAGGTTGAGGGTGAGGGGAGTCATGGGGAGATTTATAGAGTGACTGTAAGAGTTTGAAATGATACAAATATCATACTCACATATAAAATTATAAAAATTAAAATAATAAAACATTCACTGTTTTATATCCTATGAACACATTGTAGCCATCTGTAAAACACTTCTCTACACTGTCATCTTGTCATAAAGGATATGTGAACTACTATTGCCAATTCCTTATATCTGCTATACATTGTGTCTCTCATAGTCACCATAAAGATGTTCACTTATACTCCTGTGGATACATCGTTGACAATCATTTCTATTATAATAGTCTCCCATTGTGATCTTTGATCTGCTCAAATTAACATGATATTGAAACAATAATTTTAATATTGCCTGGTTTTGATTTTATTTCCTCTCTTCTGGTAGTCTTTGTGGCCTACCTCCTCATTCTCATAAACTTCTTAGGATGAGCTTTGCTGAAGGCAGTTATAAGACTTTCTCCACTTGTGGGTCAGACCTGACAGTGGTGACAGTGTTTTATTGGTCTTTGATATTTCTCTACATGTAGCTTAAGTCCAACTACTCCTTTGACAATGCTAAAACGGCTTTCATCTTTTCTAGTCTAATTATCCTCATGTTGAATACTGTGATCTATAGCTTGAGGAACAAAGATGTAAAATATGCCCTTCAAAATAGAGGGAAACTATTTGTAAGCTATTCCCATAGAAGTCACATGGTATTAAACATTATCATAATTAACAATAATCTATTCGATGAATTTTTTATAAAGTTTAGTGAAGGAAATTGATGAATACAACCTTTTCTTTAAAGTGAAGATGGGCCATAAATAACAAATTAGCAAATATGATAGCACCCAAGAATTGACTTAGAAAACTATGACCAAAAAAGTAATTTTTTTGTATGCTGTGGGTGAGTGAGGTTATTAAAAGGAGGATTTAAAAGGCTTTTATGTTTTGAATGTTTCAATAAACAGTTAACCATGTGTGACTTAAGTTTTTTTTACATTTCAGCATATATACATTATTGTTATTTCTATTTTTATTGAGCCTTCATACATTTCATATTATATACCTTAATCAAATTTAGATCCCCTTCCCCACACCTTATAGGTCCTCTTAACCATACTGCAGGTATTCTGTCATATATGTTTAGTCCTATCCAGTCAAGTACTTGTCCATGTATCCCTCATTAAAATATACATTAATTGTGTTAAAATCAAGCTTCATCACCTTGTAAGTAGATAAAGTATGATGCTTTGATATATATTCTGTATATGCCATGTTACAGTTATGCCTTGAATTAAAAAAATCAAAGGACACTTAGCATCCATTTTAAGGCCAAGGGTAGACCCAAACTACCAGGAAATTGTTTCCATACTTCTCTCTGAACTGTTCTCAAACAAAGGGTAGCTCATGTTTAATGGAAAGAGTGTATCCAGCATGAAATAGACAATCAAAAGTCAAAATTGGAGAATTTTGACTTTTCTGGTCCCTAAACCTAGACCAACACAGGCAGAATTATAAACAGATATAATCAATTGCTCTCCTTCATTTCAATGTCTCTTAATATGTAAAACCACAAGTATAGCCACACATTATTTTAAGTCAAGGGCAAAAAAGGGTCCCAGGTGATTAACGGCACAGGACCAGGTCACAAATGAACACATGGTTCTGGGAGCTTATTTACATTATAAATCATCTTAAGATCTTTTTATGTTGTTGTTGTAAGAATAGGTAAAAGTCATTTTTTCCAGATTATGTCTATATTGTAAAAGTCAATACCACAGATATTAAGGTCCTGTTCCCATGAATGTGGTCAAATGCCTCTCTTCCATGGGAGTATCCTTGTCCTGCTCTACCTACATTGCCATTACATTCACATATGGGTCATACTACACATATGAACACATGTTAGATTCTATTTGTGTTCTCATTTCCCTTTCAGTGAAGGTCCTTCTACCAGCATAGATTAATGCATCTTTCAACTCTCAGCAGAGAAAAACCCTTATAGAACAGATGGTGATTGACAAAAAAACACAAATGGGCAATGCACAGAAAATAAGAGGCTCCAGACTTTTTGTCGCTGAATAGTAAAGTATAATAAACTCCTGCCTCATGGGTCAGTGTGGAAGAGGGGAGGAAAACTTTCTGATTCAGAGAGAGAAGGTAGACGACCAGAAGGACGAGAGAAGGTAGACGACCAGAAGGATGAGAGAAGGTAGACGACCAGAAGGGCGAGAGAAGGTAGATGACCACAAGGATGAGAGAAGGTAGACGACCACAAGGACGAGAGAAGGTAGATGACCACAAGGATGAGAGAAGGTAGACGACCACAAGGATGCAGAGTGTTTTTTAGACAGTTTGTCAGTTATCCATCTTTTTAACAGTCTCCATCTACTACAAACACCCATATTCCATTTCTCTACATTTAACCACTACTTTATCTCAATTATGTAATAGAAAGATGGAGACAAACACAAATACCTGTTTAATATGTATGAATATATGCACAAACATGTTCTTAAAAATTCAGAACAGAAACACTCATGTCAATGACAAAGCTTGCTTGCACAACTGGTATGCTTAGCTGATATTTATAGCTACTTTCCTCTACTACCCCTTCTGTGTTTCCACCACACTTGGTGAGCATTTGAGCAGGTATTGTTTCTTTCCCTTGAGGAATGAGCCACATCCTCATCCTGAATTGTTGGGCCATATGTCCTTTTACTGGATTGTGTTGTTATAAATTCCAATTGATCTTAATTACCTAAGAATGTCCTGCATTCTAAACATAATCTTTCCTACCTCCTACCTCCTTGTGGAGAAGCACTCCAATTCTCCTCTGTTATTTTGTATTTATGACCACTCCTAATAGTCTTATTCTCTCTTAGCGTGTTGACCTAAAGGTATCAAAAGTCCAATGTAGCCCAGGGTAACTCCTGTCTTTCAGTTCAATATTATGCTCATTGTGTATCCTGATAGAAGCACTTCCCCTGCCAAAAGAAGAATTCTTGGCCTAAAGACCAAAAAGTCATGGGAATAGTAGGCATTGTTTTCCTTTGGGTCACTAAGGGTAACAGTGAGTGCAGCTATTCCCATTCCCATCTCTTGATTCCCAGGTATATGAATCCTGGCTCTAAAGAGCAGGTACCGTATAATGCATGCTAAGTAAAATCATATAATGCCTTCTGGAGGACTTTGTCCCAGCCTTCAAGGCTACTGTCACCTAATTGGGCCCCTAACCTTATCTTTAAAAGGCAGTTCCAACTTTTGATGAAGTAAACTCTTCAGGATTTGGAGGATCATGCAAGATCAGTGAATTCTATGACCATGAATACCCTGTAACACTCTGTTTGTTTGTTTGTTTGTTTGTTTGTTTGTTTGTTGGCTTGCTTGCTTGTTTGCTCGCTTTCTTGCTTGCTTGCTTGCTTGCTTTGAAGTTAGTTCCCTGATCAGAAGTACTTCTGGTTGAGTACTATGACCGTGGATATGTACCTGGATTTCTGTTTTGGAAAAAGCGTTAAATTCATGGAAGAAAATCCACAACCTAATGAAATTTCTATTTCAGTAAGGGCAATCTCACATTTTAGTTCATTCTAGGTCCAGATGGGTTGACAACCAACTTAGCTATCACTTCAAAGCCATCCCAATTTGTAGGTTTGAGCACAATCTGGGTACATGAGATACTTAAAAATGAAACACCCCCAACAAATCACAGAGATATAAATGTAGGTTTTTATTGAAAGTGAATTTAAATTTTTTTTATTAATTTTATTTATTTCTGTATGTGTATGAATGTACTGCCTGCATGCAAGTTTGTGCAACCGTGTCGTGCAATGCCGCGGAGGTCAGAAGAGGGTGTCGGATTCCCCTGGAACTGGAGTTCTTCTGGAATTGGAGTTTCAGACGGTTCTCGGCCGCCATGTGGGTGCTGGGTATCGAACCCAGGTCCTCTGTAAAAGTGGTCCGTGCTCTTAACTGCTAGGCCATCTCTCCAGCCCTGAAAGTGAATTTTGAGTATGACCCCAAAGCCAAGGAAACAGAAAATCAGATGCAAGGAACCAAATTGAACTAAAATGCATTTAGTGAATGATGTAATCACCAGGGTGAAAATATAAATCACTGACATATCCTATTTATAAGCTATATTATATCTGTTCTCCCGTTGAGATCAGATACCATTCCAAGGCCAGCTGTAGAAGGGAGAGTTTATTTGAGCTCTGGTTGCAGAGGAACTCATAATAGCGTTGGTAGGCATGGAGGCAGGAGGTGTCCATACCAGAAAGTTAAGCCATTATTTCTATAAGCAGCCACAGGAAATAGAGAAGAACTAGAAGTCTGGCAAGACATTAGAAAACTCAAAGTCCACATAATCCATATTAAAAAATCAATCTTTTAAATTATGATGCTGGAGATATAGCCTGAGCTTTGCACATGTTTTGCAGATACCTACCACTGAGCCATATCTCCAGCATGGTGAACCATCTATTTACTGCACAATTAATATAGACTCTATATACTATTACAACTTTGTAGCAAAAACTTCTTGATATCTTTTTATGCATAAATGTCTTTATTTTTATTAATTTATTTTGGCTGACATATACAAATATAAAGTTGTACATATTTATAGGGTCACATGGTGTGTCATGCATATATAGATTGCTTAAAACTTAAAACTGCTAAACATGTCTAGGTCATTAAACATGTAGAATTTCTTTGTGGTTAATATTCCACAGTTCTGAACAAAATTACACAGTTCTTTCTTTGAGGCTTTTGAAATGCATGGAATGTCACATCTATATTGATCCTACTGTAAAATCATATACCAAAGCATCATGCTATATGTAACCAACTTGGTATTCATTGATCAGTTTCATCCACACATACCTTCTTTTCTTTTAAGACTGAAAACTGGTTGGAATAGTTGTTGTTTTTTGTTTTTTGTTTTTTTGTTTTTTTTTTTTTTGCTCCAAATAAGAAAAGGTCCAAGATTTTTATGGCAGTATATTCAACACCACAAATGATTATGGAAATGTAGATCTAAGGAGTTTAAAAGATTGGTGAAAGGGCACGATTCACTCAATGGACTGTAGTAGGCAGGGCTGTATTCCAGCTCTACTTTTTTATCATGCAGCATATTGTTTTGTTGTTAATTTCCAACTAGAAGATAAATGAGGCAAAATCCCTCTGGGGCATCTCCTCTGGGTATATCACTGCTAAAAGTGGATAAAAACATTCTCAGTTAGTGATAGTCACAGTATATTTGAAGCTCATGTGCTGTTTCTACTTAAAGTCTGCAGAATACTTGAAGGACACTTTGGGAGGTAGAATCTAAAATTTTAAGATCAAATGTTTTAATGTGTTAGATATTTTATAAACAATTTGTCACCTAAGTAGTGTGTGTGTGTGTGTTAATCTCCTATCATCCAGTTATGATTTAACCAAAATCATGCATAGTAATTGAAATTAAAGTTTCCTTTAAAAAGAAAAGAACACCACTGAATTTAATATATGTAATTAACAATTATCTTAATACTGTATGCTATTACACTCTATTTGAATAAATGTACCTCAATACAAATACTTTCATAAGTTTATAGAAAGCAGAGAAATACTTTAGTATTTGACATCTTAAACTATCTTAATAGCTATGTTTTGATACAGAGAAAATAGAGTGAATAATATTTTTAAATTTGCATTGAACTATGCATGAAAATACTTCTGAATGCTACTACTTTGATGATATTTATCTAGATTTTTATTCACTTGAGCTTGATAATGTTATCTAAAGTCACAAGGACCAATGTTTTCATTTAATTTAAGGAGAAAGGGAATAAAGGGTACATTTGCATAGGGAATCCATAGCAAATGTGGCAATAGGGAAATAACATCATAAAAATCAAATGCATGTTTTTGCAGAGTCAAGGATGAACCCACAGAGATCCTCCTGCCTCTGCCTCCCAAGTGCTAGGATTAAAGGCCTGCACCATCACACCCAGCAATCCTATAGATTTTAAATAAGTATCCCCTTATCAAAAGACAATTTTGAGTGCTCATTATATAAATCAACTTGAGCCAACTCTCTTATTTAATTGATCAGATTTCCTCATAGTTTCTAGTTTCTTGAATGCAATTTGTATCTGTCACACTACAGAAATGCAGATATGTGTCACTTGCAGTAAAAATGCTGTCTCAGGACAGATTAATTCATATAAAGGAGTTTCAATTAAAAGTTTGATTTAGGGGCTGGAGAGAAGGCTCAGTGGTTAAAAACATTTGCTATTCTGGCAGAAGTCCCTGTTTGGATTCCAAGCACACACATGGCATGTAATAGCCATCTGCAACTCCAGCTCCAAGTGATCCATTAGACTCCTCTCATATCTACATGCTTTTCATGCATATGGTGCACTTAAATACATGTAGACAACATACACAACACATGCAATGGAACACTTATACACATGAAATAATAGTAATAAAGTAAAATAGTGTCATAAAATGTTTGGTTTATGTAGTGATAAAAACAGAGAAATAATCCAAAATGAAAACAATGTTAAATTTTACTATCATAATAGCCTGTGTTATCATACTTTTATGACTTGTTCCTCATTTATCCATCTCTATAGGTGTACAAAGTTCAGTGCATATCCAGTAGAATGCACCCATTTCTATGTAAGAAAAACTCTTTCAGGTAAGTAATTGTTATCAGTAACTTTAAAATTCCTTATGCACATTAACTTTGTAAACTATTATCATGTAGCATAGACACATTGGATTATGTAGTCCTTCATCATTCTGAAAATTCCAAAATACCTCTTGACCCAGAAATTATTTCACACTTTTTAAATCATTTTGTCAAGTAAAAGGTTGTATACACTAAGTCAAAGTATGATAACTACATAGATATACTTATAGTCTCTTTGTTTCTTTAAACAAAGTCAAATCCAATTGTGATGTATTATTATATTCTTAGACAGTTGACTAATGTTGATCAAGTGTTACAATGATTATAACCATTTAATATTAGGGTGTAAGAAATTTTTTATTATTTCAGAAGGGATTTTTAATGCTGAACAACAGCTTGACCTGAAATTCCATATGTAGACTCAAACTTGGATATCCTTCTGCCCCTTTCTGTTGAGTGCTAACATTAAAGATATACATCTCTGGGAAAAGGCTTCATAAGTTTACACTAATAAGTAGGGATTTTATAGTACACTTACAACTAGAGTTTTCAACATTTTTTAGAAAATTTATCAGTATCCACATGGAGCATAATTGACAGTTGTATAAATATTGTAATTAAATGCCAAACGATGATTGTAATTATCTCGGGAATTTTAAAAAAATGTAGTATTTTATTTCATTTTTGTTCTTTTTAGACAGGGTTTCCCTGTAGCCCCAACTGGCCTGAAACTCACTTTGTGGGCCAGGGTGGATTAAACTCACAGAGATTGGCCTACCTCTACTTCTCTTGTACTTAGAGTAAAGGTGTGCTCCACCACCCCTGGCTTAATTTTTATTTTTAAGTAATTTCATTGTTTTTTATTTTATGTATATTGCCTGCATTTGTGTAAGTTCACATATGTCATGCAATACACACAGAGATCAGAAGAGGATACAACATTACCTAGAACTAGGAATTATAGTTGGTTGTTAGACACCTTGTGGATGATGAGAACTGAACCTAGATCTTCTGAAAGAACAGCTAGTGCTATTAAACACTGAACCATCTCTCCAGTCCCAGGATAATATTTTATCACTTTATGTTGAATTTCAACATTCTACATATTTTGATTTTGTTAAATATATCTGTAAAACTACCCCTGCATCCAAACATCTGAGTAACAGTCATAACTGTGGAGGCTTTGAGCTGGATAAGATATGTAGCCTGCTTTTTTGATATGAAAAGATTTTTTCAGTTTAAATTGATGTTCATCATTGAATAACAGGGGTAGTTCACTTCTAAGTTGGGAAAAGGAAAATATTACTTCCAAATTATTGTTCTCTGGTTAAAACAGAACCAGTTGAAGATCACAAATCTATATCTGTGCCTATTTATTAGTAGTTATATATTTCTGGATGTTTGTCTTTATATAGGTATGTCTTTTGTAAAGATGAATTTAGTTTAAAATTTTTGCTTTGAATATTTGACACATTTTTATAATTTTGAATAATAAAAATCATGTAAGTGATACTACTTAAAATCTTTTGACCATGCAGCTGTTCCTATCAAGATCTGATCCTGTGCTAAGCCTAGATGGAGCGTCCCAACCAAACAGTGGTCACAGAATTCATCCTGATGGGCATCACTGACTGTCCTGAAATGCAGGCTCCATTATTTGGGCTGTTCCTCATTGTCTATCTGGTATCAGCACAGGCAAATTTGGGCATGATCATTCTCACCAAGGTAGACTCAAGTCTTCAAACCCCCATGTACTTCTTTCTGAGACACCTGGCTTTTACAGATCTTGGTTATTCTACAACTGTAGGACCCAAAATGTTAGTAAATTTTGTTGTGGACCAAAATAGTATACCATTATGTTTTTGTGCTTTACAGTTATTTTCCTTTAGCACGTTTATTATTACTGAGTTTTATATTCTGTCAGCAATGTCCTATGACCGCTACGTGGCAATCTGTAAACCGCTTCTCTACACTGTCATCATGTCACAAAGAATCTGTTGTGTTCTAATCATAATACCCTATGTGTACAGTTCAATTGTATCTCTCCTAGTCACCGTAAAGATTTTCACTTTATCCTTCTGTGGTTACAACATCATCAGTCATTTCTACTGTGATAGTCTCCCTTTGCTATCTTTGATCTGCTCAAATACACATGAAATTGAAATAATAATTTTAATATTATCTGGTTTCAATTTGATTTTCCCTCTTCTGGTCGTCCTTGTGTCCTACCTGCTCATCCTCATAGCCATTCTCAGGATGAGCTCTGCTGAGGGCAGGCGAAAGGCTTTCTCCACCTGTGGGTCCCACCTGACAGTGGTGACAGTCTTCTATGGAACTCTGTTATTTATGTGTGTGCAGCCCAAATCCAGTCACTCCTTTGACACTGATAAAATGGCCTCCATCTTTTACACTTTGGTTATCCCCATGTTGAATCCCTTGATATATAGCTTGAGGAACAAAGATGTAAAATTTGCTCTTCAAAAGATAGGGAAAAAGGTACAGAACATTTTCTCATAGAGGTCACATGTTGTTAAAGATGAGACTAATTCATACTTGGCATATTACTAAATGCTTTTGAAGTATCAGTCAAGAAGAAAGAAGATATCCTTTTCTTTAAAATGTAGGTGGAATAAAAACATACAAACTGAATAAATGCACCGAAGAATTGAGTTAGGTCACAAAGACACATGGAAGACCTGAAAAGATGTATGCGATGGTGAATGGGAAGAGAAGTCAAGTAGAATTTAAATGGCTTTTGTGTTTTGAATGTTACAACAAACATTCCATACTTGTGTGACCACATTTACTTTTTGGAAATTTATTCATTAGATTTTAGGAGTTATGCCTTTGTACGAATTGTGTTAAAACCAATGTTGTTATTCATTTTAGGAGGTTCAATGTCTTACTTTGAATTCTTTTTCTTGTAAAATAGGAAATTGTTGTATCTTTTAACTATTAAAAAATAAACTGCAAATTGTTACATATTTAGTTTTATCAAGAAAATAATGGCACCTGATCTTTTTTTTTATCCCATATTTTTTTTAATCACATGAGAAATTTCTAAGGATAACAGATCCAAAGAATTTTACCGAGAGTGCCTTTTATGGCCTTAACCTGCTGCTGCACCCCATCCCCATAAACTTGCAAATGGGAAATTTCTTTCATCACAAAAGCTTAGTTTCAAATCAGCAGATAGTGTAAATAATATGAATCTTGTGGATATACCATCATGGCAGATATGTACATCTCTAAAAATGTTTGAGGTTTTGCTTTATTTTGTGTTATTAAAAGAATATTCCTTGATAACTGATAGCTTTGTGAAGTTAATTTTTAGAGCCAGGTACACTGGTGCATGCCTGTGATCTGGGTTACTGGGGAGCTTAAGGCAGGAGGCTTGCCTTAGGGCAAGAATTTGAAGCTATACGGGGCAACATAGGCAAAACCCTACCTCCTCCGAAAAAAAGTTCCCCTTTCTTTATATATTTTCTTTTTTTGTACTATTATTGATGTTTTATGTATTTCATACATCATTTTTCAGTTCAATTTAGATATACTCTTTTTCCCTGTCCCCTACTTCACACCAGTTCTTGCATCGTACCATACATGTCCTGCATCTTAATATCTCAGTCTTTTTAAAGTTTTTCTCTGCAGAAGTTTATTGTTTTGGGCAGAATTTAACTGTATCAATCAGTTCTTTGCCCCAGTCCTTATGTTGTTATTATTTCCTCCCATTTGTATTGTTCTAGAATATGCCTATATAAAGCTCACATATGTACTAGAATTATGGCCTTGGGGGTGTATTTTAATTCCAAAATATGTTGAAGAATTCATTTTTTCTCTTAAATTTTATATTATTCTAAGATATGAATACATACCTTTCACCAGTATACAGTAATTACAATGTCTGAAAATAAGTGCTAAGTTAATTCTAGGGCCCATTAAGAGATTCACATTATAACAGCACAGTTGCTTTCAGATAAAAAGAAATATAACAATAATGATATTCAGCTTGCCTTTCAAATGGGGAATTTGGTGCTAGCATCCACAAATGAGGGAAACCATTCCCCATTTGGTTTTTTGCGACTCTGTTATTTCACTTAGCATGACTTCAAGTTCCATCCATTTACCTGTAAAGGTCAAGATGTCAACTTTTTTTTTTTTTTTTTTTTTTTTTCGAGACATGGTCTCTCTATAGCCCCAGCTGGCCTTGAACTCAAAGATCCACCTGCCTCTGCCTCCTGAGTGCTATGATTAAAGGCGTGTGTCGCCACGCCCGGCTGATGTCATCTTTCTTTAACTCTGCATAGAATTCCATTGAGTAGATGTACCACATTTTTGTTATCCACTCTTCAGTTGAGGGATATTTGGGTTCTTTCCAGCTCTTTGCTATTGTGAAGAGATCGGTAATAAACATAGATGTGCATGTGTTTTTGTTGTAGGATGAGTCTTCTGGGTATACTCAGGAGTGGTAAGGCTGGGTCGGGTGGTAGGATCATTTTGGGCATTTTAAGGGTTCCCCACACTGCTTTCCATAGCGGCTGAACGAGTTTACATTCCAACCAGCAGTGGATGAGTGCTCCCCTTTCCCCACAACCTCTCCAGCATTTGGCGAATTTTCTTTTCTTTTTTTTTTTTTTAATTTAATTTTTATTGATGGTTTGTGCATTTCGTACATCATTTTCCAATTCGGATCAGGCATATTTCCCTTCCCTTCCCCCCCACCCCCACCCCATCCCAGATCATGTATTCTGCCATAACTGTCCTGCATCTTTCAGGGTTTTTTTTTCATTTTTTAGCTATAAGTGATAATCCGTGAGTATAAGCATCCTTCGTGCAAAACCAATCTACAGACTGTTGTGCCCAAACCCCCACAGTCCCACCATTCAGTGGGGGGGTGACAGGTTGTTGTTCATCAGTTTGATCAATGAGTGTCCAGACTAATGCTGTACGTTATCAACCATTACCCCAATCGCAGCCTTTTACATTCTACCACCCCCCTCTTGCCGCAGTATGGTTCCCTAAGGTTTAGAAAAAGGGGCACAGGTGATGAGAATTAAAACTGTCCTCCCTCCGGGGAGCTTTTACTTGGATTCTGGTCAATTCTGGCTGTTCCGATTTCGTGGAGCTGGACAGTTTGTCGTGAGATAACTTTCATCCATTGAATGAAGCACAAGCAATAGATATAAAGGTATTTAAGCAGCACTAACTAGTTATGGTAGGTTTACTTTGGATAGACAACATAGTTGTTGGAGTTAGTTAAGCCATGACATGTACATTTGTTACCCCTGATAAATATGACAATGGTTCGTACATGTGGCTTTTAACATCTCTTAACCTGTAGAGGTGTAGGTTGTGGCCTCAGCATGGGTTTATTCCTACCAAGGAGAGAGGCCAATAGCCATTAGATTTGGGATATACAGGCACATGGCTTTCCTACGCGCTGCACATGGTAAATTTCCAGAAGGTTGAGGTGTTAAGCTGGTATCGGGCTGGAAACGGTTGGGAGTCTTGCTTGACTCAGGGAGACCCGTATTTGATTTATAGGTTTAGTGGCCTTTGGTAACACTCTCTGGCATTCAGAGGCCATCTGTACACTCGCATGTGTGGCCTGGTCTCAATAAATCCCTCCCATGTTAACGTCAGGGTTTCAGCAGGCAGGGTCCTTATCGCCTTCTCCTTCCTGCAGGTATTCCCCAATTTAGCGTGGCCAGGAGCACATTACCCTATTTGTGGCCTTGGATGCCCCTGGCCAAATGCCCTGGTTTAAGAAAACATCCATTGTGATGCAGAGTCCTCGGCAATTAAATCAACTTGCCTAGTGCCATAGACCCACGGACCATTTAGTATTATATTTGGTTCTGAACAGAGTTATATCCTTTGAAGTTTCTCTATGTCTATTAGTCAATTAAAGAAGGAATTTTTACCGGTTTTAATAAGAGATTACCTCTACAATTAATAGGTATGTCTCAATTTCACGTGGAGATAGACGTTTCATCATCATTGTCATATTTCTCCTTGTTCATATGGGGGGGCAAGACGAAAGTCCATTATCAAAACCATTTAGTTGCACCAATAGATTATAAGTTTCATTAAGGACTCATTATAAATAGTTGTTACATGTGGGATCCACAGAAGGGGTTCGATGTTTTTGGCAATCTGAGGCTTTTCCATTCTTTTCATGTTCAGATGGGTCAACTTTTCAGTTGACACTTTTTGGTACATACTACTCAATGCAAAACTGTAACTTTTCTTTCTCAGACGTTAAGCTTGGTGACCCATATTTTGTCCTGTTGGAACATTTAAATCTTTTCCCGTAGTTAAGTTTTAAGATTTAAATTTAGCAAGGTTTTTACTAAAAGGTTTACATGTCTGTCTGTAATCCCCCCTTTTTTTAACCCCAATGAGTCTCCAGAAGACAGTTGTATTCATAGTGAACGATAGTGGTGGAATCAAGCGCACAGATTCATCAATTTTCACCCATGTTATTTTAGGTGCATATATATGATTATAACTTGGAAGCAAACTTAATTTTTGCCAAATTAAATCACTTAAAGAAAGCAAATGTTACAAGGTGATAATGTACAACAGAGAAATTATAGAGAACATTTGTAATGTGCAATCCCAAAGTGATTGCTCTACAGATTTTGTTCTGTAAAACAAAATGTGGACAACAGCGAATATATCTACATTTAACTCAGTGGGCAAATTACCGTTTTTATCGAGTCTGTAAACCAATGTTGTTTTAATATACACATATTTTACTTTTACTTAAGTCCTAAAGACAACCATGTATCCTGTAGACACTGTCTAGGCGAAACTGGGTATTGCTGAACTCACATCAATTTAACTATGCCTTGTTGACTCGAATTGACATCTGTATGTTTCCCTCTCCCACCCATCCCCCTTTCCCAATTCAACATTTCAGTCAATTCTTCTTGATATTGCGTCTTTTCTTTGATTGTTCTTATTACTATTACATCCCTTCATCCATTTTGAGATAATATTATATATTCTGGCGTGTTGGTACTAGCATCCACCATACTGAGGGACACCATTTGCGTTAGTTTCTGGGATTGTGTACTTCACTTAACATACTCTCTTCGCTCGCACATAGTGTAGGAACAAGACTTCCTTAAACTCAGAACCAGCAGAATGCACAGAAATGGAAAGATCCGGACCATTGACAAATGGGACCTCCTCATTAACTTCAAAAGCTTCATATTCTGTACATCAAAGAAAAGCAATAAAAGGAAGTGAGGAGAAGACCCACAGAGTGGGAGGAAAACCTTCACAGCAGATACATCTGACAAAGCAAAATATATAAACTACTCAAAAAAAAAAAAAAACACTCAAAAAACAAAGAAGGAAAGAAAACAAATTATGAATCACTCAAAAGTGGAGAAAGATCTGCAATAGAGATTCACAGAGGAGGTTAGAGAGGCCGAAGAATAGCATACTTAAGAAACTGTTCACACCAATCATTTGATTTCAATTAAGGATATGCAAATTATAAAATCACCTATTTCGATATCACCTTATCCGAATAAGACTGGCTAGGTTTAGGAACGTCACGAATGATACCATCTGAGACGTTGCGGGGAAGGGGTGAGCACACTCTCATTGCTGGGGCATTGGTACAACTGTACATTACCACTATGTAAAGCAGTGTGGAGAACCTTGAATGAGCACAAAATGAGCGCCTTCCATTTGACCCTAGTCATACCACTCCTGGGTTACTATACTACCACAAGACACAATTTAACTGCAAAGACACATGCACAGGCTATGTTTAATTGCACACCGCTTGTTCACATCAGCAAAAGCTGGAACACAGCCAGGTGCCTCAATGACGGATGGATAGAGAAATCCGCTGCTTACGATGTATACAATTGGCAGTTACTAGCGCAGAAAGAGGACAACATCTCATTGCAACTTTTGCAGGTAACATGATTTTGTTTTTCTTGAATCTTAGTCAGTATATCCGAAGGGATGCTATCTATAGAGTAGTCGTTTAATATTTGCGATTTCCTTATATGTATTAAAGATGATTTGAACACTTGTTTAAAGATGGCGTTTTTTTTCGACCTTTTTACTGTCTTCACTGTGTGACTGTCTCAACCTCAGATTCAGCTCTTTACTCCACTTTTGATGTGAGTCTTGTTATTTTCTTATTTTCTTTGTTTTTTGAGTAGTTTAAGCATGTGCTGCATTTGTAATACTGTGTCAGATTTAGATTCACCTGGCAAGCGCTTTCCTCCCCTCTATTGCTGTTTCTCTCTTCCACTGTCCTTGAATGTCGTATTGTTTTGCTGTACAGAGCTTTTGCACTTCTCCTATGATTTTCTGGATTTTTTTTTTTTTTCTTTTCTTTATCTTGTTTGTATCTTTCTAGCCTTCATCAATACTATTGATTTGATTGTTCTTTCTTTCTTTTAGGAAACTGGGTTAGCGTCTGTACTATCTTGTATTATCTTTCAAATCCAACTTTACTTTTGTTCCTTGAATTTTGCTTCTGCTTTTCTTTTTCATTATGATTGCTTTCTGCTCCAGTGCTTTTCTTTGTATCCGTCTGTCCTCGTCTGTTGGGTATTAGGGTTCATTTGTTGCCTTTCAAGTGTTTCTTAGCTGCACATGTGTTCGTAGATTGTTTCTTTTGTCTACCTTTCTGGTTGTTTTTTTACTGACTAGGGGCTAGAATTCCTCCCCTAGGGACCTGCTCATTACTGTCTCCCGCTTTATGCTCGCCTGCTTTTCTTTGCGATCCCCGTTATTGTCTTACTTTGATTCTTTCTTGTCCCTAACATTTTATTTCTTTCTCATATTTTTCTTCTTCTCTTCTTTACTTTTCTTGTATTGTCATTTCTTTTGTATTTTTTTGACAGAGGTTCTCCGTGTAGGCCGCAGCTGGCCTGAAAACTCACTCTGTGAAACCCGCTCGCTGGTCTTGAACTCACAGGATCCGCCTGCTATGCCCCCTGGTGCTGAGGATCAAGCGCATGTTGCCACCAAGCCCTGGCCTCTTAACCCTTACCGATTCTAAGATTTTTAGGCCACCTGGGGTGTTGGAGAATTCCAAACCAAGGTCCTATAAAAGCAGTCGAGTGCAGTGACCCATTCTCTCAGCCTCCCTTCTTTCATTTCTTCTTCACTGACCATTCATTATTCAGGAGTCGTATTTTTAGTCTCGTTGTGTATCATATGTAATTAGTGGCCTTTTGGTTTATTCTGGTGTTAATATTGAGCTTCATTAAACTGAATTTAATTTCAGAGTCAATTCAATGTGCTCAGATGCCTCTCTTCCATGGCAAATCATCTGTCCTGATTTCTTATCACTGCCCTGACTTTCTATTAGAGCAAAATAGGTCTTGTGAATAATGCGTATTTGGCAATTAAATAGTTTACATACATTTTTTTTGTCTTTTTGAAACCTAGATGCCCTACAGGCCCAGTTGCCCTGGAACTTGCTATGTAGTCCAGGATGGCCTTGAACTAACAAAGATCCACCAGCCCCTGACTCTCAAGTACTGGAGTGGGCACCTGCCACCCATGCACCAGCTAGCATCATAATTATCCAGGCATTATCTAATATTGTTATTTAATGTTTTGGATTTGAGAACTGTATACGTGCGAAGTGAAGGCGGGCGTGGTGTGGCAAACGGCCTTTAATCTAGCACTTTGGGAGGCAAGAAGCAGTTAATTTTGTGAAGTTCAAGGTCCAGCTCTGGTCTCCAGAGGAATTTCCAGGACAGACGGGGCTAGGGGGAGACCCTGTCTCAAAAAGACAAAAAAAAAAAAAAAAAAAAGTGTGGGGATTAGCATCATTTTCATTCCTCATTATCTACTCTTACTTTTTATCTATCTGCACCCAACACAACATGCACACCACACACACAAACACACACACACACAAACAAATAACACACACACACTCGAAAATGCCCAGTAGTTTACCACAAAATTGGAGAGCACTATCATCCTTGCTAATACATACTTAATTTGTTTAGGGCAGGGACAGATCGGATTGGATACATCTATTGGCTTTTCACAAGTGAACGGTTCTTCTTTCTATTCTAGTTTGTCTTCCATTGGTGCGTACAAAAACTCCTTGCCGACACCAACATTCGGGAGGAGAGAAAGGGTTTATTCATCTACAATCTCCCCGGGTCACAGTTCATCACTCATGGAGCCCAAGCAGTAGAACTCAGAGGCAGGAACCGGAGAGTCAGAGTCTGAAGAGCAGCCCAGGAGGAATGCTGTCTCAGGCTTGCTCACCCAGCTCATGCATGCCCAGCACATGCTTCTTTATACCTACACAATCACCTGCCAGGGTGGTACACTCATTGTTGGGCTGGGCCCTTCCACATGCTCACCTATCAAGACAATATCTCCTAGATGTGGCCACAGGCCAAAATCCAATGGAAGCTGATTCCCCAATTGAGACTTTCCCTCAACCAGGATGTGTCAAGTTGAAACTTAAAGTCTATCCTAGCACAATTGGACCCTTGTCAACTTGACAACACAAAAACACATCACTATTACAACCCCACCCTTTCCAAGTTCTTATCCCCAAAAGTATGTCGATGTTACATCAATCACAAACCTCAAGACAGTACAACCCCAAAAGCCCAGTCCTTAAAAATGTCCAAAATACCTTAAAAGTTCACAGTCTGTTAAAAGTCTGTTAAAACTGTGGGGCTGCTGTAAATCCAAAACAAGTATGGTCTTAATTCCAAGGGAAAGAATAAGCGCACTCAAAACAAACCTTAACGTCCCAGCAAGTTAGCTCACGAGGCTGGACACCACCTGGGAACTTCCCAATCTTCTGGGCTCCAAAGGTTATTTCGGAGCTCCCACTTCTCTAGACTCTGCCGTCCACAGCACATATAGCTCATCTCTGCAGGCCCAGGCCAACTCCAATCCACACCCACTGCTGCTCTCGGTGGTCGTCCCAAGGTCCCATCTCCAAAAAGCTGGGGTCGCCACTGAAACTGAGGCAGCACCTTCACCAATGGTCTCTTCTGACCTCTCCTGGTGCAAAGCCTCAGCTTCTCTCCATGACCCCTGCAATCCTGGGGTCTTCACTGCAACCAAGGTGCACTTCCACCAATGGTCTTTCCTGACCTCTCAGTGCCAAGCCTCGGCTGCTCTCTGTGACCCCCTCAAATTTCAACACCAGAACCATATAGGAGACTCTTACACATTACCAAGCCCTGCTTCTGGCTTGAGATGGAGGCTCGGGGCCCTTCTGGATCACAGCTTCTGTGTGCTAACCCTGAAGAAATTCTTCCCAGAAGATTTCACCACAGTGATGCTGGTCTCTTGTTATTTATAGCTGATTTTTCAGCCCCAGCTAACCAGCATCAATTGTCCCAGTACAGCAAAGATTTCACTTCAGGTTCTGGTCTCTTGTTACTTAAGCTGATTCTTCAGCCCCAGCTGACCAGAACCCACAGATTACACAGTCCTGATGATCTCTGCTCCCCTTTGAAACTAGAAACTTCACAAGCCAGGCCTCCATCTTCTACAAATCCTTCAGCAAAACTGCTCCAAACTCCACAGCAACAATCTTAGGCATTCAATGATCTTCCCAGGCCAAAGTTCCAAATGCCTCCACAATCCTTCCCCCAAACACCAAGGTGAGGTCTGTCACAGCAATATCCCACTCTTCTGGTACCAATTTCTATTCTAGTTTGTCTTCCATTGCTGTGACAAAACACTCTAACTGACACCAACTTCAGGAGGAAAGGGTTTATTCATCTTACATCTCCCGGGTCACAGTTCATCACTCACGGAGCCCAAGGCAGGAACTCAGGGCAGGAACCTGGAGTCAGGAGCTGAAGCACAGGCCATGGAGGAATGTTGTTCACTGGCTTGCTCCCCCAGCTCATGCATGCCCAGCCTGCCTTCTTATACCTTACACAATCACCTGCCCAGGGTGGTATCACTCATTGTGGGCTGGGCCCTTCCACACTGCTCGACCATCAAGACAATACTCCACAGATGTGGCCACTGGCCAATCCAATGGAGCCAATTCCCCAATTGAGGCTCCCTCAACACAGGTGTGTCAAGTTGACACTAAAGCTATCCAGCACACTTTCTCAGTACAAATTGATTGCTGTAGCTCTCTATGTAGATGTGGTATCTTGTGAAATTTCACCTATCCACCTTGGCATTCAGCTCTTTAGGGAATCAAACTGTCCACATTTAGTGAATGTATCTTCCCTGATATGTCTAGAAGACAATACCATACAGAAGGCAACTTTGTCTTCTGGATTTGACAGTGTTTCCATGTCCCCTTCTTCCATTATCTCTGAGTCTTTAATGTAAATGTTGGGTAGTAGGTGTTTCAGCTATTGTTGGGTGCATCCTGATCACTTATTCTTTAAATTTTGACCAGTTGTGAGTCTCTTTGATGTCTTTTGCAAAAAGAAGCTTCTTTGAAGAAAGAGGAGAGCTACACTAGTCTGTGCGTATGACAGTGACTAAAATTCATTAAAAAATAAAATAAAATTCATTTAGAAAGCATACTGGCTTTGGAAAATGGCAATAATAAGTCCTCTTCTAGGATCTCTAACCTCTCCATTAGTGGTATTTGACTAGGTTTATAGAATCAGACATGAATTCCCTCCTTTTGAGTAGAGTTTAAATCCAATTAGATAGCTGGTGGTTATCCAAAAGATGAGTGCAAATATTTCACCATTGGATATTTCTTGGTGGGTAGATCATCTTGTGGTTTATAGGCTTTATAGCTGGGAGAGACCAATTATTTGTTTCTCACTTGGCAGCTTACCTAGCACCATTTGGTACTGTGTGAATTAGTCCTCAGGAAGGAGTCTCCCTAGTCAGTTTCACATTAATTTCTTCAAGTCTTATATCAGAAATATATGATGTATCCATCAAGCAACAGGGTCGTAGCTTCAATATCTGAGGAATAACTAAAGTTAAATGGCAATAGTCTATATTGTTTTGGGAATCTTTTCACCCCTCCCCCACATACACCCTAAACCACCAACTCAAAATGAGACTTCCTATATTTTGCACCGATTTTTTCAATGGGTGTTGAGGTAGTGATTGTTATCACTCTGTGTGGCATATTTACATTTTAACTGAATAAATACCTCTGTACACATTCACATATATATTATATGTGTTTTTAAGTATGCTTAAATAATGCTTCCCTTTGGCTTTTTCAAGGATCCTTAGTGTTATTCATTGATCCTTCCTCAGTCTCATTTCTGATGTTCTAACCCCTTAACCAGTTTTTCCATTTTCCTTCATCATCCAACAGTCTCCTTCTCTAAAGCTTCTGTACATACCTCTCCCACAGTCCCTGTCTACACCTCTGGCTTCTGAATTCATTACAGCATCCTACTCAATTAAACAAGGCCAGAGCATTGTCTATAAAAAAATAAAAGACAACATGTGGGGTTTCTGGGTCTGGGTTTCCTCACTTACTATGTTCCATCCTTTCATTGCGTATTCCAAGATTTCACTATTCTTTACAGATGAATATAGCTCTGATATATTTGAATGAATATAGAAATATATATTTGACTTATATACTATAATATACATACCCATATATCATATTATATATTATAAATGAAGTTTCATCAATTGAATGATATTTTGTTGTTTCTGATTGCTGGGCTTTCTTGGTCAGAGCAGCAGTGAACATGGGTGTTCAATATTCATGTAGTAGGTTATGAAATCATTTGATTGTGTGCCATGCTGACACATAGGGTAGCTCTTCATTTTATTTGGGGGAAAACTCCATATTGATTTGGACAGTGGCTTAACTACTTCCAATCCTACCAATAGTGACTGAGTTTTCTCCTTTCCCTTCAAAATCAAAGCATTTGTCAGTTGTTTTCTAGATCTCAGCTATTGCCACTTGGGTAAGATGAAATTTCAAAGTAAATTTAAATTGCATTTCCCTATTTGCTAATGTTGATGAACACTTTCAAGTTAAGATATTTTTTAGCCATACATTTTTTTCATAACTTGAGAAGTTTTCTTCTTCTCTGTAGGCAATTATTTAGCTGGGTCATTTGATTTCTGCCTTCTTTATTTATGAGATCCTCATAAATAATTGATAGATTAATAGCCACTATCAAACATTCAGATGTCAAAGATCATATATCTTTCATGGCATGAGCTTCTCCTTTGCTTAAATAACTGTTTATTTGATATACAAACACATTAGTATAATAAGTTTCATTTTGTAAATATGTGGCTTTAAATTATAACCAATTGAGGTTCTATTCTGCAAGACCTTTCCTGCATGTGTATCTTACAGGGTATCTCTGAAATATTCCTTTAGCAGTGTCAGACTTTCAGTTTTCACATATGAGTTCTAGATCCATTTGGAGTTGATTTTTAAGAAGGATAAATTACATGTACTTGATATTTTTATTCTACATATGGACATCCAGTTTTCCCAACAACATTGATTATACATGCCAAATTTTCTCCAATGTGTATTTATGGTATCTTTCAAATTATTATTTTTTATTTCAGGATCTCTATGGCAATCTGAGGTCTTTTGTGCTTCTCTGTGAATTGTAGGGTGGTTTTGCTATTTCAGTGAATATTGTCATAAGGATCTGTATTGGGATAGCACTTAATTTGTCAATATCTTTGGGTATTATTATCATTTAAACAATTATTATTACTTTTCCTAATAAAAAAATTACCATGAACATAAGAAGTCTTTCCACCTTCCAGAATATTTCTCAGTCTCCTCAAAACTTAAAGATTTCATTTTATATGCCCTTCACCTTGTTGGTGAAGTGCATTGCTAGATAATTTTAAAGCTATTGTGAATGTCAATTTCAGTGTTCTATTATCTCTTTCTTTCCATTAGTAGTAGTACATAAAAAGGCTACTGATTTTCACAAGTTTTTATCTACCATTTTACTAAAAGTGTGGATCATTTCCAGAATTTTCTCTTGGAAATTTTGAGACCTAATATGTATAATATCTTATCTTCAATTAGGTGTAATTTAAAATCCAGTGGTTGTGAATGCTACAAGATACAACAACAAATTCCCACTTCATGTGCCTTTAATTTCTTACCCTTGTCTTCTTGCTTGAGCTAGTGTTTCAGCCAGTGAATTGAAAAGGAATGGGTCTAGTGGGCAGATATGTCACATTCCCCATTTTATTTTATTTTATTTTATTTTATTTTATTTTATTTTATTTTCACATTCCCCATTTTAATGGGAATAGAGATTTTCTCCATTTCAGAAGATGTTAGCAGTATTTCTGACACATACAACTTTTACTGTATATATAGTGAGGTATGCTCTTTCCATTAATGTTCTTTCCAAGATTTTATACTAAAGGCATCTTCCTTTTTTTGAAGGTTTTTACTGAATCTATTGAGATGATAATATGTTTTTTGTATTTAAGTCTATTTGTATGACATTTATTTATTGATTGATGTATATTTAATCAACTTTGCATCACATGGATAAAGCTGACTTGATTATGGTGTGTCATTTTTGATGTATAACAGTTTCGTGCTTTGTTAGTTTAAAAATTTTGCATCTATATTCGTCAGGGATATTTTCCTGCAGTTTTCTCTTTGGTTGCTGCATTTTTGTCCCCTTTATATTGAATTTGTGAATTTTATATAATATATTTTGATCATACTTAGATCCTCTCTAGTATCTGCACAACCACTTACTGAAATTTGATGAAATTTCCTATTTCTATTTTCTATCTATCTATCTATCTATCTATCTACCAATCTATGTATTGATGATCTATGTATCAATCCATGTATCTATGTATCAAACTATCTATCTATCCATCTATCAATCTATGCATCTATGTATCTATGTATCTATCTATTTACTTATGAAGACCTTTAGAATCAGACTTGTGTCCCCAAATTTCCTTTCTTATATATTCATCCACTGAGTCCTTGTCAACCTACCAAGTGTCTCACTGTTTAATGAGATTGGGCCTCCTCTTCTTAGCAGCTATCAGGTGCAAATAGATCTGCAGGGAAGGTTTGGTTTCGTCACTTCTGCATGCCCATCCTGTGATTTTTGTCTGGCTCGAGATTACATGGGACTTGTCCATGCTGTCAAGATTGCGGTGAGTTAATATAAGTAACACATTTGCTGTTTGGAAAAGTATTTTCTTGATTTCATCCAGCATCTCTGGCTCTTACAATCTCTGTGCCCTTTCTTTAACAATGATCCATGATACTTTGGAGGAAGAGGTTTGGTGTAGGTCACCTATTCAGGGATAAGCAGTCTATGTTTGTATTCTGGGCATGTTGGCCAGTCGAGTTTCTCTGTCTAATCACCATCTGCTGTATAAGTGTGCTTCTCTGCTGATAGTTGAGAGATATACTGATTTATTAGAAATCAGTTTACTACTGTAGCTTTTTAGCAGAATAATTGTATTAGGCTTTCTCCCATGGCTGCCTAGACTCAGGGTCTTAGGCCTGATATGAATGTCAAGTAAGAGCTCCATCCTATGGAAACCTTAAATCCTTTTAGAAAGAATGTGGTTACTCCTATAATATTCATGCCAGTATTGCATCGGTGGACATTTTCCAGGCCATATTTTTATCTTGCAGGATTTACAGCTGGGTAAGGTCCATAAAAAATTTAAATTCCAGGAGCTTACCTTGCACCTTCCAGCACTGTGTTGTATAGAAATGGCCAAGACATGCCTGAAAATGTTCATCAGGGAAATGCAAAGTAAAACAATTCTTAGGTCTCATCTTACCTACTCAGAATGACTTAAATCCAAAAATAATCAATTACAAATGCTTGTTAGTATGTGGATAAATGGAAAGTATTTGGTGTTTGGGTGAATATTCTATAGATTTCTGTTAGAATTATTTGATGTATTATGCCATTTAATACCCATATTTCTGTGACTTATTTGTCCAGATAACTTATCCATTGGAGAAACTGGAATACTGAAATCACCTACTGAGTCAGGGTTAATCTCTCTCTTAAATTTCACTTGTAAATTTTTTTCTGACATTCATTGTACCAGAGTTTGGTGTACATGTGTATGTGCTTAGTATTTTGGTGCCTTTATGGCTGATTGTTACTTAGATGGAAACAAAGTGCCTTCTTTAACTCTTCTCATTATTTTCTGTTTGAAATCTATTTTATCAGGTTTTAGTATAATGAAGCTTACTTATTTCCTGTTCCCAATTTCTTTGAATATTTAATTTCTAATCTTTTTTTCACATAAATTTATTTTTATTTTTTTAACAAATCTAGACCCGTGTTCCCGCCCATTCCCCCACCCTGCAAGAGCTCATGCATTCTGCCAAACATGCTTTTCATCTCTTTCTCAGTCTTTCTCAATATTCTCCATGAGGAAGTTGACTGTTTTGAGCAGAAGTTCACTGTTTCAGTCAGTTCTTTGATGCAGTGCCTGGTCTGTTATTGTTGTTGTTTCAATATCGCATTACGCCCAACTGCTTGGAACAAAAGCTCAGGGGGGCCCTACACAAGAATATTACTACTAGGTAATTGGCACTAGCATCCACAGATGAGGGATACCATTCGTCGTTGTTTTTTCTGGACTGTGTTGTTACTTCACTCAACATGATGTCCTCTAAGCCTCCAGCCATTTCCTGCAAAGTTCGTGATGTCGTCTTTCTTTACTGCTGCATAGAACTCCATTGTGTAGATGTCCCAATTTCTCTATCCACTCGTCAGTTGAGGGGCATTTAGGTTGGTTCCAGTTCTTTGCTATTGTGAGAGAGCTGAAATAAACATGGCCGTGCAGTTATCTCTGTGGTGGCGTAAGTCTGAGGTACATGCCCAGGAGTAGTGGTATGGCTGGGTCGGGTGGCATATTCATTCCAGTCTTCAAGGGTTCTCCACACTGCTTTCCCAGGCTGTCGAGGTTTACATTTCCACCAGAGCTGGATGAGTGTTTCCCTTTTCCCACAACCTCTTCCAGCACTTGGTATCATTTTTTTTCTTGAATCCTAGCAGTCTTATTGGAGTAAGATGACATCTTAAAGTGGTTTTGACTTGATTTCCTTAATTATTCGTGATGTTGAACACTTCTTTGAGGTGTTTCTCCGATACTCTCTAATTTCTCACTTGTGAAGTCTCTGTTCGTTCTTTGCTCCATCTATTGAGTGGGTAATTGTTTTCTTTTTTCTTTGTTTTTTTGGGTAGTTTATATATTCTGGAAATCAATGCTTTGTCAGATGTATCTGCAGTGAAGGCTTCCTCCCACTCTGTGGGATTTCTCTTCACTTCCTTGATTGTTTCTTTTGATGTACAGAAGCTTTTGAGTTTGATGAGTTCCCATTTGTCAATTGTCGACCTTAATTCTTGTGCAGCTGCTGTCTGATTTAGGAAGTCTTTTCCTATGCCTATGTCTTGTAGTCTGCTGCCAACTTTTTCTTCTATTGCCTTCAGAGTTTGGGGTTTCACGTTGAGGTCTTTGATCCATCTGGCGTTCACTTTCCAGATGGTCTTTCTTTACACCAACAACAAGCAACTGGAGAAAGAATTCAAAGAGACCTTCCCACTCACAATAGCCTCAAAAACAATAAAATACCTAGGAACAAACCTAACCAAAGACACCAAAGATCTCTACAACAAAAATTTTAAACCTTTAAAAAAAGAAATTGAAGAAGACATCAGAAGATGGAAAAACCCCCCCATGTTCATGGATTGGGAAAATTAACATTGTAAAAATGTCCATTTTACCAAAACTCTTGTATAGATTTAATGCAATCCCAATCAAAGTCCCCAAGAGTTTCTTCACAGGCTTGGAAGCAAATGTTCTTAAATTCATTTGGAAAAACAAAAGACCCTGAATAGCCAAAACAACCCTGAGTGAAAAGAGCAACACAGGGGGGATCTCTATACCAGACTTCAAACTATACTACAGGGCTATAGTCATAAAAACAGCCTGGCACTGGCACAAAAACAGACCTGTTGACCAATGGAACAAAACTGAAGATCCAAATCTGAGCACATACAATTTCAGCCATCTTATATTTGACAAGGGGGTCAAGAAGCCACAATGGAGAAAAGACAGCATCTTCAGCAAGTGGTGTTGCCAAAACTGGATCACCACTTGTAGAAGAATGAAATTAAACCCCTACCTCTTGCCTGTACAAAAGTGAACTCCAGATGGATTAATTTCTAATCTATAAGTGATGTCTTGAAATATCATGAGTATCTTTTATACAACAAAATTTTGATTTGACCTGCTTTTTAAATTTTTCTTTATGTGTATGAGTGTTTCCCTCATATACATATTTTTAGCATGTGTGTGAGTGATCCATGTGGAGGCCAGAGGAGTTCCCAGGACACATGGAACTGGAGTTAGAGAATTTGGGGAAGTACCTGGGATTTCTCAGAAATGAACCCAGGACATCCCCAAGAACAGATAGTTTTCTTAATCACTGAGTTAAAATCCTGCATTTGTCTCAATCCATTCAACTGTGCTTTCTCCTTTGAGAGGTGAATTCAGGCTATTAATACATAAGATTATTTTGTTCTTAGTCAGAAAGCAAAGGATGGTAAGGATGCAGGGAAAGGGGACTGTTCATTTATTTCAGATCAGATTGGAAAATGGTGCAATCATTATGGAAATCAGTGTGGAGAATTCTCATAAAAGTTAAAGTACCAAATGATCCAGCTATAGCACTCCATGGCATACACCCAAAGGACTCAACACACTACTGCATAGATACTTGCTCAGTCTCCTTCATTGCTTCTCTTTTCACAATATGTAAGACATCAAAACAACCTAAATGCCTTTCCAGTAATGACTTGATAATGAAAATGAGGTATGTTAACACAATGGAGTCTATTAAGCTGTAAACAAAAGTGAAATCCTAAAATTTCTAAGTAAATGTGTGAAACTAGACACTATTGTATTGAATAGGGTAAACCATACTCATGAAAGGAAGTGACCCATATTCTCTTTCATTTGTGGAACCTAGCACCAAATCCTAGGATGTGAGTTTACATTTGCACAAAAAAACAGCAACATGGGAAAAGCTCATAATAAATCTACACTGAAATCTAGCAACCCTACAGAAGACTCCTACAAGGAGATCTCCCTGGAAGGAAACCAAGACACGGACTTTAGAAAAAGAATTGTTGGCATATTCAAAGAAATTAGAGAACTAAGGTAAGGGAATGAAAAACTCAAGAAATACCAAAAAGGTGATAATGACAATCCTTTGAAAGAACTAAGGGGAGAGTTTGAAATACTCAAGAAGGACCTGGTGGGAGATAAGGACAAACACTGGAAAGAACTAAAGGGAGAAGATGACAAACTGCAGAAGGAAATGGAAATGCTGAAAAGATCCAAGGAAAAAGAAAATAACCAATGAACCAAGGAGCTACAAGATGAGAATGGCAGCCTCCAGAAGGAAGTGGAAACACTAAAGAAATCACAGGATGAAATGAAAAAGGAAATTGAACATTTAACCAATCAGCAGGAAAGGATGGGGAAAAGCCTAGGAAGCAGAATGGAAGAAGCAAAAAAAAAGAATATCAGACCTGCAGGATAACATGGAACAACTAGAATGCTCAAGTAAAGATTATGAAAAATTTAAAAAAACACAAGAGTGGAATAACCTGGAAATGTGGGATACTATGAAAAAAAAAAAAAAAACAAACCTCTGCATCATAGGGACAGAGGAAGGAGATGGATCCCAAGACAATATTATTGACCAGATCTTCAAGAGGATAATAGAAGAAAATTTCCCCATACTGAAAAAAGACAAACCCATACAAATACAAGAAGCACATAAAACACCAAACAGACAAGACCAGAAAAGAAATTCCCCGTGCCATATAATTGATAAAACACTAGTTGCTCAAAACAAAGACAAAATACTGAAAGCCACAAGAGAAAAACAACAAGTGACATATAAGGGAAAACCCATCAGAATCACAGCTGACTTCTCAGTGTAAACTATGAAAACTACAAGAATGTGTACCAAAGTATTCCCAGTACTAAATGACTTTAGATGCCAACCCAGACTACTATACCCAGCAAAAATATCGATCATAGTTGAAGGAGAAAGAAGAGTTTTTCACAACAGGAACAAGATGAAAGAATACATTTCTGGGGCTGGAGAGATAGCCTAGCAGTTAAGAGAACCTACTGCTCTTGCAGAGGACCCAGGTTCGATCTCCAGCACCCACATGGTGGCTAAGAACTGTCTGTAACTCCAATTCCAGGAGAACTCCAGTTCCAGCAGAATCTGAGACCCTCTTCTGACCTCCGCGACATTGCACGACGAGGGTGCACAAACCTACATGCAAACAGTACATTCATACACATACAAAAATAAATAAAATTTAAAAATAGAAAGAATACATTTCTAAGAAACCAACACTTCAGAAAATCCTCAAAGTAATCCAAAGAACAGAGGAAAGAAGCAAGTATCCCTAAGCAATTAAAGAGAGAAAGCAACAAAGTAATAACAGAGTAAATTTAAACCTAGACCAAGAATGCAAAAAAATAAGTAAAAGGAAGCAACACACATCTCTCAATAATAACATTAAATACTAATCATCTAAACTTCCCAATCAAAAAGCATAGACTGGGAGAATGGATTATGAAACTGAACCCTTCTATATGCTGTCTACAAGAAACCCATCTCATCCTCAAGGACAGACACCACCTTACAGTGAAAGGAACAAAAAAAAAATATTCCAAGCAAATGGTACCAAGAAACAAGCTGGAGTGGCTATTCTAATATCAGACAAAATAGATCTCAAAGTAAAATTAATCAGAAGAGACAAAGAGGGACATTACATCTTTGTCAAAGGAACAATGAACCATGAAGATTTCACAATCCTAAATGTCTATGCACCAAACTCTGTTGCACCTAACTTTATAAACACAACTCTGCAGGACCTGAAGACACAGATTAATCTTAACACACTAATAGTGGGAGACTTCAACACCCCACTGAGCCTCTTGGATAGATCAACAGGAAAAAAAAATAGAGAGATATCAGAACTGAACAACACAGTACACCAAATGGACCTCACAGACATATACAGAATATTCCACCCAAATACCAGAGAATATACTTTCTACTCAGCACCTCACAGAACATTCTCCAAAATCGACCACATACTGGGGCACAAAAGGAACCTTAATAAATACAAAAGGATAGAAATTATTCCATGCATTCTATCAGACCACAATGCAATGAAGCTCAATATGAACCCCAGAATAACTCCAACTCGCTACAAGAGCATATGGAGACTGTATTATTCACTTTTCTGTTGCTGTGATAAAACCATTGTGACCAAGGGAACTTATAAAAGGAAGAGTTTATTTGAGCTTATGATTGATGGTTCCAGTTCCAGGGAATTAAAATTCCAATGTGGTGGGGAGGCATGGTGGCCAAGGCTGGAGCAAAAAGTGGAAGTTCAAATCCTCCCATGAGCACTGGAAGTGGAGAGAGAGAGACTGGATACTGCAAGGCTTGTTAAACTCACTAAGTCTTCCCCCAATGATGTATTTCCTCCAGCATGTCCATACCTTCTAAGACCTTCCAGAACAGTGCCACCAACTGGGGTCAAAATATCTGAATAATTAAAGCCTATGAGAGACACTCTCATTCAACCACCACAGAGACTAAATAACACAATCCTGAACAATGAATGGCTCAGGGAAGAAATAAAGAGTGAAATAAAAGTATTCATGGAACTGAATGAAAACAATAATACAACACAATAAAACCTGTGGGATACTTTAAAAGCAGTCTTGAGAGGGAAATTTATAGCCCTAAGTGTCCACAACGAATAAACAGAAAGGGAACAAATAAACATCTAACACTGCAGCTAAAAACACTTGAGAGACAACAACAAATGAACCCTAAACCTGACAGGAAGATATAATAAAAATCAGAGCAGAAATCAATGAACTAGAAACAAAGAAAACAATACATAAGATCAACAAATCCAAAAGCTGGTTCTTTGAAAAATTAAACAAAGTAGACTGATCTCTAGCCCCATTATCCAGGAAAAAAGAGAGAGAGAGAGAGAGAGCAACTCCAAATCAATAGTATTTGTGATGAAAGGGGAAACATCACAACAGACAAAGATCCAGACAATCATATGGAAATACTTCAAAAATCTATACTCCAGTAAATTTGAAAACCTAAGAGAAATGGATGAATACTTGAAATCCTGGGAACCAACAAAGCTTAACCAAGAAGAGATTGGCAGTTTAAACAGACCCATAATATTTGAGGAAATTGAAGATGTAATTAAAAACCTACCAACTAAAATATGCCCCAGTCCAGATGGTTTGATGGTAGAATTCTATAAAACATTTAAAGAGGTCCTACAACCATTGCTACTCAAACTGTTTAGAAGGATACAAACAGAAGCATCACTCTAATACCAAAACCACACAAAGATGCAAGCAAAAGAGAAAGCTGTAGACCCATCTCACTAATGAACATAGATGCAAAAATTCTCAACAAAATACTTGCAAATCACATTCAGATCCACATCAAAAAGATCATCTATCATGATCACATTAGATTCATACCAGAGATCCAGGGATGGTTCAATATATGTAAGTCAATAAGTATGATAAAAAAAATAAATTGACTGAAAGACAAAAACCACATGATCATCTCAACTGATTCAGAAAAAGCCTTTGACAAGATCCAGCATCCATTCATGTTTAAAATCCTAGAGGGAATAGGACTGAAAAGAACATTCCTCAACATGATCAAAGCCATATATATTCCATATATAGCAAACCAACTGATAACATCATCCTAAACGGAGAAAAAATGTAACCAATTCCTTAAATGGGAGGGAAACCTGCAAGGCTGACCCCTATTACCACTCCTTTTCAACATAGTGCTTGAAACACTTGCCCAGGCAATAAGACAAGAGAAGGAAATTAGAGGAGTATTAATTGGAAAAAAGAAGTTAAGCTATCCCTTTTTGCAGATGATATGATAGTTTACATAAGGGATGCTAAAATTCCACCAGAAAATTTCTAGAAATGATTAAGAGTTTTAGTAAAGTTTTGGGCTACAAAATTAACCTAGAAAAATCAGTAGCCATTCTTTACATCAACAATAAACAAGTGGAGAAGGAATATAAGAAGAACTTCCCACTCACAGTAGCCTCAAAAATAGTAAGATATTGGTAACAAGCCTAACCAAACATACCAAAGACCTCTACAACCATAATGTTACACCCCTGAAGAAGGAGATTGAAAATAAAATCAAAAGATGGAAAGACTTCCCATGCTCAAGGATTGGGAAAATTTATATAGTAAAAATCCCGGGGCTGGAGAGATGGCCTAGCGGTTAAGAGCGCCGACTGCTCTTACAGAAGACCCGGGTTCGATCACCAGCACCCACATGGCGGCCGAGAACCGTCTGAGACTCCAATTCCAGGAGAACTCCAGCTCCAGGGGAATCCGAGACCTTCTTCTGACCTCCGCGGCATTGCACGACACGGGTGCACAGACCTGCATGCAGACAGTACGTTCATACACATACAGAAATAAATGAAAAAAAAATGTCCATTTTACCCAAATTGGTATACAGTTTCAATGAAATCCCATCTAGCATCTGCTAGAGGGGTTGTGGGGAAAAGGAAACACACATCTACTGCTGGTGGGAATGTAAACTTGTACAGCCACTATGGAAATCAGTGTGGAGAACCTTTAAAGACTTGGAATGAGCCTACAACCTGACCCAGCCATACCACTCCTGGGTATATACCCCAAAGACTCATTCTACCGCAAAGATACATGCATATCCATGTTTATTACAGCTCTTTTTACCATAGTGAAGAGCTGGAACCAACCCAAATGCCCCTCAACAGATGAGTGGATGAGAAAAATGTGGGACATCTACACAATGGAGTACTATTCAGCAGTAAAGAAAGATGGCATTATGAACTTTGCAGGTAAATGAATGGAGCTCGAAGCCATTATGCTGAGTGAGGTAACACAGTCCCATAAAGACAAACGGAGAATGTTTTCCCTCATTTGTGGATGCTAACACCAAATCTGTGGTGTCTCCACTGAGATCTGTGGTGGGGCCCACTTAATCCTAGGATGACCCATGTGGAAAGCCCGTGCAGGAAAGCACACCACGTGTAGGCAGGTTGAGGTTCAAATGCAGAGAGAGATTTTATTCCAACATGTCTGCTTAAATATCCATCATGACTCAATTAGTCACTACACCCCACCCCATGGGTGCGGCCAGGGAGGTACCATTGGCTTAGAACCCAACCCATTCTAAGTTTTCCCACATCTCACCCTTTTAATTTTATTTTTTTTATTTTTCTGAGAGGCATGGGAGCCCATGGGTGAGGCTAACAACCCAAAGGAACCTGAGTTTTGAATAGCCAGCTGCTCAAGCCTGTTTTGAGTGCTAGGCATTGGGGGACATATCAGACCTGAAACTTTATTTTCACACTAAGACCAATTAATATCCAAAAATCCCAACCATGAAGTAAGCTGACTGTCAATCATAAGCAATGAATGTAAGTAACATTCATGTAAAACCAATTAGCAAGTATCTAAGTTCATATTTTGAACAACCCAAGTTTCCCATAGTCCAATTGGAGAAGCTTGTATGCACAAGTATGTTGATCAAATAAGAGTCCAATCTATATTGCTGTAGTCTCAGAATTCACTCCAATCTCTCTGCAGCCCTTACATTCTACCATGCCTCCTCTTCCACAAGTTGTTCCCTAGGCTTTGGGAAAGGGGCACAAGTGGGTGAGAAGCAAAGCAGTCTATTTTCTCTGGAGATGTCATTTTGGACTCTAGTCTGTTCAGGTTGTTTCCCTTCATGGATTGACAGCTTATCCAGGGTACCCTTTTAATCCTACTAACAAAACACAAGCAATTAGATGTACAGACACTTAAACAGTACTATTATAGCAAGATAAACTGTGAGCATAGACACAGATGTTTGGATGGTATGCTAATCCACAAACTGTGGTTTCTCTATAAAGGGTGACAAGTTCTTATTGTAGCTTATATCATCTCCTAACCACTAGAGGACGTAAGCTTGTGGCATTGGCCATGAATTATTCCTCCAAGGAGAGAGCTAATAGCCAATTGGATTTGGGATATATATAGACGCATGGCTGTCACTGTTGCACAGTATCTCCAGGAAGTTGAGGTGTAGCTGATACTGACAGAGGAGTCTTGCTTGACTCAAAGAGACCGATATTTTGCTTTATTGCATTAGTGGCCTTTGATAACACTCTCTGGCATTTCAGAGGCCAACTGTACATTAGCAAGTGATGTCTCAAAACATTTTTTTCATGCTTACACCAGTTCTTCAACAACAGGGACTTACCACATTTCTCCTTGCAGATATCCCATTTTTATAGGCAAAAGGCCTTTATTATTTTGGGGGCTTGAATCCCCTAGCCAACATCTCCTTGGCAGAATAATCCATTGCTGACATTATAGCTCTCCTGTATTAATATATTTTGCTTAATTACACAGCTTACAAAGACTCTATTATTATATTTGGCTCTAAATAGTGAATTATCTTTTCACAGTTCCTATGTCTATCAGTCAATTAAAGAAGGGTAGTTATACCTGTTTTATAAGAAATCACCACTATAACAGTTGGCTCTAATTTAGAGTTAGGGAATGATTTCATTACCATCACATTTTTCTTTTTCCTATAAAAGGGAAGAGGTAGGAAGGTGTCTCAGCATCTGGAAGGTAAACTTCATTAGGGCACATTATAAACGGTTATCCCAAATAGAATTCAGAGAGATGCTCAGTGTCTGTGACTCAGGCAATCTGAGGTTCCTTTTTCTTTAATGTTCAGATGGGTCAGCCTCTATGCTGGCATTTCCCAGTCCATCATGCACAGCCAAAAGTTGTACATTTTCAGGCATTTAGATTGGTGCGTTTACCTGTGGAAACATACAAATCTCCTCCCATTGTTAGTTTCAAGACCTCAAAATTGAAAATTTATCAAAAGGTTTGGAATACAGAAGGAATATTATACCATCTCCCTCTTTTTGTTTTCTAAATTTTTATGTTTTGACCTATAGATGCCTAAGTTGTATTACACATACCCATAAACAGGAACCAAGGTGTAAATTTTCATCAAATTTACCCAAACAGTTTATCATTGACTGTATGCTTATTTGGAAAGTGAACTTAAACTAAATTTCTTTAAATTGTTCTGCAAGTAAAGGAAAAATGTTACAAGGTGATACTGTATAACCCAGAAAAATATAGAGACCATTTGTGTACCTTAACCCCAAAGTTATTGTTGGAAAGTCAATACAGATTATGAATAAAACAATGAACATTTTATATTCCCAATTAGTTCAAATGAATTACCATTTTAAACTGCAAATCTTACAAAGTGGATTTTGATAACTATCTTTCTCCAAGCTCTTGGCCTTCTCCAGGCCTGGCATGAAAACCTGTTTTAAAATTTTTTCAATATCTAGCTCTTAATAAAATTTTCTTTTACAGTTCTTATGCCCATCAGTTAATTAAAGACTGGCTAGATATGCCCCATGAGACGTTGTTACCATCATTACCATCTTGATTTTTTTTTGTGTTTTTTTTGTTTGTTTGTTTTTGTGGGAGCTTCTAGGAAGCTTCCTTTGTCACGAACAGGTGCAACACAGTCCTGCTAAGGGGAGGGGACACACAGTGCCCACTTTGTGGACATTGTGAGGAACTAGCCTCATTGCGTAGAGGTCAGTCGGTCACCTCTGTGATCTGACTAGAGAAGTAACTTCCTACTGGGGTCCTTAGCCTGGGGCAATGAGACATATTTCCCACTCTTGGCCATAACTTTCCACTGGCCCAAGCCCAGGACAGGAATTTCACACCAGCTTCCCAGGTTGGTGGTCCATAAAGGGAGCCTTTTTTGAAACCAACTGGTCACCCAAATGAAATGCAGGCCTCAACACCAGCTACCCACTGGTCATCTGAACAAAATGCAGGCTTAGCCTGTACGTGCGCAAAATTTTAAAAATGACGGCTGCGAATTCTGCAATGATGTTAACCAGAATTCAATATTTTTTATTTTTTAAATTTTTATGCTTTTTATTTTTTATTCCCAAATACCCAAAAACTTATTAACACTTTAATACAATGAAAACCTGGCTGAATCTTTGTTTTAGATGTTGAAAGGGCATAACCAGTAGGTGGCAGTGTAGATCCATTATTTTAAATTTTTAATAGATAACCCATAACCTTTGTTGAAATTGAATTATGTTTGGGCTGTTTAATATAAATTTGCATCTTGAGAAGGAAGGGCCACGTTCCAACTCAGAGGCAATGTTTTCACTGGTATCATGGCTGTTAACATTGAAATATACTTGGAGCACAAGTACAGACATTCATACACATGTGTGTATGCACATACGTACATACATACATACATACATACATACATACATAAAGGTTTATTAGGTTGACCTGTAAGGGAAGAAAGCCATATTGTTTGATGTACAATGAAAAACATGAATTTATTATAATTTTTATAGGGTTATTTTTACATAATTAGAATAATTGTCCTAGTAACTCATAAAACAGCTGAGATCCATATGCCACCTCTTAGGCCCATTTGCAACCACTTGCCTTCAATGAACTATACATAAAGTTTACTATTCTTTCCCTATCCTGTCCCTTCTGGTTAATTACTCCTAACCTGTCCCTCTGCTAAGCCTACCTGTCCCTATGCTATTTATAAATCTAAAGATTGAGGATTCTCAAAAGCAGACAGGCCAAAGTTGTTTGTAGTTTTGTACTGATCCATCATGTCTTATTATTAAGGACTTTGGAATAACAATTATCCATAATCACAATAACAATCACAACAATTATTATTAACCATTATTAGTCACAATAATCATTAATAATTATGAATAACAATTGTCAGTAATAATAGCCAACAACAATGAACAATTTACCATTAGACTGAATTTTTATCAATTATTATTAATATTTATATTCAATAACAATAACTATAAACATTAATAACAATTACTACTAATAATTAACAACAATCTATCATTAAACTGAATAATATGCATACTATAAACCCAATTAAAAATTGTTAACACTAAGGGGTATAAAACAAACATTTTCTATGAGTTGAACCTATTTTGTTTATAGTCAGCTAAATAGATTTAAACCTGTAGGATTATAATGAATTAAAACAGGAACTCGCATTCACTCACAAATACACACAGCTTGAAGATGGGCTTAAAGAAACATAAAACAGTTTTTCAAAAAAATTCTCATTTAAATTGAACCAAAATATTAATTCATGTTGTTAAAGAGACTTTTACCATTGGTCCTTAAAAAAGACAATTTATCAGAGTAAGTTTGTTTTGTTAGAACTTCAAGGCCTTATTTTTTCCATATTTATGTTAGAAAATTTTATTTTTGTCAAAAGATATCACAATACATGGGAGAGGAAATTATCAGGTAGACATGCATTATAAGCTATGCTTTATAAGCAGCATTTTAAAGGAACAAAGTAAAAATTACATGTAATTACCTATAAAAAGAATGTTGAAAATTAGGGTGGATTCATTATGTTTACTCAGAGACTACTGTCTCTCATTCTAACTACACTTTATATCATTTTAATTCTGATATTATGTAGAAAACATAGACACAATTTGTTAACAAAATAAAAAAGTACTCTTCTTTTTTAATTATAATTTTTAATTTTAATTATAATATATTGGAAGATTGAGAAATGCCATCTTTATTATAGGAATTTATTGGATTGTGTTCTATATGGTGATGGAAGATGGCCTTGTGGACTAACTGACCAGAAATATTTTCAGTGATATCAAACAATGAAAATGTCACTGAATTTGTTTTATTTATGCCATTGTGTATCACAGTAAATATTGTATACAATATAAATCATTAATTTTATTATAAAAGTTTTCATATATTTCCCTTTTGAAAGTCTTTATCAAAATTATTTCAAGTACTTATTTACATAAATTATTTAACAAAATTAATTGTAAGTTGTCTTAGAATTCTTACATTTTCTTTCTTTTTTATTGTCTTCTTGAGACAGGGTCTCCCTGTAGTGACAGCAAGCCTGGAATGTGGTATGGAGATGATACTAACCTGGATCTCATAGAAATCCACTCGCTTCTCATTTTCTCAGGTCTATGTGTAAACACATATATGATTTGTATAAAACAAAGTCACATTTATAATAAAAAATGACTTCCAGGGAAATATTAAATTTATGAGACTCACTTTAAATATTTCTTTTTTTTTCTTTTCTTTTTTTTTTTATTGATGCTTTGTGCATTTCGTACATCATTTTCCAATTCAGATCAGGCATTTTTCCCTTTCCCTTCCCCCCCACCCCCACCCCATCCCACTGGAGTGACAAGTAAACAAAGAAGTAGTCTAGCATTTGAGCATCCTGTCAAATTTTATTCTTGGCTGGTAGATGTAGATAAGGGGATATCTTGTATGTTCTACGTTTTTAATGAACTGCAACTCATTTACTCATTTTTTAGTTATAACGAAGAAATTGAGTACATATCCAATAACATGTATACATACTTATGAAAGGGAAAAAAACTTGCAGGTAAGTAACTATAATCAATTTTTTTAAATATAAATATAAATGTTTTGTGAACTGAACTCACTGAGTGCAGAGTCCTTGCATTATTTAGTGTGCCTTCATCAGCAGCATAATTCCTACAGAGATCTCTTGCATTTCTCTGTTCCAAGAAAGTATTTTAAATATATTAAGTTATTTACCCAAAGGGGAACTTTACAGATCTACACATGAAACTGAGCTTTCTGAATATTTGAATTTTCTAGTAGGTCTTGAATGTAATTACCATTATTTAATATTGTGAAAAAATTATTGTTAGATATCATAATGTAATTATAATTACATCAAAAATTAAAAATCAAACACAATGATTTTTAGATTGAAATGGAACTCTAACCTCCTTTTTAAATGTTTATCTTGTTTTACCTATCTATGGTAATTTATTTCAATTTATTCATATAAATTTATCTGGAATAGGTGCCTAGAGACCAAAAGAATTAAAAATTGTCTGGATAGTGTTGAGGAAGATATTTGATCTAGAATTATATTTCCAAGATTAATTAGCATCTAGCCAGTGGGTGACAGTGATAGTTCACTTCTATCAAAAATCAATGATAGTGGGGCTGGAGAGATGGCCTAGGGGTTAAGAGCGCCAACCGCTCTTGCAGAGGACCCGGGTTTCATCCCCAGCACCCACATGGCAGCCAAGAACTGTCTGAAACTCCAATTCCAGGAGAACTCCAGTTCCAGGGGAATCTGACACCCTCTTCTGACCTCCGCGCCATTACACTACACAGGTGCACAGACCTACATGCAGACAGTACATTCATACACATAATAAATAAATAAAATTTAAAAAAAATGAAATAAGTTTTAAAAAATCAATGATAGTGAATTATGTCATTAAAATAATGCTGGCTTGGACATATATACACATAATAGGCATATATATGTATGTGTATGTATCACTATTAGTAGTCACATGTTTGCATAGGTCTGTGTATACATATGCATATTTTTCTTTTTTTTCACAAATCTAGACCCGTGTTCCCACCCATTCCCCCACCCCGCCAGAGTTCATGCATTCTGCCAAACATGCTTTTCATCTCTTTCTCGGTCTTTCTCAATGCATATTTTTCTTTGGGGGAAAGATGAAATCGTTTCCAAAAGATTTAAATAAAAATTTTGGACACTTTTTTTAATGTAATTGAAAACTAAAAGTCATAGAAGTGAGACTATTTGAACTATGTAAACTCTCCTGATGTCTTTGTTCAGAACAGGTTTTCTAATAAGCCCAGATGGGGAAACACAACGTCACAGTAGTGAGTGAATTCATCCTGATGGGCATCACTGACTGCCCTGAGCTGCAGGCCCCATTATTTGTGTTTTTCCTCATCACATATCTGATCTCACTAGGGGGTAACTTGGGAATGATCATCCTCACCAGGCTGGACTCCAGGCTGAAAACCCCCATGTACTTCTTTCTCAGACACCTGGCTATTACAGATCTTGGATATTCTACCACTGTGGGACCCAAAATGATAGGAAATGTCATTATAAACCAAACTACAATATCTTTTCTCCTTTGTGCTACCCAACTAGTCTTCTTTCTTCTGTTTGTTGCTTGTGAACTTTTTATCCTCTCTGTGATGTCCTATGACCGCTATGTGGCCATCTGTAACTCTGTGCTCTACACTGTCATTATGTCACAAAGGATATTTTGGGTGCTTGTGGTCATCCCATATCTATACAGCTTATTTGTGTCACTTACAGTAACCATAAACATTTTTTCTTCATCGTTCTGTGGCTACGATATCATCAGTCACTTTTACTGTGATAGTCTCCCTTTGTTATCTCTGCTCTGCTCAAACACACAAGAAATTGAAATGATAATTCTAATTTTATCTGCTTTTAGTTTAATTTCTTCTCTTCTCCTCATCCTTGTGTCCTACCTGCTCATCCTCACAGCCATTCTCAAGATGAACTCTGCAGAGGGGAGGCACAAGCCTTTCTCCACCTGTGGGTCTCACCTCATAGTGGTCACAGTCTTCTATGGCACATTGATATTTATGTATGTGCAGCCAGAATCCAGCCATTCTTTTGACACTGATAAAGTAGCTTCTGTCTTTTACACTCTGATTGTCCCAATGTTGAATCCTTTAATCTATAGCTTGAGAAACAAAGATGTAATTTATGCCCTTAGAAGGACAGGGGGAAAGGTCCACAATATCTTCTTGTACAGAACAGAATCTTCTTAAATATTATTTCAATAACACAAATGACTAAGAACATGTGAAGTTTGTCTTTGTTGGTCTGGTTTACATCACTCAGTATATTTTCTAGTATCATCCATTTTCCTGAATATTTCATTTTCCTTCATAGTTGAATAGATTTCTACAGTGCATATTTATCTCATTTTTATTATTCATCAATTGAATGATGTTAGGTTTTTCTTTCATTTCTAGCTATTGTGACTAGAATGAGAATGACTAGGTTTGTAAAGTTACCAAAAACCAGTGGTTTAACGTGTGTAACCTCAGATGAGAACTTTCTACTGCAATTTCCCCATCCTAAAATAAATTGTATCTATGTTTTAAATGCTCATGAATATAACCAAAGATTAAATGTAGCCTTCTAACCCTCTTCAAAGAGCATTCCTTTGCAACATATGGAGACTTGGTAAAGAGATACACAATTGGTCCAATTACAGAGAATATGTGAATGTTGTGTGTTCAGGATCAAATGATATACATACAATGCAGCCCTCTTATCTAAGCTTCAGAGAAATTCACAGAATACAGGTTGGAGAGCACCTGAGCCAGAAGTCCAGCATGCCTGATATTGGATACTCTCTTTCAGAGTAAAGATGAAGGCTCCATCCATGCAATTTTTATAGTAAATGCATAAAGACAACACAAGTCAACCTGTCTACTCGGGTTCAGAAAATTTTACAATGTCCCATGTCTAAATGATGATCCATCAGCAATCAATGGCTGCTTAAAGAGGCAACATACATTCTCTCCCAGGGCATGCTTTGAAGAGATATATACAAATATAAAGATTGATTAAATATGGTAACACAGAATTGTTTTAGAGTATAATACCAAATAAAGAGATTAGAGTTTTTAGATGCTGTCTGTGATTATTAAGCATTAAACGCGTGTAGGAGTAAATAAGTGGTTTAGTGTTTTGAATGCTGAAGTACATTTTCAAGGTCCAGAATGTGTCTGTGTTTATTTTTTTAAGCAAATGTCCTATTTTTCTTTGAGTACGTATACTTTGCAATGCATTGTGTTAAAATCAAATTGTAGATGGCCTAGCGGTTAAGAGCGCTGACTGCTCTTACAGAGGACCCGGGTTCGATCCCCAGCACCCACGTGGCGGCCGAGAACCGTCTGAAGCTCCAATTCCAGGAGAACTCCAGTTCCAGGGGAATCCGAGACCCTCTTCTGAACTCCGCGGCGTTGCACGACACGGGTGCACAGACTTGCATGCAGACAGTACATTCATACACATACATAAATAAATAAAATTAATAAAAAAAATTTTTAAATCAAATTGTATTACCCTGTCAAGAGGCAAAGGGGATTGCTCTGATATGAAAGATCATGTTGTACCATTGTACTCAGATTATTCTTTTCTGTGGGAGGTCTTTTGTCTTTCTGATCAATCACATCAGGCCTTCTTTTCAAATAGTACCCAATAGCACATATTATCACAATACATTAGCAATAAAATAATTAATTTCAGTACATCATTAAAGTCTAATTTTGAAGACCAATTATGTTGAGTTCTCTGTTACTTTCTCTTCTTATTATGTAAATCTTAATTCATTATTTCCAAATTTTCTATAATAAATGATGGAAAAATAGTTGTTTGAAGTTGAAATACTATTTGGGTTACTTAATGAAATATTTAGTAGGAGGGTAGGAGGATCAGGACTTCACTGATAATGAATTTGTAACTGTAATACAAATCCAAACAAAAATAACATTTGGTCACTGATATCAAATTGCATATCTACAATATTGATACACCTACAATGCAAAACTTTCACAAAAGTCTTTTGAAGAGGGGGAAAGATCATTAAAGCCAGAAGATCAGAATACTGGGTGCTGATGCTGTTGTCTAGAGATGACAAGGAATCTCTACCCATGATATCTCTCCATTTTGTCTGCCTAAATTTGGCCTGCATAATGGTAGCAATTGACATGCCAGTGAGCGATTGGAGTGAATGGTGAAACTACAACAATATAGACTGGACACTCATTTGATCAACTTGATTGAACATACAAGCCCCCCCTGCTGGATGGTGGGACCCATGAGCTGTGTGGGTTTGGACACAACTGCTCACAAATTGGTTTTACATGAAGGATGCTTGTACTCACAAATTATCACTTATTGTTAAAAAAATGAAAACAAAACAAAACAAAACAAAAAACAACAGAAAGATGAAGAAAAGTTATGGCAGAATGCATGATCTGGGATGGGTAGGGGTGGGGTGGGGGGAAGGGAAGGGGATATATGCCTGAACTGAATTGGAAAATGATGTATGAAATACACAAAGCATCAATAAAAATAAATTAATTAATTAATTAAAAAAAAAGAAAGTTACTTATGAGATCCATAAGAAACCATGGCATAAAATAATTCTATCCAGAAAGAGCTGGAAACAATGATAAAACCTTATAAAATAGAGACCAAAACAAATTTCAAAAAGGTTAGAACATATTAGAATTGTTTACAATATTAATTTTTTTAATGTTCAGGTAGAGAAGGAAAATATGTCTTTTAAAGTCTAGCAGTTGCAGCTTTGGCTGTAAAAAGCCCTGAATTTGCATTATATATCTTGGGTTCCAGCCTATTCAGAGTTGCCTAGCAACTTAATTTCCATCTGAAAACATGTAGAAGCCAGGGCTCTAGGCAGCAGAGTTCACTGTTTCTATGTAGTACTGTAGAAAGTTCAAGAGAGAAATCTCTTCAACTAGCAGGTTTTGTTTGTTTGTTTGTTTGTTTGCCATAGGATAGAGGAAGGTGGCTAAGGCCAGGGACATGGTGCATGCATGCAGGGGCTGGGGAACACAGGCAAAAAGTGGGGCCTAGGTGAAAATGCAGGGGCGTGTAAAAATTATTAATATGACCCCAAGGTCAAAGCTGATAGCTTCATGGATGCAAGATTAATCCTGTAGCCAACACACAGCCATGAAGCTGACGGGCTTGATGTCAAAATTTGCTGGGAAGGTGCTAGCTTCCCTAGCCTGTAGGAATGAAAAATTAGCAAACTTGTGGCTGGAGGGATGGGAACTTCCAAGTCACAACAGACCAGGAAACTGCTGGTTTTCCATAGACCCTCACATAAGCTGATGGCTTTGTGGGAAAACTTGCCGGTGAGGAAGTAGTAACTCCTGGACCCCACCAGGCCAGGTCATCAGTGATTTCCATGGCCTGCATTCAAGCTGATGGTTTCATGAGCAAACAAGTGGCTAGACAGGACAGGAAGCTGCCAGTTTCCTCCACATGTGCAAAACCATGTGGCCCCAAATTGCCAGCCCTCCAGCCACCCAACCAATCATGAGAATCAGCCCTGTGTTTGCAAAAAGTAGAAATTAAAAAGGAGAGCAAAAGTTTAACAGAAAAGGACAAAGATTGTGGGGCATTAAAACCAGAATTTCTCCAGGACTTCTTTAACCTCCACATTTGGGGGTGCTGGATTTGTTGTACACAGTCATTTCCATGGTGGAACAGGCATTGCAGAAAGTATATGTGTGAAAGCATAGCACTAGGATACATGACAGCATAAATCCAAAAACAAGATGGTGCTTTAGTCAAATGCAACAGATCATTATATAGGTAATGTGGCATCACCTCCCAAGGACCAACCCCAGACTTTTGTATCCTCACATCCCAATTCCTGTGCTTAGCCAGAGACGTCCTGTGACTCTCGCTTGTGCCTCTGGGAGGCACTGGCTGGACATGTTAGCTCTTGCTTACCTAAGATCAGATTAGATATACCCACACTACAAGGAAATCATAGCATTGGAAGAGTCGTGGAATAATTCTAAAACAGGGAAACTTGTAATGTACTTGGTCAGAGATTTTGCACCAAATCTATATTTTAGCAATCATTTTCTCTGAAGGTTACTCATGGGTAAATGTTATGTTCCCATAACAAGACTTCGTAGATTAATTTTTTTTAAATTTTATTTATTTTTGTATGTGTGTGAATGTACTGTCTGTATGTAGGTTGGTGCATCCATGTCGTGCAATACTGCAGAGTTCAGAAGAGGGTGTCGGGATTCCCCTGGAACTGGAGTTAAAGACAGTTCTTAGCCACCATGTGGTAACCCAGGTCCTCTGCAAGAGAAGTTGGCGCTATCAACTGCTAGGCCATTTTTCCAGCCCTGTAGATTAATTTTTGTCTTTTGCAAAGTTAATGATTCTCTGTGATAACTAAGTCCAAGATTTGTGGAGCATTAGACAGTCTATTCAGTTTGGAATTGTACAAGTTTAGACGTCGATATTATTTTATTGACTTTTCATGAAACAGAGCTGCTTTCTATTTTAATTCTTTCCAGAAGAATTATGTCAAGATAAAAGAAAGCCAAAATATTACGTTAACAGAAAATTTAAGCCCCCACATTTTATAATGAATTTAGAATGAACTTTTCTCATTTTCTAAGAATATTTTATGTTTTTATGTGTGTGAGTATATTGCCTGCATGTATGTAAGTGCATCTGTGTCATTCAGTATCCATGAAGGTCAGATCATATCATCATATCTTCCTGAACTGAAATTATGGAATATGGTTAGGAACCATGTGGGGTTTCAGAACTGAATATGTGTCCTATGCAAAAGCCCAAATGCTCTTAACCTCTGAAGCATCTCACCATCTCCTTCTGTGTATATTATTATCAAATCCCAATGCACAGGGTTTTGATAATCTAAAGATTATTTTAAAATGTTGAGAACTTGAAGAAGACAATTTCATAATTAAAAGTCATTATTTAATAATAATAGGTCTCTACAGAATCCATATCTTTCAGGAACTAGATAATTAAAGTTATATGCCTTGGTTTTTTAGCATGATTTCTCCCAATGTTATGGAATTCTTATAAACTAAACATCGATATCCACATTCATCAGATTACACAGAAATGATTTTTTTTTGGTCTTTTTGAGACAGGGTCTCCCTGTAGCCCCAGCTGTCCTGGAACTCACTCTGTAGACCAGGCTGGCCTTGAACTCACAAAGATCTGCCTGCCTCTGCCTCCCAAGTGCTAGCATTAAAGGCGTGGGGCACCACAACCGGCAGAAATGATTTTTATTTCATAATAATATGATGGTTATTTTAGGATTATTTTTCTGCTGTTCCATGAGAGTTCACCATGAATGACACTCAAGTGATTAAGCTTTTATTGAAAAGGTTCACAGACTAAACTGAATGTCAGCATTAAAAAATAATTCTTACTGATATGTAGAAATTTATCTTTTCATACTTCTAGGAAATTTAGGTCATTAAGGAATATCAAATCCTAACCTATAAAATATTTACTGAGAGTGCTGTCTTCAGTAGATTCTGGCTATTCCCCTATTATCACCTACACATGTCAGTGTGTTTTGTGACAAGGAAACATATAATTTCTTTCCTTAAATGTTTAACCAGGATGTTTCTCACTATTATTTTTGGAACAAACAATGTTTTATGCTGATTATAAAGTATGTGACTACTATGTTGCCATTCAAATCCCATTTCTATACACAGTGGATCTGTCACCCCGGGACTATGTGCCACACATCACAGCTTCCTATGCTGATGGACTTCTCCATGCTGTCTCACACACAACCTCTACTTTCACTCTGTCCTTCTGTACACCCAAGTAAATTAGAAAATCTGTAACAGCCTCCCCTCCTTTGGGAATGTCTTGCTCTGACAGAAAACTAGGTCCTCTTCTTCTCTGCTGTGTCTTTTGTAATATTAATTATCTTGACTCTCTTCTTTCTGGTCTTCATAGTAATTTCATAGTGCACATTCCTCAATAAGAAATGATTTATGTTTTCCTTATATACAGAAATTAATATTTATTTATGTCATATACTAGATTTTGATTATAGGATTCTATTCCTGGCCTACAATTAGATGAGATATGTAGCTGGAGAATCTAGACCACAAGGCCACAATAGGCTTGTATAGTTATAGTTATTTTGAGGCCAATCTGTGCTACATGAGATAACTTAAAAATGAGGGCTGGAGAGATGGCCTAACGGTTAAGAGCACTGACTGCTCTTGCAGAAGACCCGGGTTCTATCCCCAGCAACCACATGGCAGCTGAGAACTGTCTGTTACTCCAATTCCAGGAGAACTCCAGTTCCAGGGGAATCCGACACCCTCTTCTGACCTCTGCGGCATTGCATGACATGGGTGCACAAACCTACATGCAGACAGTACATTCATACACATAAATAAGTAAATAAGTAAATAAATAAATAAATAAATAAATAAAAATTAAAAAAGAAACACCAAGACCAACACTAAAATTTAAAAAAAAAATCATCAAAAGTCTATAATGGAACTGAAATTGAATATGTCTATGTATCAAAATATGTAATCATCAGAGTGAGAAGTATAAGCCATAAAATACATCACTTATAAACACCATATAAATGATCTATCTTTTAATTGTTCAATGTAGAGATTGAGTCAGGGCTTTGGCAATCATTAGGATGCACTCTAACATTGAGCCTCATCTCTAGCGCGGAAATCCATAAGTCTAATACAAGATCAATATGGACAGCATGTAAGTTACTATTAGAGCACATTACCAAAAACCGTCTAATTTTACAAATTGAGAATTACTTGAAGATTCTTTTGCTTCAAATAAGAAAATGTTCAAGATTGTATGGATACCTGCTTAGTATCATGAATCACCACCAAAATTGAGGGGTATCGAAAGAGTTTCAACAGTGTGCAAAGGACTTTATTACTTAATGAACAGCAGGTAGGAACCTATCCGAGGTGAGTTCTTTAGTTATTATGCAGCACACTGTTATGTCACTAAATTGCAACCCGGAGAGAAATGAGAGGGAGTCCCTCTGGGGCATCTCCTGTGGGGCTTTCACTATTCAATGAAAAGGTGGATATAAATGTTCTAAATTAGAGATATTCAGAGTCTTTTCAAAGCTCATATGCTCTCCTATAGTAAGAGAAAACTGCAGAATATAAGGACAACATTGAACCTACAATCTAAACTATCGAGGTCAACTCTATTTAGTATTTTGTGATAGACACTTTTAGTGAACAATTTGACTCTTGACAATTGTTTATAAATCTGATGTATTCATAAAATTCGATTTTAACTAGATAATGCCTAGCAAGAAAATACAGTCTTCATAGTAAACAGTTAATGTTAGATGTAAATGTATTCAGGTAATTAAGATTTCACTTTAAAGACAGTATATTTTTATTTGTCTGATAAACATTCAATATGAAGTAGCAGGAATTTTCAGAAAATATAGACCTATTTTGACAATTGATACATCAAATGACTATGAGTGTTATATTATGATACAGAGAAAATATACTCTATTAAAATTTGTATGCAAATCTGCATTACATAAGATAATTCTCAGTACTATTTTTTCCATACTATTTATCTAAATGTTTATCCAGTTTTGATATTTAAGTCAGGTAATCATAAAATTTTTAAAAATGTGCATGACAAGCCAGGCGTGGTGGCACACGCCTTTAATCCTAGCACTTGGGAGGCAGAGGCAGGCAGATCTTTGTGAGTTCAAGGCCAGGCTGGTCTACAGAGTAAGTTCCAGGACAGCTGGGACTACAAGGAGACCCTGTCTCGAAAACACCAAAAAAAATGTGCATAACAAAAAATAGAAGCAGAGAAATGTGCAATTCACTTAGAGACTTTACAACAAATCCTTGTGTCAGAAGTCATTACCTGTCTGGGTTTCTGTAGTGGCAATGCACAATGTGCACACACATCCATTCCTGAAGGCAGAACTTCACACAGGAGCTTCCCTGCCTTCCTTTGCAGAGTTCATGACTAATCACAAAGCAAACGTTTTTGGCCCTTCCCACTACTGATTAAGACTGGATTTATAAAACATAAAAGTTAATGTCATATTATCAGTTTTCATGAATCACCATTAATTTATCTCTCAATCTTTGACCATGGATGACAGCAATTAACCCATTGTATTGCAATTTTTTAGATATCAACATGAAATATCTGTCTCAAGATAATGTTAGGTGAACTATTTAACTAAAAGTAAAAACTCTTCCACACTGTAATGTAAAATTTGAAGTTGTTATAATTTCTATTTGTTTTCTAATCTAGGGATCACACATTGAGCACAGTATTTGTTATAGACAGAAACATCTTCAGGGAATTTTTCTTAACAAAGATTTCATTAAATACACACGCACACATGTAATTTTAGAGTAAACAAAAACCCAAAATGATGGGGGATAAATCACAAAATAGAGAATATATATTAGAATATATTTTATTTATGGACCAAAGTTTGAAACCACAGGTAATGATGTTTTCATTCTGATGTCTTTTCCATCCTCAGTTTCATTCATGGGCTTTCTAGTGTTTCTCTAAAAACTACCTTAATAAGAAAAGAGGCATGTGATTGGGGTAAAGATGATAATTAGACCCAAAGCAATAATTTGCACAGAGAGATTTACAGGGTAGAGTTGGATAAGTTGAAGAGACAGTAACCACACACATACACACACACACACACACACACACACACACACACATACACAGAGAGACACACAGACCATAATTACTTCCATAAGTTCTATGATAAGAGAAAAAAGTAACATAATATATTAAACTGTAATGATTGTGCATAGATGAGATTATTTTGTCCTATTAAAATATGAAAGGAAACAGCCAGAATTGACCAGAGTCCAAAACAACAGCTCCAGAGAAAGTAGACTCTTTTGCTTCTCATCCACCTGTGTCCCTTTTCTAAGCCTAGGGAACAATCTGCAGAAGAGGGGGCATGGTAGAATTTAAGAGCTGCAATTGGGGTGAATGTCCAGCAATATAGTCTGGACACTTGTTTGATCAACTTGATTGAACATACAAGCCCCCTCCAGCTGGACGGTGGGACCCTTGGGCTGTGTGGGTTTGGGCATATCTGCTTGCAAATTGGTTTTACATGAAGGATGCTTGTACTCATAAATTATTACTTATTGTTTAAAAATGAAAAAAATAAAGAAGTAATAGAAAAAAAAAAATATGATTTCCCTTATTTAATGGGCAGGTTTCTGCATGTTCATATCTGCACTTGCACCACAGAACATGCGTGGAAGACCAAGGTTAGCTTTCAGTAATGAGTTCTCTCCTTCAGCTGTAGGGGTCCTGAGAGAAAAGTCAGATATTCAGGGTTTGCAGCAAGTAAGTATGTCTCACTCCCTGATAATTGGATGTTGGGAAAAGAGTTTTGATCTCACATTAGTTATTACAAACATTACTTGAGTATCTGAATAATTAGTTTTATTACAATGGCCAATTTCTTGCTTTGCACTAGATCTTAATAAATACTGCCTTAGTATAGTTTTAGAATAAAAAATTCAAGTATATATTGGACATAGGGATCTGGAAAAACAGATTTTTTTTTCTTTCCATTGTGTCTGAAAGTTTTTATAGAGAAAATACTTTTTGTTATGCTTCACTTGAAGGAAAATTGATGCTCTTTGTACTTTAGTTTTCACTGTTTTTTTGGACTTATCTCTACCAAAAAAAAAGAACTGAAAGTTTTCACTATTAATCACTGGAAAACCAAGTAAGACAGATTTTTGCTGACAGCATTTTTCTAATATTATGATGTGATTTTTTTCATGTTTGTATTAGAAAAGTATTTTTTAATCAAAAGTTTACACAGTGCATAGGAGAAGAAAGTATCAGGTAGAAAAGCATCATAAGGCACAATTTATAACTAGCATTTTAGAAATTAAATGTAATTACACAGAGAATGTTGAAAATCGGCATGGTTTCATTGCATTTAGTTAGAGACTACTGTCTCTCTCATTCTAACTATACTGTGTATCATTTTAGGTCTGATATTATGCAGAAACATTAAATTTTTTTAGCAAAATCAGTGAGTAGCCTTCTAAATTTCTCAAAATGTTATATTGCAGAATTTCTGATATACTATTTTCTATTGCAGCAGTTTACTGAATTGTGTTGTATATAATAAAGGGAAGATGGGCCTGTGGATGAACTAAACAGAAATAAGTTCAGTCATACAAAAAAAATGAAAATGTCAATTACTGAATTTCTTTTATTTATGGCATTCAGTATCACAGTATAAATTATATACAATATAAAGTATTAATATTTATTGTCACTCTTTTCATATCTTTCTATTCCAAACACATTTATCAAGGTATTTTTAGGCATTTATTATATAAGTCAATTAATAATATCTACTTTTAGCCGGGCGTGTTGGTACACGCCTTTAGTCCTAGCGCTTGGGAGGCAGAGGCAGGCGGATCTTTGTGAGTTCAAGGCCAGCCTGGTCTACAGAGTGAGTTCCAGGACAGCTGGGGCTACAGGGAGACCCTGTCTAGAAAAGACCAAAATAATAATAATAATAATAATAATAATAATAATAATAATATCTACTTTTAATTTCCTTAGACTTCCTCTTATTTTTCTTTTCTTATTTATTTTCTCACTGTCTTTTTATAGAGTGTCTCCCTATAATCACATCTAGCTTGGAACTTGCTATGTGGACCCAGCCGGTCTAGATTTCAGAAATCCACCCACTTCTGAATCCCAAGTTCCAGGATTAAGAGCATGTGTCACCATGAGTGGCATCCTCTTATATGTGTGAATATGTATCTGACTCAGATAAACCTGTATCTCATTTATGATATAAATAAATTCTCAAGTAAATTTTAAATTCTATGAAAGAGGCTCATTTTAATGTATTAATTATGTAGTGACCAAAACAAAGAAGTAATCTAGTATTTGATCATACTATTAAAACTCATTTTTAATGACTTGCAACTCCTTTACTAATTTTTAGGTATAATTAAGAAATTAAATACATATTCACTGATATGTACACAAATTAAAAAAGAACAAAACATTAGAGGTAAGTAACTATAATCAGAGATTTTTTTCTAAAACCTGCATATGAATGTCTTTCTGAACTGTCTTCACATAGCACAGACTCCTTTGATAGTGTAGTGCTCCTTCATTTTCCTTATAATTCCTTCAAAGAACTGTTACATATTTTTCTTTCAAGAAAGTAGCCTATTTCAATTATTTTACCAAAGGAATGTTCTTACATAAATAAAGAATAAGAAAATTTTATAAAAATGTATAAATCTTTTCTTTCTTCAAATAAAGACAATCCCATCATGGTGTGCTGAAATTTATTTTATTCATGTTTTGGACTAATATTGTCTAACTGTTGTAATAATTCCTACTGCCTTAAGTGTGGTTATGAGAATTTTGCAAAATCAAACATGTGACTATGAGTTTTCTTAATATTTAAGAATTTTAGTAGGAATGAAAATTAATTGGATACATCATACGTAATATTATAAAACATAATTGTTAGATGTCACATTGTGATTGTAATTACATTAGAAATTAAAAATCACAAGACAATGTATTTTACAAATAGAAATGGAAATCCAAAATTCTACTTTGTTAATGTTTATCTTATTTTACTTATCTATGGCAGTGTATTTCAAAATGTTCATATAAATCTAGCTATAAAAATTTGTAAAGACCAAATCGATAATATTTCTGTCTGTATACTTTTTATTAGATATTTGAAATATCAATATTTTCCCTGGTTAGTTTGCCTCAATCTATTTAATGACAGTGATTTCCCATTTGGGAATATCAAAAAATCAATGTAAGTGAATTAAGTTATTAAAATAACACTGGAATAGAACCACAGATATGCATATTTATATGTATGTATGTGGGTGTATCACTATTTGTAGTTGCATGCTTTTATATTTATGTGTGTACATATGTATATTTGTCTTTGGGGAAAGATGCAGTTATGTTCAAACTTTTTAAATTGAAAACTCTTGACACATTTTATTTGGTTGAAATTGAAAATTAAAAAATCATGCAGGTGAGAATATTTGAGCTGTTCTGAATCTGCTGATGCCTATGTTCAGAATAGGTTTTCTGAGAAGTCCAGATGGGGAAAAACAACCTCACAGCGATGACAGAATTCATCCTGATGGGCATCACTGACCAACCTGAGCTGCAAGCCCCTTTATTTGTGTTTTTCCTCATCATTTATCTGATCTCACTAGGGGGCAACTTGGGAATGATCATCCTCACCTTGGTGGACTCCAGGCTGCAAACCCCCATGTACTTCTTTCTCAGACACCTGGCTATTACAGATCTTGGTTATTCTACAGCCGTGGGGCCCAAAATGTTAGGGAATTTCATTATGGAACAAAACACAATATCCTTTAACCTTTGTGGTACCCAACTAGCCTTCTTTCTTCTGTTCATTGCTTGTGAACTTTTTATCCTCTCTGTGATGTCTTATGACCACTATGTGGGTATCTGTAAACCTCTGCTTTACAGTGTCATTATGTCACAAAGAACATGTTGGGTTCTTGTGGCAGTTCCTTACCTATACATTGTATTTGTGTCACTTATAATAACCATAAACATTTTTTCTTCATCCTTCTGTTGCTACAATGTCATCAGTCACTTTTAGTGTGATGGTCTCCCCTTGCTATCTTTGTTCTGCTCAAATACACATGAAATCGAAATGATAATTTTAATCTTATCTGCCATTAATTTGATTTCTTCTCTTCTGGTCATTCTTATGTCCTATCTGCTCATCCTCATAGCCATTCTTAGGATGAAATCTGCTGAGGGCAGACGCAAGGCTTTCTCCACCTGTGGGTCCCACCTGACTGTGGTCGTCATCTTCTATGGGACTTTGATATTTATGTATGTGCAACCCAAATCCAGCCACTCCTTTGACACTGATAAAGTGGCCTCCATCTTTTACACTCTGATTATCCCAATGTTGAATCCTTTAATCTATAGCTTGAGGAACAAAGATGTAATATATGCCCTAAGAAGGACAGGGGGAAAGGTTTGCAGTATCTTCTTGTAGAGATCACATTACTGTTAAAGACTGTCCTAATTCTAAAAATAATAAAGACTATGTGGCATTGTCTATGTTGGTTTAGGTTACATCACTCAGTATAATACTTTGAGTTTTCATTCATTTCCTGACATATTGCATTTTTCTCTACAGCTGAATAGAAATACACATTTACATTATTCATCAATTTGTGTGGCCTCATTAGGCTGAGGCCAATTTGATCAACATGAGATGATGTAAAGATGAAACCTCCTGAACAAATCATGCAGGAATACCATTGGGATTTTCCTTGTCCAAAAATTTGTGAATATATCACAAATAAAAATAAACAAATCATTTGACCACTGCTTTCAAATTGAGACAAAAATTGCCAATGTATGAAAGAAAATAATCACCAGAGTAAAAGCTAAACAATAAGATATAGATATATGGATTGTAAACCATATGGTTAATAATACATTTTTGTTCCCATTCTTAGGAAATGAGGTAGGGTCTTGGGTATGCTTTTCAAGCACTCTTCAATCATGCCACAACTTCAGCCCTATAAACCATATATCTAAAGCAAGATGAATATAAACCATGCATAATGACAGCAGGTCATGTTATATAAATGAAATTATAAAATTTTATATTCTTCAGGTGATATAGATTATATCAACTCATTCTACACAAATGCTGACATAGGTAGAATTCTGAATCTAATTCTATGGGCTTCACACTTATAAAAGTAAAGTATTTGGATGACAGAAGTAATCAGTTTTAGCTACACAATTGTTTTTATTGTGATGTAGAATAAAAACAAAAATTCAATCATGTATTGATAAACTGATCTTATGGTTTCAAAAATTACAGATCTGTGGCTATGTAGACATCTGTATCTTATACTTGATGCTTAATGAGTGGCTTATATAGTCAAACACCCATGGTGCCAGAACATTGTGACTCATTGCTGAACACTCAAGCACTGATAACACATAGATGATAAACGAGAGAGAGGTTCCATAGATAGAAAACAAAAGATAGACAGATGATAATATGATAAATTATTAGACAGATTATAGATGATAGATAGATAGATCAATGAAAGATAGATAGATAGATAGATAGATAGATAGATACATACATACATACATACATACATACATACATACATACATAGATGAAGAGAGCTGACAGGCGATATATAGTTGATAAATATATAGGCATAGATCATGTTCTTTAGAATCAAAATTATTTATATTTTATAATAATATGAACTGTTATTTTAGGGATTTTTGTATGACATTCTATGAGATTTCACCATGTATGTCACTGAAGTTATTGAATATGTGCTGAAGGGCTGCACAAACAACACTGAAAGGTTTGTTTTAATCTTTATCTAGAAATTTAACTTCCAACACTTGTAGGAAATTGAGGTAATTGATGATTCCCCAAACCCAAAATCTGAGTGTGCTGTTTTCAGTAGATGCCTGCTCTTCCTCTTATCACCCCACAAATGTTAGTGGTTTGTGACAAGAAAGTAATTTCTATCCTTGGATGTTTAGCACAGATGTTTCTCACTGTTACTTTTGGAACCACAGAATATTTTCTGCTGATGGCAAAAGCTATGAATATTCTGCAGCCTTCCACAACCATTTCTGTATGCAGTGAGCAGAGCATGTAACCCAAAAGTCTATGGATAACTCCTCATTGCTTCCTATCTATTGTAATTCTCCATGCTGTCACACACATAGTACATAGATTTCAGTCTGTCCTCCAGACAAAATGAAATTGGACAATCTGGGATATCTTCTTGCAACTTCTTGCTCTGAAATTCACAGTAACAAGCTCCTCTTTTTCTCTGCTGAGTCTATAGAGATATTCATCATTCTGATTTTCTTCTAATTGGTCTTAATCATAATTTGGTAGAACACATTTCTCCCTAAGGAATGACTTATGTTTTCTTTCTGGATAAAAAGAATATTTATTTCTAAGTTTATGCTTGATTTTGGTTACAGGATACTATTCCTAGCCCTCAATTAGATAAGATGTAGACTTAATTTGAGGCCAATCTGGGCTACATGAAATAATGTAAAAATGATATGTTAAGACCCAATCATAAATGGGGAGCTTTAGGTTTTCTCAATGATGGATTCACAAAAATAACACCCAAACCCAGCTTCAGATGTCTGGGATGAAAGTGCAATGAAATACAACTGTGTATCAAAGAACACAATCCCCAAAGTGAAAAGTATATGCTACAAATTTCATCACTTATAAACCATATAAGTGACCAGTCTTTTAAATTGTTCACTGCAGAGATGGAACCAGGCTTTGTCAATAGTTTGGAAGCACTCTACCCCTGAGCAACATCTGTTGCATAAACAACCATAAGTCTAATACAAGCTTAATATAGACAGCATATAAATTACTATTAGAAATCATTAGCAAAAATGTTGAATTTTAATACTGGCAATTAGCTTGAATATTCCTTTGCTTCAAAGAAGAAAAGGAACAAGAGTTATATAAACAGCATTTCAATATCAAAAAAATCAAACAAATTGAGAGGAATCTAGATATTTCAATAATGAGCAAAGCACATTATTAACTTAATGAGCAGCAGGTAGGACCTTATTTGAGGAGCATTTCATTGTTATCATGACAGTGTTATGTCACTAATTTCCAAACAAGAGAAATGAGGGAAAGTTATTCTGGGGCATCTCCTGTGGGTTTTTCAGTGTTCAATAAATAGGTGGATATAAACATTCTAAATTGGAGATATTCACAGTCCGTCCAAAGCTTATATGTTCTCCCTTGATTAAGAGAAATCTGCAGAATATAAAAAGAACAACATGGGACCTCCGATCTGGAATATCATGGTAAGCTCTATTTATATTTTGTGATAGACACTTTTAGTAAATATGTGGGTACTTGACTATTCCATAGTAATATGAGTACGTTTCATACACTCATCAAATTATATTTTACTTACAAAACAGAAAATGTTTGATACAATTTATATTCAGGTAAATAACAGATTTCTTTAAATACTATGTTTCCTTTTTGCTGATGAATATTAAATATAGGAGTAAAATGCATTTTCAGACAAAGATAATCCCCTTTAATATTTTATATGATAAATGATTATGAGTATTATATTATGATGCACAGAAAATATAATCTATAATCACTTAAACTTTTTTATTCAAATCTGCCTTACATAAGTTATTATGCAGTACTGTTTCATATATATCTTAACTTTTATGCAATGCTGATGCTTTAAATTTATCTGAATTTATAAGGGCCCACATGCTGTTATAATTCATTGAGGAGTACAATCACAAAATTAATCAATGACACACAAGAAAAATGTGGAAACAGAGAAATCTCCGACACACTTAGAGATGCTGCCCTGAATCTCCCCTGCAGCAGTCATTTTTCTGTGGGTGTTGTTTTTAGTAAAATCCATAACGTGCACAAATAGCCATTCCTGAAGGCAGAACTTCATACAGGATTTTGGTGCCCTCCTATGGAGAAATCAAGACTCCTCACAAGGCAAAAGTTTTTGAAACTTTCCACTACCTATTAAATTTGGATTTATAAAACAAAAAAGTTAATGCTCTATTATTCACTTTTTGTGAATCTTAGTTAATTTCTCTCTTTCTTTGATGATGGACCACAGCAATAAATTCATTTTATTAGCACTTGTTTATATATATATATATATNGAAATTTAGGATTTTTTTTTCTTCCTAGCCTAGCTGAAGAGAAGAAAACTCTGGGATATCTGAATTGATCGCATTAATCGACACTAGTTGTAGGAATGGAATTTTTCCTATATTTCATGTTTCCCCAACCACCGAGAGCATGGGAGAGTTGTCCATCTTCTGATGTCTGCCTCAATTTCCTTTTTCAGGGTTTTAAAATTTTTGTATTTGTAGATTATCTTGGTTTCTTGGGTTAGGTTTGTTCCAACGTATTATTTTTTTTTTTAGAGCATATGATGATGGAAGGTCTTGTAGTCCTTCTTCAATTACTTGTTGTTGGTGTACAGAAAGGCTACTTATTCTTCTATGTTTATTTTGTATCCTCCACTTTACCAAAGCTCTTAATCGTTCTAGGAGTTTTCTGGTGGAGGTTCTTAGCTTCCCTCTTAGGTAACAATCATATCATCAGCAAAAGGATAGCTTGACTTCCTCTTTTCCAATTAGAACTCCTTTAATTCCTTTTCTTGCCTTATTGCCCTAGCTAGGGTTTCTACACTATTATTGAGAGGAGTGGTGACAGGGCAGCCTGGCCGAGTTCCTACCTTCAAGGAATGCGATCTGTCATTTCCCCAGTTAGGCTGATTATTGGCTGTGGTTTCTTATATGCTTTGGATACATTGAGGGGGAATGATCCCTCCAGACCAATCCCTCCAGGACGTTAAACATGAAAGGTGCGGATTTTTGTCAAAGGCTTTCTCCGCATCTATTGAGATCATGAGGCGTGGTTTTTGTCCTTTCAGTCCATTGATATGTTTGATGAGTTTATTGATTTTGCGATGTTGAACCATCCCTGCATGTCTGGTTATGAATCCAACTTGGCTATGGGGGATGATTTTCTTGATGTGAGTCTGTATGCGATTTGCAGAATCCTGTTTAGAATTTTGGCATCTGTGTCATTAGGGAGATGGGTCTATGTTCTCCTTTTGGTTGTATCTTTCCCTGTTGGGTTAGTAGCGTAATGCTGGCTTCATAAAGGAATTTGGGGGAATTCCCACTGATTGTATACTTCTAAACAATTTTAGTAACAATGGTGTATATCTTTACGAGAATATTTTATAGAATTGTGCCTTGAAATCTTCTGGGCCTGGGCATTTTCTTGTTGGAGGCTACTTATTACATCTTCGATTTCTTCCTGTATATTGGTCTGTTTAGGCTGTCGATTCTCTTCTTGCTTGAGCTTTGTGGATTCCCAGGATTTCATATATTCATTCATGTATAGGTTTTCAAACTTAGTAAAGTATTAAGTTTTGAAAGTGTCCCGTATGATTGTCTTGGATCTTTTCATTGTCTGTTGTGAATTGTCCCCTTTCATCACAATTCTATGGATTTGGAGTTTTTCCTCTTGTTCTTTGGTAACTGGGCTAGAGGTCTTCTATCTTGTTTATCTCTCAAAGAACAACTTTTGGTTCATGATTTTTTGTTTGGTCTTCTTTTGCTCTATTCCATTGATCTCTGCTCTGATTTTTTGTTATTTTCTTTTGCCTGCTCGCGTTTAGGGTTCATTTGTGTTGTCTCTCAAGTATTTTTAGCTGAGTGTTAGATCGTTCACTTTGCTCTCTTCTGTTTTTTTAATGTGGCACTTAGAACTATAAAACTTCTCTTTTAGGATTGCTTTAAGAGTGTCCCATAGATTTGCTGTGTTGTTTCATCATTGTTATTGAGTTCCAGGAATGTTTTTATTTCTTTTTTTATTCTTCCTTGACCATCATTATTCAGGAGATGTTGTTAGTCTCCATGTGTTCCTAGGTATGTTTTAGGGTTTATTCTGGTGTTGATATCGAGCTATATTGCACTTGTGGTCTGATAGAATGCATTTTGAGATATAATTCAACCTGTTTATATTTGTGGTGAGTTTTTCCCTGGGATGTCCCAGTAGATGGTCTAGTTTGGAGAATGGTTCCATAGGTGTCTGAAGTAGAAGTGTATTCTCTGTGTTGGCGCGTGGAATATTCAGTATATGTCTGTGTGGTCTATTTGGTGTATGGTGTCATTTAGTTCAGATGGCTCTCTATTCTCTGTCCTGTTTTATCTGTCTAGAGGACTTTAGGTATTGAATTCCCATAGTATTAGTGTGCTTGGGTTAATCTGTGCCTTGATATCCTGAAGAATTGTCTTTTATAAAGTTTGGTGCCCCAGTGTTTGGTGCATTATATACTTATGATTGTGAGAATTTCATCGTCAATTTTTCCTTTGATTAGGATGTAATGCCCTCTTTGTCTCTTTTGATGTTCTTGTGCTATTGAAGTCAATTTTGTCTGATATATAGAATAGCCACACCGCTTTCTTTTTGGTACCATTGTGCTTTGAATACTTTCTTCCAACCCTACCTTAGTTGTTGCCTATCCTGAAATTGAAGATGGGTTCTTGTAGACAGCATATAGATGGGTTTTTGTTCTAATCCATCTCCCATCTATGCCTTTTGATTGGGAGTTTAGTTCATTAACATTTAAGATTATAATGAAAGATGGATGTGTTCATTTTCCTTTCACTTTATTATCCATTTTGACTTCTAGCCTTGGATTTTGCTCCGTATGGTTATGTTTTTGTTAGTTTCTTTTCCTAGGTGTTTGAGATTGTTGCTCCACTCTTCTGCACTTTGAATTTTTTCAGTATTTTGAAAGTTGGTTTTTCAGACAGTATTCAATCTTTTTTATGTCATTGAAGATTTTTTCTCTCTCCTTTATTTATAGTCGACATTTTTGCTGGTAAAGTATTCTAGGTTGGCATCAGTAGTCCCTTTAGCACAGGAATGCTTTGCCCATGTTCTTCTTGCTCATGTTTGAGCGCGAGAAGTCAGTGTTAATTCTGATGGAGTTTCCCTTTGTATTTGACTTGTTTTACTTCGTGGCCCCTTCAGAAATTTTGTCTTTGTTTTGGTATCTAGCATTTTAACTATATATATAGTGGAGAGTTTCTTTCGTGAATCTTTTCTGTTTGGGGTTCTATGTGCCTTCTTGTATTTGTATGGGCTTGTCTATTTTTAGTTTGGGAAATTTTCATATATTATTCTGTGAAGATCTGATCAATTACTATTCTCTTGAGATTCTTCTCCTTTCCTCTATTCTGATGATGCGGAGGTTTGGCTTTTTCATAGTGTTCCATATTTTCCTGGTTGTTCCACTTTTGTGTAGTTTTAACATTTTTCATAATCTTTATTTGAGCTTTTAATTTGCTCTGTGTTTACTTCAGGTCTGATATTCTTTTCTGCTTCCTCCATCTACTTCTCTTGGCTTTTTCCTTTTCTTCTTCTGAATGATGAGTGTTCTAATCGCTTTTGTTTCTTCCTGTGTTTTTTTTAGTACCTCCATTTCCTTTTGAGCTTCTCAATCTCTTCTTTGTGCTTCTCAATCTCTCTCTGGTGTTCCTTACTTAGTGGATTGGCTTCCTTTTTCAGTTTTGTCTAATTCCATTCGGAGTTTGTTTTTTTCTCCCTCTTAGTCTTCTGAGTTTTTCATTCTGTTTCCTTTCTTCTCTTCCCGAGTTTGTCATTGTATCCCTCTAAGGTCCTTTTTGACAGTTTTTCATTTCTCTCTCTTTAGTTCCATTGATTCATCTTTATTTTTCGTTAATTTCTTTGCGTATGTCTGCAATTATTCCTGTAAGGTCTGTTCCTTGGTCTCCTCCAAGGGGTCCCCATTGTAGCTATCTCTCCAGGTTTGGTAGAGCCTTGGTGTGGGAGATCTTTGCCTTTCCATGTTGTCCTTCGTCTTTCCTGGCATTTGGTTTTCCCTTTTGTGGTTCAGATGAAAATGCCTTTTTAATATGTTTGTGGATGGTTTTGCTTTCCTTCCTTCCGATGCTTTTTTTTTTTTTTTTTTATTTTTTTTTTTCTTTTTTATGGTTTTTTGACTTGGCTAGGTTTCAGGTTTTCAGTTTTGAGTATATATTGGATGTATGGAAGATACAGATAGCTCTTCTCTTTCTGTTCTGAAGTTCTCAAAAGGTTACACTTGGATTTCTTAGCAATTCACTGCGCAGCCCGGGGAGGGGGGGCGGGGGGGGGGTGGGGTATTGTGTGCTTGATCTAGCCCGCGCCCCGTTCCCTCTGGGCCGGGACCCCGTAGACGGCTTCACAGAGAGACCCTCTCCAAGCTGCCACCCGCCAGACCCCGCCCTTAGAGCTCAGTGGATCTGTGCCTGGCCTGGTGCGTTGTGGCTTCTCCCCTGCGACCCTGGTTCCCGCTCACAAGTCCAGCCGGGACCAGAGCAGGGGAAACGCGACCCTCTCACCCGAGCGCGGTCCCTCTGGGCCGGATCCCCGCTAAGACGGTTCACAGCAACCCTTCCCCAGCTGCCCCCGCCAGACCCCGCCTAAGAGCTGAGGAGCTGTGTACATGAGCTTGGCGCGTTATGGCGTTCTCCTGCGACCCAGTTCCCGCCCACAAGTCCGGACGGGACCAGAGCAGAGGGAAACCGACCCTGCTCACCCGAGCGCGGTCCCTCTGGGCCGGGGACCCCGTAGACGGGATTTCACATCGGACCCTCTTCCCAGCTTGCCCCCCGCCAGACCCCTCATAGAGCTGTAGACCTGTGTAACAGGCCTGGCGCGTTATGGCATATCCCCTGCGAACCCCGTTCCCGCCCACAAGTCCAGCCGGACCAGAGGCAGAGGGAAACGCGACCCTGCTCAACCCGGGCCGGTCCCTCTGGGCCGGGGGACCCGTAGACGGGTTCACAGCGAGACCCTCTCCCAGTGCCCCCCGCCAGACCCCGTCCTAGAGCTGAGGAGCTGTTAACCTGGCCTGGCGCGTTATTGGCGTCTCCCCTGCGACACCCGTTCCCGCCCACAAGTTCAGCCAGGACCAGAGCAGAAGGAAACGCGACCCGGCTCACCCCGAGCGCACGCGGTCCCGGCTGGCGGGGCCCCGTAGGACGGTTCACAGCGAACCCTCTCACCAGCTGCCCCCCGCCAGCCCCCCTAGAGCTCAGGAGCTGTTTACATGCCTGGCGCGTTTTATGGCGTTCCCCTGCGACCCCGGTTCCCGACACACAAGTCCGCCGGGACCAGCAGAGGGAAACGCGACCCAGCACACCGAGCGCGTGTCCCTCTGGGTCGGACCGCGTAAGACGGGTCACAGCGAAGACCTCTCCCAGCTTGCCCCCGCCAGACCCCGCCTAGAGTCAGGAGCTGTTTACTGGCCTGGCGCGTTATGTTATGGCGTCTCCCCTGCGACCCCGGTTCCCGCCCACAAGTCCAGCCGGGACCAGAGCAGAGGGAAACGCGACCCTGCTCACCCGAGCGCGGTCCCTCTGGGCCGGGGACCCCGTAGACGGGTTCACAGCGAGACCCTCTCCCAGCTGCCCCCCGCCAGACCCCGCCTAGAGCTCAGGAGCTGTTTAAATGTTAATCTTATTTTACATGTCTTTGGAAATTTATTTCAATCTGTTTATAAAAATCTAGTTAAAAAAATCCTAGGAATCAAAAGCATTAAAATTTCTGTCTGGGCAGGGCATGGAGGCACACACTTTTAATCCTAGCACTTGGGAGGCAGAGGCAGGTGGATTTCTGTGAGTTCAAGGCCAGCCTGGTCTATATAGAAAGTTCCAGGACAACTGGGACTAAAGGGGAACCTTGTCTCAAAAATGGGCTGGAGAGATGGCCTAGCGGTTAAGAGCGCCGACGGCTCTTACGGAGGACCCGGGTTCGATCCCCAGCACCCACATGGCGGCCGAGAACCGTCTGAAATTCCAGTTCCAGGAGAACTCCAGTTCCAGGGGAATCCGACACCTTCTTCTGACCTCCGCGGCATTGCACGACACGGGTGCACAAACTTGCATGCAGACAGTACATTCATACACATACATAAAGAAATAAAATTATTTAAAAAAAAAAGACCAAAAAAATGTGTCTGGATATTGTTCAGGTAGCTATTTAATCTATCAATATTTTTCCAAGATTAATAACCATCTAGCCATTGAATGACAGTGATAGTTCACTTCTCATTTAGGAATATACCAAATCAGTAAGTGAATGTAGTTATTAAAGTAAAACTGGATTAGAAACACAGACCTGCATATATATGTATGTGGGTATCACTATTAGTAGTCACATGTTTTCATAGGTATATGTCTACTTATGAATAGTTGTCTTTTTGAGACTGAAGAATTATTTTCAATATTTCTAGCTTGAAAAGACAGATTATTTACATGAAACTGAAAAATAAAGATGAAAAAAGTATTTGAACTCTCTTGATTCTGCTATCTTTGTTCAGAACAGCTTTTCTGAGAAACCCAGATGGCGAAAAACAACTTCACAGTGGTGACAGACTTCATCCTGTTGGGCATAACTAAGTGCCCTGAGCTGCAGGCCCCATTATTTGTGCTATTACTCATAACCTATCTGATCTCACTAGGGGGCAACATGGGAATGATCATCCTCACCTTGGTAGACTCCAGGCTGCAAACCCCCATGTACTTCTTTCTCAGACACCTGGCTATTACAGATCTTGGATATTCTACGGCTGTGGGACCCAAAATGTTAGGGAATTTCATTGTGGAACAAAACACAATATCCTTTAACCTTTGTGCTACCCAACTAGCCTTCTTTCTTCTGTTCATTGCTTGTGAACTTTTTATCCTATCTGTGATGTCCTATGATCGCTATGTGGCCATTTGTAACCCTTTGCTTTACAGTGTCATTATGTCACAAAGGACATGTTACTTGCTTGTGGTTATCCCCTACCTATACAGTGTATTTGTGTCCCTTACAGTAACCATAAACATTTTTTCTTCATCCTTCTGTGGCTATAATGTCATCAGTCACTTTTACTGTGATGGTCTCCCCTTGTTATCTTTGCTCTGCTCAAATACATATGAAATTGAAATGATAATTTTAATCTTATCTGCTGTTAATTTAATTTTTTCTCTTCTGGTCATCCTTGTCTCCTACCTGCTCATCCTCTTAACCATTCTCAGGATGAACTCTGCTGAGGGCAGGCACAAGGCTTTCTCCACCTGTGGGTCCCACCTGACCATGGTCATTGTCTTTTATGGGACTTTGATATTTATGTATGTTCAACCCAGGTCCAACCATTCCTTTGACACTGATAAAGTGGCCTCCATCTTTTACACTCTGATTATTCCAATGTTGAATCCTTTAATCTATAGCTTGAGGAACAAAGATGTAATAAATGCCCTTAGAAGGACAGGTGAAAAATTCCACCATATCTTCTCATGGAGATCACATTATTGTTAAAGATTATCCTAACTGTTCAAATAACAAAGAATATGTGACATTGTCTTTGCTGCTCTGGATTATATCAGTTAGTATAATATTTATAAGTTTTGTTCATTTTTCTTCAGATTTCATTTTTACTTACAGGTGCATTGAATTACATCCTATATGTGTATCACATTTTCATGATTCATTCATTGAAGGCATTTATTTTGCTTCAATTCCCTAGCTATTGTGAATAGAACAACAATGACTAGAATTGTAAAGTTAGCCAAAAATCGATGGCTGAAACTTTCAGACCATTGATTAGAACAAACTACTGAAATTTCTCCAAACAAACATATTTTCTATCTACATTCTTAATACTCATTATAACCACGGACTAAAAATCACTTTCAGCCTTCATCAAAGAAGGTGGAATTTTGGTTCTAATTCTATATTCTTTAGAAGCACACAGTTAAGTAATTTGGATGATAGAAGTAATCAGTTTTAGCTGCTCAATATTTTTTTATTTTGATTTGGTTTCAAAACAAAGTATTCAATCACACATTAATAAATGATCCAATCTGATGGATTCAAAAATGACAAGAGACCTGTGGCCGTGTAAACATTTGCACCTTTCACTTAATACTGAGTGCCAAAAACAGTCAAACACAGAGACTCTGCACTGAAAACTCATGGACTGATAACACATACACAAAAAATGGTATGTAGACATGCCAGATAGTGAGAATATAGATAATAGATTTATAGATAGATTATACATAGACAGATAGATATAAATAGATGGTAGATAGATGATTGATAGATAGATAGATGATGGATAGATAGATAGATAATAGATGGGTAGATACATATATCCAGTGATAGATTATAGATAAAGATATGATATGAGAGGTATGTGATAGTTGATAAATATATAGTCATAGATCATGTACTTTAGAGTCAAAATGATTTTTCCTTAATAATATCATAAACTTATTTTAGATTTTTTATGATGTTCTATGAGATTTCAACATGAAGAATATTACTCAAGTTACTGAATTTATTCAAAGGCCTTCACAGACACCACAGAACATCGGTTTGTTTTCTCCTTCCTTTATCTAGAAATTTACCTTTTCATTCATCTACAAAATTTCAGACATCTATGATTCCCAACCCCCAAACTATGTGTTATATTCTGAGTATGCTTTTTTTAGTAGATGTCTGCTATTACTTTGTTATCACTCCAGGGATGTTAGTGTGTTTTGGACAGGAAGAATGCAATTGCATTCTTGATGTTTAGCACAGATGTATCTTTTGCAACCACACAAGGTTTTCTGCTGATGAGAAAGGTTATGGCTACTATGTAGCCTTCCACAGCCATTTTCTTAATCTAGGAGCATGTCACCCAGAGTATATGTGCCACTTATCATGGCTTCCTATGTTGGAGGAATTCTCCATGTTGGCAAACACACACACACACACACACATACACACACACACACCTTCAACTTTTTGTGTCCTTCTGCAGACCCACTGAAATTAGAAAATCTGTGACATCCCGCCTTTTCTGGCAATTTCTTGCTCTGAAACCCACAGCACCAAGCTCCTCTTCTTTTGTTCTGTGTCTATTAAGATATTAATTATACTGATTGTACTGATTAGGGTTTCATTTTTGTGCTATTCTAAAGATTAGTTCTGCTGAAGTCAAACAGAAATTCTTCTCTACATGTGGAACTAACTTGAGTGTCCACTTTTCATGGCATAGCTATTTTCATGTATGTGAGACCTAGCTCCAGATATGTGTTAAAGAAGAACATGGGGCTGACAATATTTTACAGTAGTGTGATTGTCATACTCAATCTCATGATCTAAAATTTGAGGAGCAAAGATAGAAAAAAGACAGTGAAAAGGTGTTTGGAATAATTGGTGGGTTTTTTTGCTTTTTTTAGAAAACATTCTTTCCGCACCGAGATTATTGTAAAAATGGTTGGTGTTCTAAATATCAGTATCAGGAGGTCAAGATAAAAATGTTTGGCTTAGCCGGGCGTGGTGGCGCACGCCTTTAGTCCTAGCACTTGGGAGGCAGAGGCAGGCGGATCTTTGTGAGTTCAAGGCCAGCCTGGTCTACAGAGTGAGTTCCAGGACAGGTGGGGCTACAGGGAGACCCTGTCTCGAAAGACAAAAAAAAAAAAAAAAATGTTTGGCTTAATTTACTGTGTAACACTGTTCTACGGGCATTTGAAAATAAAATCACTGACAGCCCTCTTCTGTACTGTTTCTATTACCAAAGGAATTATGCTTTATTTTTACAGTGATCAAAATAAAGTGTGTTTATTCATATATACGTGCACAGACGAGCTAAATCATATAAAGTAAACACTCATATGCGTATTAATGTTTAACTTTAATAAAAGGTGTGTATCAGAATCATATTTAGTAAACTACCACAGTTGAAATAATTAATCTTTTTATAATTCCAAATGACCAGCCCCATGATGTACTGATCAATGAAAAGACAAGTTGTTTCCATATGATCATAGCATTGTCAACTGATATGTGGACATGTGGTTGTAGTTCACAGCAGACTATATATGAAAATTTAAATTTTTCCATTATGGAAACCTAACACAAATACAGTAACAGAGTAAAACACAATTTGAATAATGCTTCTTCGGAGTTAAAAATAGAGTAGCAATCTCTAGGAAATAGATTAGCACTCTATAGAAAACTGGATGAAATACTTATGTATACATACACACATACAAGCAAAACACACATAGAGAGTTTCTGTGTCTTTCAAACATACAAACTAACAAAAAATTCTTTTGTAGATAGTATATGTACTTTGATCATGATCTTGAATAGATTTGTGTAAAATGATAAATATATTGCTTAAATTAACAAAGTTCTAATCTTGTTATCATCATAGGGTCACCATGGAGATGACAGAAATTCCAATATTTCTATTCTTTTGGTAACAAAATATTTTAGCAAAACCAGAGAATAATTTCCAGATTAATTAATTAACATTGTATAAATTCAAATGTATTGATTCTCTAGATAATATATATTTGCAGTGTGAGAGTTTAAGTTGAATAACAACATAGAGCAGATTTTTTTCATGAGTGTATAGATTTGTGATAACTGATGAAAACTTGCATGTGCAAGACAACTTCTAAGTAGTACTAACTTCCCATGACAGAAATCACTTGACAGCATTTTCTAGATACAATTTCTTTTGTGGAAATCAAGTTAAAATCAAGGATTAGCATGTAAAATTACATGCAACCTCATTGGAAAGAAATTTCTTGAGATATATTCACATGGAATGATATTAATTACTTGAAGTGAAACAATAAACAGAAATGATTACATTATAATTTCAGGTAACCACCACCTCTATCTAATCCTAAAGCCCTTTCATTACTGAAAATCCATTACTTCTCTCCACACACCATTTCTCCTTTAATGCCAATAAATATTTTTCTCTCATGTATTCTATTCTGAATAATTTTATTTATTTATCTATTTATCTATTTATTTATTTATTTATTTATTTATTTATTTATTTTGTCTTTTTGAGACAGGGTCTCCCTATAGCAGCTGTCCTGGAACTCACTCTGTAGACCAGGCTGGCCTTGAACTCACAAAGATCCACCTGCCTCTGCTTCCCAAGTGCTAGGATTAAAGGCGTGCATCACCACGCCTTGCAGTCAGTGCTCTTAGCCACTGATCCATCTCTCCTGCCCCCCTGAATACTTTTATAAAAAATTAAGGATAAAGTTGAAATTCGTTTCCTGACCGATTTTAATTATCCATTATACAATAAATTCAATTTTTTAGAATTACATTCCTGTTTAAATTGATACTTTCTGTGTTTATCTGAGAGCTGATATATTAACGCTATCAAACATTCAGAATATTCTGTTGACCTTGGATCATATCCAAGGTTGTCATCCTTAATGATCAGCCTCCAGTCTTTATTTTTGCAATTCCCCATTTGGAGTACCTTTAAGCTCTTATAAACTGCCATTCCACCTCCTGATTTGATAAGATAAAAAGTTGTTTTAACTTGTTTGGGGTGCGTGTGTGTTGGGGGAGATCCAGTCTGAATTGGGGGCTAGTTCTCAGCTAGCACCCCTCAGGGCACTGCATGGCTGAGAGTCTGACCCCTCCCCAAGGAGGAACAAACAACGTGGCCTAGTGGGTGATGCTGAGTGGGGCAACGTTGTGCAGTGGCACAGAGTTGGGGGACCAATGATTGGCTCTGGGAACTGACGCCATTTAGTTTATAAAAGCAGACTGTAGCAAGGTATAAATTTGAATTTCCCAGTAACATCATCACAGAATTCCGGGCATTATTTTAATTAATTATTGGGCGCATACAGGCCAAGGTAGGCCTGCATTTCTTCTGGGTGGCCAGTGGGTTGGAAAGAGGTCCCCATGCGGACCACTAATCTGGGTAGCTAGTGTGAGTAGACACAGGCTGAAGATAGGCCAACAGCCATTAGCCTGGAAATTCCTGTCCAGGGTGCAGCAGTCTCTGGGCAGATGGGATGTCACGGCCAAGAGTGGAACACGTGTCTCGTGGGTCCAGGCTAAGGGCCTGAGTTGGAACTATCACCCAGGCTGGGCTATGTGAAGTAGCCTGCTGGTCAACGCACCTAGAGGCCAGCTCCCTAGAGCAGCTGCTGACAGGTGCTGTGTCCCCATCCCCCTAGCAGGGCCTTGTGGTCTCTGTTCTTCGGCACAAAAGAAAGCTTCGGGTTTTTTTTGTTGGTGGTGGTGGTTTTTTTTTTTATTTTTTTTTTTTTTTTTTTGTGGTGTGTGTGTGTGTGTGTGTTTGCTTTGGGGAACTGAATAGTTTGTAAATCCATTTTAATGGGAGTCATATAGTTACCCTCCTGTGCCTGGGACACCTCATTTACCATAAAGTTTCCATGTTATCACACATTTCAATTTACCTCAAACTTAAGATAAATAATGTGTACAAGGTTTTTATTTATATTGAATCTTGAATGGATATTTAAATTGTCTTTCACATTGGTTCTATTACAAGGACTTCAAGAAACATGGAGTAGTAATATACTTTTAAGATCCTAAAACTAGGCAGGCAAAGTGGTGCATACCTTTAATTTCAGCACTTAGGAGGCAAAGGAAGATGGATCCGTGTGAGGTCAAGAATATCCTGAAATACATAATAGGGTTCCAGGCCAGCTGGGGCTGCAGGGAAGACCTGCCTTATAAAAGAAACCCAAAAGAATCTAATATTAATATTTGGATAGAAGCACATATGTAGGACTGCTGCATTGCAAAACAAATACATGATATGTGATAGATGATAGACATGATAGATGATTGGTAGTGATAAATGATAGATATATTGATAGCTACAGATAGATAAATAGATGATATATAGATGATTGGTGGATAAATAGATGATAGATGATAAAAAGATGATAAAGATGATATATGGAAGATGGATAGATAGATGATAGATAGATAGATAGATAGATAGATAGATAGAATATAGATAGATAGATAGATGATAGATAGATAGATAGATAGATAGATAGATAGATAGACAGATAGATAGACTGTGGATAGATAAAGTCATATTTGAAAACCAGGAAAACCAGGAATCCCTTTCAATTACTGTATAACCTCCAGGCAGCTCATTAGATTCTCAAATAATTTAGATGTAATTATCAAATTGCTTGGCAGATCCTCTGGGAGAGTTTGTATAGTGTCACAAAATACATAAATTGTTCTAAAAAGTTCATGTTAAGAATCATACTGGGAGGTCAAATCAGTGCTTTCAATACAGGTAACAATGTGAAAATGACACAGCCTATTAGGTCAGCAGTACATTCAGGGGGTCGAATTTCACACCAGCTGAGTGGCTGTTTCTGATTCCATAACTGTGCATTCTACTGCTCTAGGATGGCCCTAGAGCAGCAGTAACTTATATTTTCTCCGTGTTAAATTGTAACATTTTCTTCCAAGCAAAGAGAAAAAATGGCCATAAAAATCCATGAAGAATACACAGTATTGTTTTAGCCAACATTTTAATATTTTGTATGTATCTCATTTAATAATCATTTTTCTTTCCCCAAGCAGGTGTGAGACATGTTGGAGTTCTACATCAAATAAAAATGCTTTATATTTTTTATCAAAATAATATTTGGATACATTGGATTAAAATCCATCATACACATAATTATAAAATATAGATGTAATTAATATCTGATGGAGTCTAAGATGGAAGTCAGTATAAATGGATTATCCTTTTTTAATGGCAGGATTTTGAATTCAGAGTTTCTATTTGCTATTCTGATGTCTGTTTAATTCTCAGGTACGTTTTGCCCCAAGACCACTGAAAAACTACCAGTTAATTCTATTGTGAATCAGTATGGATGTGTAATTTATTCCTTTTTTAAATTTTGTAATTATTGTTTTTATTTTAGATATGTAAGTGTATTGGCTGAATGTGTGTAAGTGCACCCATATTATGTAGTGCCTGCAGAATCAGAAGAAGGTGTCAGATTCCCCTCGAACTGGAGTTAGATTATGGTTGTCAGCTGCCACATCAGTGCTGGGAATTGAACTCCAGTCCTCTGCAAGAGCATACAGTGCTCTTAACAGCTGAGCCATCTCTCCAGCCCCATGTATTTTATTTCTAAATTACTGATGACAGAAAAGAAATTTCTACCTCATCTTAAGTATGCATATCATTATTTGGGTAGTCAAGAGATCTTTATCCAGTTTTATGGTAATGACGAATTATTTTTTTTTTACTTTGTAGTAAAATCTAAAAATGTTTTAGAGTTTAAAAAAAATAAACTTTCAGTATTAACTTGTGACATTTTTGAATTCTAAAGCTAAGGACAAGAAACAACTTTATCTTTCATTATTTGGAGGAAAACTGATACTAATCCTGTGAGGTTTACTTAATTTTTCATCAGTGCAAACAAAAATCATTAGAAAGGAAACACTACTTAGAAGTTTTTAATGGATTTGTTGAAAGGGTATTCTAATATCCAATTCACTTTTTCATGTATAAAAGTTGTCTGAGCAGGAGATGGTGTACCACAGCCATTAATTATAAGCAAAATTTTATTGGGCAGATTGTAATTGTATTTATCACCATTACACAGAATAATGCACAGCTGTGAAATTTTATTGTTTCTTTAGAGCTACACTAATATAGTTATTTCCACTATTTTCATTACAAAGTATTTTATCTAAATTTCATGACTTATTCATTCAACAGTTGGGCATCCTTGCAAAATTCATCAATTCCGATAATTTATAATCTTGTATGTTCTAAATCTCTGGAAAATGGGACTCATTCATATGTATTCCCTCTGATTTTTAGATCTTTAGTAAAAAATGTTCTAAATCACATATTGGGAAAACTTTGTTCCAAACCTACTGAACAAGAGGTTTGAGAATCACATCAAATATTCTGTTTAAATGAAAGTTATATTTACTTTTCTGTCTAGAGTTTTATGGACCAGGGTAAAAGTTTTGTGAAAGGTGAAACACTGAATTTTATTATAAGTGGTACAAAATTATTTCCCTTTATTGAAAGGGAATATTGATATTTTACATTGAATTTCAATGTTTCATACAATATATTTTCACTAGTTTTAGACCCATCTTCTAAATGCAGTGCACTTACTACTCACCACTGCTAAATTTCACAGACACACACACACACACACACACACACACACACACACACACGAACATTTTAAGGCCTATCAAGCCAAATTTCATTGTCATCGTTAAGCCAGTACTAACAACCTATCTTACTAATTTGCTAAAACACCATCACATTCCTCTAGATTTAGACTATAATGCATACCAGATTTGAAATGTATAAGATAATCTGAATTATATTGAAAAATATTCTCAGAAGAATAAGAGAATACCATTATGTCAAATATATATATATGAAAATATATCTATGAATATATATATATATATATATATATATATATATGAAAATAGCCACAAAATAATTCCAAAGTCACACACTGTCCTTTATTACTCTTGGTGTGGTGAAGGAAATCAGAGATAGGACGTGTGAGAACAAGCTGGTTGACCTGTTCCTTATCTGTTTACTATTTTAGATCAGGAAAGAACTCAGCTCTGTCCACTGGAATGCACAGGAACATCAGTAAGCACAACTTATTTATGGTAAGTTTATTTCCAACTTAAAAAAACATAAAAACATATGTATATATTTGGCCTTTGAGAGCTGTTTTTAGGTGGCATGGATGCAGTATATCATTCAGTCCTCCACATCCTTCCCTCACAATAAGAACAGGCATGTTTGAATATGTCAAAAAAGTGTTTTCAGTGACATAGCTACACAAGCTGACAATCGCCTATGCTATGTTAAAATATATGTATATGATTGTATTATAATTTGTTTCTTCATACAAATGCAATGCATGTTTGACCTGCTATAGTTCCTTGGTCGAATATTTAACCAGTATTATAACACTTAACATTTTCAGGTTCTCATCTGTAACTACAAGCATCTTATAAGACAGTTTTCAAGGAGAGATAATGAGTTACTGAAATCATTTATTAGAGAGTCTTTTGCATAATAAGTATATAAAGTATGATAAATATTGATGTGTAAGGAATTCTGTTTCAAAAATGCTAAAATGTCATTAATTTTGTAAGTCACAAATTACATATGGATCTCTATTTCTAGTTATATGTTTATCTCCTGTCCATATCTCCTCTCTCTGCTTAAGGTTGTGAATCTATAAATTATTAATATTTCTGAATCAGTATTATTAAGGGATGTATAGGTAGGATAGTTCACCAATTAACTGTATTCTAAACTTCATACCCCAGGATATGTTTACCTTGAAATCTGCAAAACCAAAATATCAGCATTAAATGATGTTTTCTGGTAACTATAACCTAGTGTAGATCCATTCACCTGTATCTCTCTCCATCCATATTTTTTACATCCCTAGCAGTGAATCCATCCATATTTTAAAGGCATATGTAGGGGCACATAATATATGGATGAAATATGGATTAAATTTAAAATAGTGTAACTGCCAAAAGTTGCTTGAACCTTATCTACAATAATTTAAATGATAAAATTCATAAGTGGTATTATTTGAAATCTATTGACTGTACTAACTTCTCTATGTAGATCAGAAATTCAGATAAGCCCAGATGGAAAAACACAACTTTACAGTAGTGAATGAATTCATCCTGATGGGCATTACTGATCACCCTGAGCTGCAGGCCCCATTATTTGGACTGTTCCTCATCATCTACCTGATCTCACTGGTAGGCAACTTGGGAATGATCATCCTCACCATGCTGGACTCCAGGCTGCAAAGCCCCATGTACTTCTTTCTCAGGCATCTGGCTGTTACAGATCTGGGTTACTCTACAGCTGTAGGACCAAAAATGTTGGGAAATTTTTTGGTGGCTAAAAATATAATATCCTTTAACCTTTGTGCTACACAGCTAGCATTCTTTCTTTTGTTCATTGCTTGTGAACTTTTCATTCTGTCTGCCATGTCCTATGACCGCTATGTGGCCATCTGTAACCCTCTGCTCTACACTGCCATCATGTCAAAAAGGGTATGCTGGGTCCTAGTGGGTATCACATACCTTTACTGCACATTTGTGGCTCTTCTAGTCACCATAAAAATTTTCACCTTGCCCTTCTGTGGCTACAATGTCATCAGTCACTTTTACTGTGATAATCTCCCACTCTTAACATTGGTCTGCTCAAATACATATGAAATAGAAATGATAATTTTAATAATATCTGCTGTTAGTTTAATTTCTTCTCTTCTGGTCATCCTTGTATCCTACCTGCTCATCCTCATTGCCATTCTAAGGATGAACTCTGCTGACGGCAGGCGCAAGGCTTTCTCCACCTGTGGGTCCCACCTGATGGTGGTGACAATCTTCTATGGGACATTGATATTTATGTATGTGCAACCCAAATCCAGTCACTCCTTTGACACTGATAAAGTGGCCTCCATCTTTTACACCCTGATTATCCCAATGTTGAATCCCTTGATTTACAGCTTAAGAAACAAAGATGTTAAAGATGCCCTTCAGAGGACAGAGAAAAAAATACAGAACTTTTTCTCTTGAAAGTCACACAGGATTGGGGGCATTCAAATGTGTGTTTTCCACAAGATATGTTTTGTGAGTACAAAGGATTAACATATATTTAAGGTTATAGTTCTTCCTAGTAATCAAATATCTAAATGATGTTTAAGTATAACTGAAGACATTAATACATAGAATCCCAGTTTTCAGAGGTGGAATGGACTATAAATCTAATAACTGGAAAAATGTAATCACACATAAGAATATACTTAGAGTGTAAGGACCAGAAGAGCAAGTAGAAGGACTTTATATTGTATAGAAAAAATAACATTGGTTGAAGATAAGATTTAATTGACCATTGTATTCTTTTCTGCTTTTTGTTTTTATGGGTCTTCCTACATAGCCTCAGCTAGTCTGTAACTCAGCATGGAGACCAGACTGGCCCCATACTCACACTGATCCCCCTTGTCTCTGCCTCTCAATTTCTGGAATTAAAACTGTGCACCACCACAACCAGGCCTGATGATTGGATTCTTAACTCATTAAAATTCTTTTACCATCCGTTTGTAAGTGTTTCAATTTTTAGAAAAATATATTTATCAAAGTTGAGTATTTGAACATTTCATGGACTGTGTTATAATCAAATTGATCACCATGAGTTTTTCTTTGTTTGTAACTCATTCATGTGACTGTTCCAGGGCCCCATTCCACAATGGAAATATGGTAATCCTTTCCTTGTTGTCATACTGGTACTTTCATCTATGATCACTTAGTACCTGTTAATGCAAAGTACTTTATCATTAAATAACTCATTTTCTTTGTAGTATGGATATTTTTCTTTTACTTCAATAACTGTGTTCCTATAAGTGAACACACAAATCAAGACAGATGTTGTAGGTTCTGCTATAAAAACTTGCATAAATATTCCTTATATATATATTTATATATATAAGGAATATTTATGTATTAATATATATTTATGTATTAATATGTATTTTATGTATTAATAAAATATAAATATTTATGTATTAATATATATTTTTCTTCTATATTTAAACTTCTTTATTGGTTTTGTATCTCTAATGGTAAACAACTGACTCCTTTTCTGTGAACAAAAATAATAAAAGTTACTTTATCTTAATTATTTTATTTATTACATACAAGGCCCGACGATACGAAATAGAGTCGTTAAACTCTGGTGAAGGAACATCCTTGTACTTAGTCCAAAAAAAGTAAAGAAAGGATACATTGGTTTTGACATATTCTTTAGAGGCACCAATTTGTTAAGCAAATATTAATCCTCTAATTTTAAATATGTGGTATTTCTAGAATAAGTGCTATGTGAAATGTGAAAAAAATATTTTCAGGTCTAATACAAATAACTTGTATATAATCTTCCCAATTCCTGAAATTTACAAAAGTACTTCTTCAATGTTCAGGCCATTGATTCAAAACAAATTAATTGTATTTCTGAGAAGAAAGTTAGAACTGTGTGTTGATCTTGACATAGCGATGACAATAATACTGTTTATCAAAAATGCTTTGTGTCACAGAAATGAGCTTTTTCAGTGATCAAACTTTCTGCAAAATTCTAACTCTTATTGTTCTTGTTTGCCTTCAATTGCTGTGACAACACTCTGACCAATACTGACTTGGGGAAGAAAGTATTTATTTGGCTTATATCTCCTGTGTCACAGTTCTTCACCCAGGAAACCCAAGATAGAAACTCAGGCCATGAACCTGTGGGCAGGAGCTAAATCACAACAATCATAAAACAAATTCAAGTTAACCTTACCATTCACAATAACTTTCAAAATATTTAGGAATACTAACCAAAGACATTAAAGATCTCTACAGTGAAAATGTCAGTTCTTTAAATAAAGGGGTAGAAGAAGACACTAAGAGACAGAAAGACCTACCTATGTTCCTGGATTGGTAGAATATTTTGAAAATGACAACCTGACTAAAAGAAATCTATAGATTCAATACAATGTCAAATTACCTACAACATTCTTCATAAGGATTCACTAGAGATCCCAAATAGTCAAAGCAATCTTGGCATAAGAACAACTCTGGGGGGACACAATGAAGCAAATCTCAGATTATTTCACAAAGCTATAGTCAAAAATTGCATGGTTCTGGTACAAAAATAAACAAATAGATCACTGAAACAAAACGTAATTCCCAAACAAGAGTGCATGCAGCTTCAGCCACCTGATATTTGACAAGGTACCAAGAATACACAATGGAGGAAAGACAGAATCTTCAAAAAATGATGTTGGCAAAAATGTATCTTCAGCTGTAAAAGAATGAAATTGGACCCTTATATATCACTTAGCACAAACTCAACTCCAAAGAGATTAAAAAAATCTCAATATAAACCTGAAACTCTGGAATGCTAGAAGAAAACATAGGTTGTAACCTCAAACATGAGGAATAGAAAAGAATTTAAATCAGACATTAGCAGGTCAAGAATTAGTCAACAATTTGCAAGTGGGACCTCATTAATCTAGAAAGCTTCTGTACACCAAAAGAAACAACCAAGGAAAGGAAGAGGAAACACATTTAGTGAGACAAAAATCTTTACCAGCTACACATATGATAGGGGATTAATATCCAGAATATGAAAAGACCTCAGAAAACAAAGAAGCAAAAAACAAATGACTCAATTAAAAGATGGGCTATATATCGGAATAGAGAACTCTCAGCACTCACATGGTAGCTAACAACCATGTAACAATCTGTAACCCTAGTTCCAGGGGATCCCTCCCCTCTTCTGACTTATGCTGGCATTGAATGACATGTACACAATTACATATATTTGGACAATATACTCATACATATAAAAAATAAAGTAAAATAAAAAAAAGAAAAAGCAGGGTTTGGGTAATCTAAAAGAGCTTGATTTAGTACGTAATACCCATTCAAGTCAGTACAACAAATTGTAAAGCCTCTTTGTAAGATTTGACCCAACATGTATTAAAAACAAGCAATTGTCACAAGAAAATGGACCTCTCCCACCCTGTAGCAGACAAGCACTGTCTCCCAGGCCAAGAGGCCATCCGCCATGGGTGAAGCATCTGGAATCAGAATAACACATCTGTATTTTTATTATGAAATATAGATACGGACAAATGAATACCCACATGTGTTCTGGCCCCTGGCAGTGCCCACTAAAACACACATATGTCTTGACACAGGAACACCCATGAAGTTTCTAAGCTGTGCATGTCAAGTGCAGTGGTACTGAATCCAAAGCCCATGTATTTGGGACAAACTGCTCTACTGAGCTACAAACTCATCCAAGCATGATATCTTATAATAGCATATAGCACAGGTGATCAAATTTTCATTGTGTCCCTGGTTAACACATCTTAAATTAATCCATGTTTGGTGAACAGCTGTAATGATAACAATGGGGACCTTTCTGTTTTCAGAACCTCTTCCAGCCACAGTAGCAGCAATTGGCCATTGAATGGTTAAAGTAGCCAAGTGTCACTTGAAACAGACAAGTATGCCTTATTTGCTGATCTTTTGGTATGATGCCAGAAGCTCCATTTCTCAGAACCCGGAGAGTAATGTGAGGTTCAGTTTCTTCCACTAATCATGTAAAATTTCAGTAACTTCATAAGAAGAATATGTGTATGGGTGCTTTCCATGTGTGTGCACAAGTGCATCATGTGTTCAATATATTCTGAGGCCAGAAGAGGGTGTTTGATCAGCTGGAATTTTGGCCATTGCTAGCTGCCATATAGGTGCTGGGAACCTGGGATCTATGAAAAAATCAACCAGCACTCTTAACTGTTGAGCCATCTCTCCAGCCCCTAGTCCAATCTTTTAAAAGATGGAATGACTACTTCAGACAAATCTGAAAAGGAATATAAGCTCATTAATTTTTTTCATTTCCCTGTCATCCCGGTATTTCATAATTTTCTAGGCCATATTAAATTTCAAAGCAATTTTAAAGAGCATCCCAACCTTTTTCAAGTCCTACCAATGTATTCACCTTGAGTTTTTGCAGGCACATTGCTTTTTAGGTCTGGGTATCTTCTGAAATGTTTCTGATCCATCCTAGGGATTTGTGCATGCTAGGCAAACACTCTACTGCCATGTTTTACAGATTCATTTGCAATATGTGTATAGTCTTTCGTAGAAAATCATCGAATTCTGGGAAGTAGTCTAAAAACCTAGAAAGAAATTCCATTAAATGCTAGAAAGAAATCTAATTTATGTTCGGTGCCTTGAGAATTTCAACAAACACTATCACTATCACTTCACATTCATATTTTGAAATCATACTGTATATAACATGAGTTTTAAGTGGCATACATCAGGGTTTGGTTTTTATACAGAATAGTTGGTGTTATTTAGTGTTCTAATAATTATTTTATAATTGCCACCATGGGCCATATGTTGTGATTTATAATAGTCTGAGTAAGATCTTCCCAGGGAGAGCTGCAGTACTTCCAGTGTAATAACTTGTACAAAGATATAGCCTAATGAAACTCAGGATAAGATGATGCAATCATCACATCCATCTGTTAATAAGATCAACCAAGTATATCATTTATTTCTCACCTTGATTAAAACTGAGTAGAGACCTAACTAGTGAGGTTGCTATTTGTCTTTCCCTCTGGAGTAAAACTTTGACTTGGGAAATCTATTTCTCCTGTTGAGGGACTTCAGCACTCAAGCAAACACATTTTAATGAGGATGAGGAAGTCTTTAAGGACATGACACATGCAAAACTCTTTACTTATCTACAAAGGATAATAGTGACAGTAGCTCCTTACAGATTACTTGGCACAGGCACGTTATAGTGAATGGTTTACTTTGTGTTCTGCCTCAATGAAGAATGGAACTTTTTTTTTTTTTTTTTGGTCTTTTCGAGACAGTGTCTCCCTGTATCCCTGTAGCCCCAGCTGTCCTGAAACTCACTCTGTAGACAAGGCTGGCCTTGAACTCACAAAGATCGGCCCGCCCCTGCCTCCCAAGTGCTAGGATTAAAGGCCTGCGCCACCACGTCCAGCTGGAAGTCTTTTTTTATCTAATGACCAAACATCTGCTTTAGCTTTCTGTGTCAGAGACAGTAATATAACAACATCCAATGTTGGTATTGATGCCTTAGACCTAGATGAACATCCAGATGAATGAACAGAATCACTATTTTGACAAAGAGAACAGAGGAATTTTTCCTCTCAAAATTGGCAGAACACAGGAAGGAGCTAAGGCATCTATGACATACAGGATTGTGCATTTTAAGAAATGTTTCCAAAATTATTAACATCAAAAAGTGAGTTTTTCTTCTCTTTTTTTTTTTTTTTTGCATGACTGAATGTTAAACATTGCAAAATGGAAAGTTTCCTTGGTGATAAGGGTCAATTTTTGTTCTCAGTGCACAATTTAGAGAAATGGAGTCTTTCTGTCAAAAAGGGAACATATGTCTGAACAAGGTAAGAGAAATTTCATAGTGTTTTGGGAATCAGATAAAAGAACTTGTGCACTAACAACCAATTGAGAAGGAAATTGTATATATTGAAAAACAGTAGAATAAAATCTTGAAATAATGGGGCTGGAGAGATGGTCTATCGGTTAAGAGCGCCGACTGCTTTTGCAGAGGACCTGGGTTCGATCCCCAGCACCCACATGGAGGCTGAGAACTGTCTTTAGCTCCAGTTCCAGGGGAATCAGACACCCTCTTCTGACCTCCGCAGCATTGCACAGACCTACATGAAGACAGTACATTCATACACATACGAAAAAAAATTTTTTTAATTAAAAAAAATCTTGAAATCATAACACAACTTGATGAATAATTAACATGATATATCATTATTTAATCAAACGCCAACTACTTAGGGAATGAAATGTAAAAATAAATGATGAGAATTTTTCTTAAATATTTAGCTATTGAAATATTACAGTTTAAAAAGTAAAATATTTCTACTTAAATACTAGTATGAATAGAAACTTATAAATTTAAAATAGCTTTACCTAAGGGGAAATGCTACATCAAACAAAAGTCTGACAAGAACAAAAGAACACTGCAGCTATTGAACCAAACAAACATTTCAGTGATGCATATTTAGCAAAATAAGCATAATCTTTGGCCTTGCCATTTGTTGCATTTCAGTAAATTATGTGATTTGTAATATATAATTATATTAAATATAAGCAGAAACTCTGATTTTCCAAAGCTAATTACACAAATTGTTGATTCTGTAATTGTTTCTTCTTTTTGAATTAAGTAGACATTCATAGAGCTCACTGTATGTCAGAATGAAAAATGTCCTGAGTTTTATGTGTAAAAACTAGGATGGAAATGGTTTCCTCAATGCAAGTTTCTCAAAGTACCTTCTGCCATTAGCTGGCTTACTCTATGGAGAAAGAGTGCTAGGAGACAAAAATATGGGGAAATGATGCAATAAAAATCATATCAAGTCTTTAAAAATCTGAACTAATGTAGTGAATAAATCACATTTACATTTAAGAGACCTGAAGATTTTGATTGTACTTTGTATAGCTCTATATTTTAGGTATAATTTGTCCCAGCATTAAAAATATTGGGCCTATGCTGACACATAATCTTTGAACATATTTATGGCCTAAGATGAAAATTCAACATGTCTATAAGTGCATGAGGTGTGTTGTAATATCATTTCTACTTCCCCAAACATTTATCACTTCTATGTGCTGGGATGCTTTCTATTTATCATTCTCAGTTATTTTATGTCTACTATATTTTATAACAATTTTCAATACCCCAAATTTTAATTCACTTACTATATATTTCAAGTGCAAAATCCCTCTATAACATAAAATTAACTACTGGTAATGAATTAGGAAAAATCAACAAAATATTCAAAGTAGAAGAGTAAAATGTAATATTGGTTAGATCAATGTTGGATAGCAGTCTATCTGTATTATATATGATTTAATTTTCAAAATATCTCAACATAAGTAACTTTAAAAAACACTGAGTAAATAGCAGCTGAAGAATCAAACATGTAGATCACAGTAAACAAAATAAAACCATAATATTTAGACTGTAGCATGAACTTAAATTTCATAGTTTCTTCAGAAGACTTCATTTCATTGACCACAGTTGTCTCATAAGACATGAGACCTGCTGTATCCTTAATCCAGAGTGACACATGTACATTCTTTCTACAAAGTCATTAGCATAATATGTGACCAGATTATGTGCTAGACTAATATAAGCCATATCCTCCATTCAAAATTTTGCACAACTAAATAAAGTACATAAGGTTTTAAACAAAAAAAAATATATAATAGAACCAAGTGTGCTGACACATGTCAGTAATCCTTCACCCAGAAACCGGAAGGAAAAATATAAGTTTCAGGACCAAATGTGATAGTCAGTGAGAACCTGTCTAGAAAAGATGCAAATGGGGGAGACGCCATAACGCGCCAGGCCAGTAGGATCGAAAGGTTATTCCTGGACAAACTGTCAGCCCATGAAAGGAAACAGCCAGAATTGACCAGAGTCCAAGTCAACAGCTCCAGAGAGAGTGGACTGTTTTACCTCTCATCCACCTGTGCCCCTTTTCTAAGCCTAGGGAACAACCTGCGGAAGAGGGGGCGTGGTAGAATGTAAGGGCTGCGATTGGGGTGAATGGTGAAACTACAGCAATGTAGTCTGGACACTCATTTGATCAACTTGATTGAACAAACAACCTGTCACCCCCCACTGGATGGTGGGGCTGTAGGTGTTTGGGCACAACAGCCTGCAGATAGGTTTTGCATGAAGGATGCTTGTACTCATGGATTATCACTTATAGCTAAAAATGAAAAAAAAAAATTTGAAGCCCTGGGTCTGATACCAATGGTGGGAGTAGACTTGGCACAGTCTCAGAAAGAATGGAATGTATAAACAGTGTTTTATTTATTCCTGCTTTTTTGCAAAATTTCATTTCCCTGTCAAGCGCCGTCATGCTTTGGTTCCTGGACTTTGTTTATATTTTTCAATCACACTTTAGTTATTATTTTCCAGATCAGCCATCACTCCTCGCTTTTACACCAATATACTACTTCAATCATAGGAAAAGACTGGCAATATAACACATCCACGAATTGCATGTCACACTTAAATAGAAATTCACCGCATACACATTTTATTACTTCAGTTAGAATTACATGGCATAGAATTTACTGCATGGCTAGCTGGTATTATAATATTGATTAATTTTCCAATATCTAACAATAAGTAACTTAAAAACAACTAGAATTGGATAGCAGGCTGGAGTGCAAACAAGGTAGAACCTTACAACATTAAGAAAATAGAAATAATATAACCATATATAGTAATAGCCTGATGCAATTGGAACTATGTTAGAATTTATCCATTCTGTTCTCTCAGCAGGACATTTTTTCTAGCATCTTACAAACACTTTGGTCTTCATGAGAGTATCACATAACAACTATTCTGTTAAATGTCTTATTCTACTGTAATATTCTTTTCAGAGAAACAAGTAAAAATGACTATTTAACATTTTCTTTCTCAAAAGTCATTAGCATAATATGTGACCAGATTATGTGCAGGACTAATATAAGCCATATCCTCCATTCAAAATTTTGCACAACTAAATAAAGTACATTAAGGTTTTAAACAAAAAAAAATATATAATAGAACCAAGTGTGCTGACACATGTCAGTAATCCTTCACCCAGAAACCGGAAGGAAAAATATAAGTTTCAGGACCAAATGTGATAGTCAGTGAGAACCTGTCTAGAAAAGATGGCAAATGGGGAGACGCCATAAAACCCCAACAGGGCCAGGGTAGATCGAAAGGTTATTGCCTGGACAAACTGGTCACAGCCCATGAAAGGAAACAGCAGCAATTGACCAAAGAGTCCAAGTCAACAAGCTCAGAGAGAGGGGTGGACTGTTTTACCCTCTCATCCACCTGTGCCCCTTTTCTAAGCCTAGGAACAACTGCGGAAGAGGGGGGCGTGGTAGAATGTAAGGGCTGCGATGGGGGGGAATGGTGAAACTAACAGCAATGTAGTCTGGAACACTCCATTTGGATCAACTTGACTGAACAAACAACTGTCACCCCCGGCCACTGGATGGTGGGGCTGTAGGTGTTGGGCACAACAGCCTGCAGATAGGTTTTGCATGAAGGATGCTTGTAGCTCATGGATATCACTTATAGCTAAAAATAAAAAAAAAAAAAACTGAGAGAAAGATGCAGCACCAGTTATGGGCAGAATGCTGATGCTGTGGAATGGGTGGGGGGGGGGGGAGGGAAAGGGAAATATCCTGAACTTAATTGAAAAAATGTAATGAAATAACAAACATCAATAAAAAATTAATTAAAGAAAAAAAAAACAGAGAAANAAACTGAGAGAAAGATGCAGCACAGTTATGGGCAGAATGCTGAGTTGGGAGGGTGGGGGGGGGGGGAGGGAAAGGGCACAATCCTGAACTAATTGAAAAAATGTATGAAATGACCAAACACAATAAAAAAATTAAGACAAAAAAAACGAGAAAAGAAAAGATGCAACATGATAATCCTAATTTCTGATGTTGCATCCGCAAAATCTTGACAACAAGCTGTCGGAACTGAATCACTGACATGGAATTGGGGGTGACTCTACCACCAAAGCCCAAATCAATGCAAGTTTGACGGACCTCCAACTCAAGCGATGCCCAATCAGCTGATTACGGGCGCCGCAAGCCACATGTTTCCAACTTTTTGTGGGCGCCTCCTCGAAAGACAATAAAAATCCAATTACAACTATAAATTGTAAAATTAAAAAAACAAAAACCAACAAAAACACCACATTACACGGGGTAAACCATGAGGAGCTCCCTCAAATGGGCAAGCTAGAAAGTAAATAATCTGTACTCACTAGGGCCATGGAACTTCTTTTTTACGACACCTTGGGCCCCCTTTTTGTTTCTTTTTTTTTTTCCAAAATGGGATTGGTGGGTTGTGTGTGTGTTGTTCATTTGTAAAGAAGAATTATGCTAGTGTCACTTCATGACCATAGTTGCAATAAAGCAATGTATTTAATACAGTGGTCAAACCAGTCTAACATAATAAATAAGACTGCTAATGAGATATTCATTTCTGACCTTGTAAGTCTGATGAGGTATAAAAGTGACTAAGATTGAAATATCTGAATTGTTGTCAATACCAATACACAGAGAGTGGATGAAACATTTAATAACCTATTAAATAACAGAGAAAATGAATGTATACTTTTGTAAGATTTTATTTTCCTTCCATTAAAAGGCGAACAAAACAATATAAATGGCTAGTGGGAATTTCACCCAGGTCACCGAGTTCATTCTCACAGGGGTTTCTGACCAAGCAGAACTACAGATTCCTCTTTTCGTGATTGTTTCGCCGGATTCATCTATCGTGCCTGACAGTAAGCAGGGAACCTGGGCATCATCATTCTCAGCGCTGTGTAGACTCTCGACTCCAAGACCTCCAATGTACTTCTTCCTCAGAAATCTGGCTGTCATCAACTTTGGAGATGCCACTGTCATAGCTCCTAAAATGTTGGTCAACTTCCTAGTCAGCAAGAAAACCACCTCATACTATGAATGTGCCACCCAGCTGGGAGGATTCCTGGTTTTCATTGTAGCAGAGATCTTCATGCTGGCCGTGATGGCCTACGACCGCTTGTGGCCATCTGAATCCCCTGCTCTACATGGTGGTGGTGTCCAGGCGGGTCTGCCTTCTGCTGGTGTCCCTTACATACTTCTTTAGCTTTTTTACAGCCATTGTTGTCACGCCTTGTGTGTTTTCTGTGTCTTATTGCTCTTCCAATGTCATCAACCACTTTTACTGTGACAACGTCCCAAGTGTTGCTCTGTCCTTTCCTGACACCTCCCTTCCAGAATTTGTAGTGTTTTTCTTCTCAGCAACAAATTTGTTTTTCTCATGATTATAGTGTCTTTAATCCTAATTCAACATTGTCCTTGGCATTCTGAGGATCCGTTCTTCTGAAGGAAGAGAAGAAAGCCTTCTTACTACCTGTGCTCCCACATGGTGGCCGTCACTGTGTTCTATGGCACACTCCTCTTCATGTACCTGACAGCCACGAACCAATCACTCCTTAGACACTGACAAAATGGCATCTGTGTTTTACACCCTTGTGATACCTATGCTCAACCCTGTACATTTACAGCCTGAAGGAAACAAGGATGTAAGTGTGCCCTGAAAGCACTCCTGAAGAATCAATGCCAAAGGTACAATCTAACATAAATTTATAGTGACACATTTATCATTTCAACAATTTTATCCCTTCCATCGTCTTCTAATATCTTAGTTTTTCAAAGAAGTAGCAATGAATGGTGAGAACCTAACAAATTTCAGAAAGCAGTTATCATTTTTATCCTAATTTCAAGGGGGTTTTTTACAAGAAATTAAATAAGAAAAAAACAGGATAAGTATGTAGGATAAACGGTTTACTTCCACAGTAAATGTGGCTTTCAAGCAGGCTAAGATATTAGCTTAGTTACTTGTTACTGTTGTCAAGTCCTTTTATACCAAACTCAGTGGTCATGAAAAAAAGTAAAAAATTTAATGAACAAATAAGAAGAAGACTGTTCCAGTGTAGAGTTTCTGTGAGGTCATTCCTTAGAGAGTATCAGAACTGACTATTCGCTGCTGCAACAGACGCTAGTCCTTCAACATATATATTATATATCATATATATCTAGTAGATATATATCATATTATATTTTATTGTAATTGTAACATTGTTAATTTTCCCTAATTTGAGCTAATATTATTTTGCTCTATATTGGATACAGTACTCAAAATGATTTTTACGAAAAGCAGATAGTGAATATAGATGTCTAATACACATGAGGATTGGCTATGTGAAAAAGCAGGGCAGAGTATGGAGGACACGTGTGGAGGTTTGAGCGACGTCTGTTCCTCTTCTCCTATTTCGTCCGTTCTGACCGCCTGCTACTGAGTAGGCATATGAATGCATCGGGCGAGCTTATGTTTAATCTTCTTCTAATTAAAAGCCTTTGTGGCTGGAATGAGATGGCCTAGCGGTTAGAGAGCGCCGACCCGTGTTGCAGAGGACCCGTGGTTCATCCCCAAGCACCACATGGTGGCCGAGAGCCGTCTGAAACTCAATCCAGAGAACTCCAGTTCCAGGGGAGTCCACACACCCTCTTCTGACCGCCTGCAGCATGGCAGACACTGGGTGCACAGACTTGCTTGCATGCACACAAGTACACTCATACAGATAGAAAATAAATAAAATTAAATTTAAAAAAGCTTTGTATGGATTATTTAATGATGAGAGCATCGTATGTAAATAACACTGTTAATCCATATTTTTCTACTTTTGTGATTAGGAGAGAATTTTTTTGCGCAAATGTCATTTTCCTCTTATTTGAAAAGTATCACAGTGTTGCAGAGATGGGTATGTCAGTGTTTTAGGGCTGCTTCTGCTGAGTGACCTTGGGTTGTGTTCCCACGCACCACATGGTGGCTAACATCTGTCTGTCACTCCAGTTCCAGGGGATCTGATGCATTTTCCTGCCTCTGTGGGCAGTGGCACACATGGGCACACTAACTCAGGCAATTCAGTAATAACTTAGTAAAGTAAAAGTAAAAAAAAAACATTTTTAAAATCAAATTATTCTTATAAATAAAATGAATTCGTATATAACACATATAAGAAAATCAATAGCAATTATGTGTGAATTCTTAACCTATATATCGCTCTTAATATAGGGCTGAGTGATATTAGACATCCAAGTTAAAGAAACTACTTGTGCAGAGATATCAGGAATCAAATTAATTCGGGGTCTTGGGTTTGGCTAAGTAAGAACAGGTTTTATTATATATCTAGAATTCTCCAGATTCCTCTTAAATGCTTCCCCGTTGCGCCAATTACGAGACAGCAAGCCAATGATTTTAATGTGTTTCTACTGTCATGTTTCCTCTGATAACTCACCTTTTCCATCACCCTTTTTGCTGTTGGTATTATGATTGCAGCAACAGAACAGTCAATCCATAAGTAAGCCATATTTACCTCAACATACATATAAATTATATACTGGGCAATTTTTGGATGCAAAGAACATTGTGACCAGTTTATTTTGCCTTGTTAAAAAAAAGTATGTCCTTTTTATTTTATGTGCAGATGAGTGTTTGCCGTGCATTTAGGTTTGTGCACCTGTGCTATGCAATGCCCAGGCAGAGGTGAAAAGATAGTGATCAGATCCCATAGAACTGGGATTATAGATGATGTCGTTAGCTGTCAGTTGGGTGCTAGGATATTGACCCAAGGTCATGCTCGCAAGACAAGCAGTGTTCTTAACTTGCTGAGCCATCTCTGTAGCCCTACATGATTATTTTCTAACAAATTAAGATATTTTTTTCTTTTAGTTTGTTTGTTTGTTTTAGACTTGAATTTTTAATTTCTTCATGTTTTAATAAAAGGTAATAAGTTAATGAACAAGCAATCCTTCATGTAAATACCAATTTGGCAAGTAAGCTGTCCAAACGTTACACAGCTGAAGGTTCCCCACTGTTCATGGAGGAGCTTATATGTACTATCAACGTTGATCAAGATGAGTAGTCTGTCTATATTGCTGTATTCACCATTCCACACCCAATCACAGTCCTTACATTACTAACCATGCCCCCTCTCCCTCAGATGGTTCCCTAGACTTTAGGAAAGGGAGCACAAGTGGGTGAGAAGAGAAACAGATCTAATTTCTCTTGGAGATGTCGTCATTTGGACTCCTGATCAATTTCGAGTGTTTCCTCTTTCATTGGTTGGTCAGTGTTCACATCCAGGAATAACTTTCAGATCCTACTAATGAAGCACAAGCAATTAGATATACAGGCATAATATAAACAGTACTAAGTATTATGGTAACGTTACATTGGTATAGACACAATGTTTGGATGGGATGTTAAATATTCCAGCCGCCTATACTTTTTCTGTAAAGGCTGAGAAGTCTTACTGTGGCTTTATAACATCTCCTAATCACTAGAGGGATAATCTTGTGGATGATCAGCCATGATAGTTGCCTCCAAGGGAGGCTAATAGCCCATTAATTTTTAGGATATAAGACAATTGGCTGCACTGTTGCAAGTATTTCCAGGCAGGTGAGGGTGTAGCTGGTTGCTGATTAGAATGAGTCTTGTTTGACTCAAGGAGACTGTATTTGCTTTGATTGGTTATAGTGTGGCCTTTGGTAAACACTCTCTGGCATTCAGACAATCTGTATACTTGCAATTGTGGTCTCGATATATCTTTCCCATACTTAAATACCAGTTCTTGACAGCAGGGCCCTTACGTGCCGTCTCTTTCTTGCAGGTTCCCAGTTTGCTGGCAAAAAAGCCTTTATCTTTTTGGGGGCTTGGATCCCTAGCCAACATCTGTCTTGGCTGAATAATCCAATTCTGAAACAGATTCTCCTGTATTTAATAATATTTTGCGCTGAGTTAGCCCGGTTTATGTGTAGACTTGAGTGTTATATGTTGGTCTGAATAGGGATTATCCTTTCACAGTTCCCTATGGCTATCACCAGTTAAAGAAGGCACTATATCGCTTTAATAAGAGATTACCTCTACGGGCTCCTAGTTTACAGTTGAGAAGAGATCATTATCCACACTTTTCCTTTTTCTTTGTTCTATGAAGAAGGAGTGTTTTTTAAAAGGAAGTCGTCATCATTAAACTTTGCAGCACCTGAAAGTATAATGTTCATTAGGGCACATTATAAATTAGTTGTTACAAGTAAGATCCACAGAAGATGTTTTGATGCTGTAGCAGTCTGAGCTTTTCTTCTTCCTTTTAATGGTTTAGCTGGGCCAACTTTTCTGCTAATTGCAAGCTGTTTATCATGTGACTGTATGTGTTTCTGTTGGGACGGCCCACTTATTCCTTTAGTTAAATTTCCTACAGGTAGGAGCAAAATGTTAGCCAAGTTGATGCACTGTAACACACACAAACAATGTAGAAATATTTGTAATCATTAACCCAAATTGTGTCTTATACAAATTATAAGTGAAGCAGATGTGGACTACAATTTAATATTCCAATTAGCTTAAATGTGTTACCTTTTTTATTAAAACCTTTTACCAATGTTGTTTTAATTAGATCAGTTTTACTTTTACTAAGACCTGAAGCATAATTTATATGTAGACAAAGTTGGGCAAATTTGATAGCCTGTTAAACACTTCATATCCATCACTCTGATATGTTAATCTAAGGTAGACCCTTGTGCCCCCTTCCAACCCCCAGTCCAACTCCCACCCCACCAGAGTGTAGTAACTTGAGAGGTGATTGGGGAAATTATTTAGCAAACTCTAATGTGTAGGCAAAGTCTTTTCCAGATATGAATAATTTGTGAAACAACTGAGTGTGAACACATTAGTTGAATATAAACAGTTCCAACCAATAGCATGACGGCCTTCAGGGAATGAAATTGCAAAAAGCAGGAATAAATAAAACACTGTTTATACATTCCATTCTTTCTGAGACTGTGCCAAGTCTACTCCCACCATTGGTATCAGACCCTAGCTTCTTCAGCCTTTCAGTGCAGGCTCACAACAATTAATCTACAGGGAGTTTGCAAGCTTTACTTCACCATGTTCTCTAGCCCATTTTGCCGTTGTTGATGTTCATTTATTATTTTTTTTCCTAGTTCTAATTGAATTCTGAGAGTTTCGCAAAAGCACGTCCTGAATTGTATTTATAACCCCCAAGGGTCTGCATCTCCATGACGGCCCGGTGGTGGCTGGCCGCTGGCACAGAGAATTGTGGTCGATTCGGTGGTGGATTAGTAGGCGATGTGTGAGAGCGGCTGGTGGTGTGGTGCGCAGAGTGTTGTTGGTGGTCCCGTTGGATTGCGCTGTCTTAGGTATATGTCCAGCCATCTGTGAAGTGAGTGCAGGTTGGTATGGGTGGGGTGGGGGGCTGTAGGTGGTCAGGACGAGTCTCAGTCAATAAGTTACCAATAGTTCTCAGCTAAGTGTTTGGTTTATTACCTATATCCACCTTCTATGCTAGATAATTATCTGGTTTAAACTTTCATGAGTTTTATGCATTTGGTTACCATTGTTGTAACTTCACATGAGCAACTTTCCCAGCTCCCTGGAATAAACATTGTTACTTTATGTCATCTACTCCACTTGAATTTTATAGTCTGTTTGCCTCCTCTTATTCAGTGACCCCTGAGCCCTGTGGCACAGAGGTTGATATAGGTGTCCGTGCCCACGGGCCAAGCATCTAGGAGTCTCTTATTCTCTACATGAGTCCAATTTTCCTTAGACCAAGTGGCAATCGTGTTCATTTGCTCATATGTATGCAGATGGTAATTTTTGGGTTATAAAGCTTTCAATGTTGTAATCCAATAGCATTTTGTGAATTCCCTTTAGTAAATGTTTGGATTTTATAGTATAACAATTTATAAAGTGTTTGTGTATATGTTTGTGTGTGTTTGCATGCAAGTCCTCTGTTGTTCTACAGAGCCTTATATAAGTAATTTCTAACCAGAAAAATGTAGTCATTGTTTCTATCTGACAAATGGGAAACTGATATTGCAACTTACTTTCCAACAGGAGCTTGGAAACCTTGGACAAGCAATGTTCAAAAAAGCCTAGACTGTTTAACACATAGTTAGTAGGTTGAAAGCTGGGGAGCTTAGAACAGAAATCTAATTAGCAAAAGAAGCAGATGGGGTCTAAGACTCTATCAAAATTAGACTTGAGCCATTTTAAGTTAAAATTATGGATGTTACAGGTAGGGTTGGATTAAAAGTATCATTATGAGCAGATAAGCATTTCTCTCTATTCTTTCTTCTTCAGATTTGTAAATGTGTTGAATGGCTGAATTTCACAACCCTGTTCCTGGGTTCTTAGAATTAGAACATTTAGAGTTTGAAGAGAGTTCTTCTGCCCTTACATGTCTTATTTTGTGAAAATGGAAGTACCTTGTGCCCTTGTCCAGTGGCGTTGACTATTATAGACACCAAATTTCATGCCGTGCTCCCAGTATAAGGGATCTACAAAAATTGTGCTAGGAATCTTCTGTCAAAAGAAACTTTATTGAACAAGAAGAAACATTTTTTAAAGATCTTAAAGGACTGAACATATGAAACAATTCATATAAATTTGCCACAATTATATGTACCTATTTGAAACAAAGTCTGAGTCTGTTAAGGGCATGAATAGCAAGTCAAGTTTTTGTCAACGATTAATAATTCTGAAAACTTGGGGCTGGAGAGATTGGCCTAGCCGTTGAGAGTGCCAAACTGCTCTTGCAGAGGACCCAGGTACGTCCCCAGCAACCCACATGGAGGCGAAGAACCTTCTTTAACTCCAGGTTCCAGGGATCCAACCATCTCTGCTCCACATGCATGGCACCACAGTGGGTGCAACAAAACCCTACGTGCAGACAGTACATTCATACACATAAAAAAAGTAAAAAAAATTTATTAAAATTTTTAAAAAATTAAAAAAAGGGTAATGAAAAAATTTTAAAAGTGATTGTAAATTTTTCTTCTTGGGGCTGGAGACATGTCTGCGTTTGGAGGGCCGACTGCCTTGCAGAGGACCAGGGTTTCGAATCCCACACCCACATGGGCAGCTGAAAACGCGTCCTTAACTCCAATTCCAGGGGAACCCTAACCCCTCTTCTAGCCTCAAGGAAAGTGGCACGACCGGGTGCACCACCTACATGGAGACATACATCCATAACACATATGAAAATAAGATTAAAAAATAGTAAAATTCTCCTGGTAGTGAAAGAAGTGGGCGTGTCATGGCAGTTTATTAGAGAATTAAAATTTTAAGATCTGTATAGCTCTGTTGCCTTTGTTGGTATCTTTAGTGTCACTCGACACACCTGGGTTGAGGAGGGAGTAGTCATTGAAAAGAATTTGCCTCCATTGGCAGCTGACTGTTGGCCGTTCCTGTGAGAGATTTTCTTGATTGTTGAGATGATGTGGGCGTACTCATCCCACTGTGGGCAATGCCATTCCAGGCAGAGCTTCCTGCCAGGTTCCCAGGCTGACTTTCTTCCTGGATTCCCCTCATGATGAACTGTGTGATCTAGGACAGACAAGACCGATAAGCCTTTCCTCCCAGCGTTGGTATCAGTAGTGTTTTGTCCAGTGAAATCAAGGCAAACTAGAACATTGCCCAAGAGGTTCCAGAATATTGTGATGCACGAATTAGCTATAGAAAAGGGTTGTGGAAATAGAAGACAGGGGAGATTCTAGATGGAACTCAGAATGAGAACTCCAGAGATTTCCCTGAAAGTGAAGAAGGACCTGAAAATATTCTACATGTTTCTTTTACCTTGAAGCAGCCACAGCAACACAATATCATTAATCTCACTATTAGGAAACTGCTAGAAAGAAGAAATATGAAGAACTGATTTAGGATATCAGAACTGCAGGAAAGTTTCAAATATGATCCAAACACAAAGATCAAAAAAGGCAATGGAGTTAAATATCTAATTACAAAGGGAAAGAAAAAAAATAACAATATTGCAATGGACGCAACTACATGAGAGATATACAAAAATATTAAAAGAGGGGCTGGAGAGATGCCTAGTGGTTAAGAGCGCCGACCGCTCTTGCAGAGCCCCGGTTCACATCCCATCACCCACATGGGCGCTGAGAACCGTCTGAAAACTCCAATTCCATGGAGATACTCCAGTGCCAGGGGAATCTGAGGACCTCTTCGTGACCTCCGCGCATTGCAAACGACACGGGTGCACACACCTGCACACAAACAAGTACACATTGCTACACATACCGAAATAAATAAAAAAAAAATAAAATAAAATAAAAAAACAACAACAAAAGAGATTATAAAGAAAACATATACAAATATTCATTATATATATATATATAATATATATAAAGATATATATATATATTAACACATTAAACTTCACTGCAAAAGAAAACGTAAAAACAATTAACTTAGGGTAGCCATTGTAAACTAGTACAGGATTTATTGATAACAGCATTGATGGATCTTTAAAAATAAAATGGAGCATTTGAAATATGGCCAAGTCATAATCCATTAGTCCAGCATTCACAAAGCCCTGCCTTCAATCCATAGTAGTATAAAAGTCAATAAGCAAGTAAAAAATAAAGAGAACTACTATATAATTCACTTATCTCACTACTGGATATTTTCTCAAAGAAAATGACACAAATATGTGGAAAAGCCACCTGCCTTCCCATAGTTATTTGTTGCAAACTTCTGTATTAGTTAAATAGCTCCCTTTGTGAGTTAAAGGCCAGCCTGGTCTACAGAGTGAGTTCCAGGACAGCTGGGGCTACAGGGAGACTCTCAAAAAGACAAAAAAATATAAAAAATAAAAATAAATAGCTACTTTTTTTTTTTGCTTTCAATAAACACCAAAACCAAAGGCTACATACAGAAGATTTTATTGGGGCATAAGATTTCAGAACGATTAAAGTCCATCAGGGTGGGAAGGCAGGGTAGATTGTTGGCATGGTGGCTGGAAAAGGAAGCTGGGCACCCACATGTTCAATAGTAAGCACAATAAAACAGAGAAAAAATGGAGGTGACACAAGGCTATTAACCCTCAAAGTCCATCCTCCTCCCCACAGTGACACAACTCTGTTAGCAATGTTTTATTTAATAAAGATTCCACAACCTCATAAACAGTGTCACTAACTGGGGACAGTGTTCAAATATTTGCACCAATGGGGAACATTCCTCTTTGTATTGATCACATCTCAGTCTCTGGTTCCTAAAGTTTCCTAGCCATATCATGTTATAAAAAGCATAATCCTGAAGCACTTGGGAGGCAAGAGGCAGGCAGATCTTTGGTTGAGTTTTCAAGGCCAGCCTGGTCCTACAGAGTGGAGTTCCAGGACAACTTGGAATACAGGGAGACCTGTCTCAAAAAGACCAAAAAAAAAAAAAAAAAAAAAAAAAAGTTCAATAAGTTCCTATTCTCAACACTACCCAAATAAACAAGGTCTAGAAATCTCTTGAGACTTAAAATATTGTCATAACTGAAATTCCCTGCGAAATAAAACTGTGTCTTTCACTCCACGTCCAGGGGAATCCGACCACCCCTTTGACCTACCCGGGCATTTCATGACGTGGATCACAAACCTACATGCAGACAGTAAATTCATACACATAGAAAAAATAAATAAAATAAAAAATATTATATCACACTCCTTACTTCCATCAAATAAAAGCAAAAAGCATGGTGCCATCCCAAAGAGAATAGTGGAAGCAATAAGGGAGAAAATACCTGAATGTAAAGTAAAACTGACTAGCAGAGAGCCAGCACCAAAACCTATTGCTTCTTGTCCCATACCTGTAACTTTAGTTTCAAAATCCAAAGTCTGTGGATGGCACTGTACATTTGGCTTTGCTATCATCCCTCGCTCTGTTAGATATTCTGACACTATTAATCTTTTTTTTTTTTTTTTTTGGTTTTTCGAGCAGTGGTCTCACTGTAGCCCCAGCTGTGCCTGAGAACTCCACTCTGTAGACCAGGCTGGCTCTGAAACTCACAAAGATCCGCACTTGCGCTCTGCCTCCCAAGTGCTTAGGATTAAAGGCATGGCGCAACACCACACCCAGCCACACTCCTATCATTTTCAATGACTAAAACGATTATAGTTGATACTAAGAAGAGCAAATCAAGCATAGAGAGAAAGCTGTGATCCAGCATTTTATGAGAAAAATAAAATATATTTTTTCATTTATTTAAAACACATTTTTTTAAGGGAAAGATACAGGCTAGTCAGTCAACAGGCCAAGACCCAGGGCATTTCACAGCACACTTTCCAATCCTTCAGGTCTTGAATTCATTCCACGTCCTCTTCAGTGATGTTCTCTCTGCTTTGGAAAGAACATGGGTGAGGTATGGATAGATATTCTATTTAAGTGATAAACACTTTCAGTAACTTATTCCTTTCACTCTAAATAGTTGATTTACTGTTTGACTGCTGCTCACTAAAATGAATATTCCCTCACTGATGTTATTACTTGTTTCATGATTTTCTAACAATTTTTAACTGGAAAACACAAGCTCTAAAACTGAATATCACAGGAAAAAAAAAAACATGCACACAAGATCAACTGATGGTGAAAGTTTTCTGTCACTACAATTCCTTCTGGAGGAGAAGAAAGAACATCTGTCCCCTCCTCTCTTGGCCCCAATGACCATTTGGGAGGTAGGTTTCACCCAAATGCAGTCAGAAAACCAGCTATTTTATTGGGATTACTTAACAGCACAATGGGTGAAAGTTTATTTACAGGAGGGTGGGTGACCCCCTAACTGAAAGCTGCATGGAATGTCTTCATTCAAGCATGGGTGCTGCTTTACTCTCAGTGGCCAAAAATGACAGAACACCTCCCCTTGTGCCCTTACCCTACATAAGCTTAACCCCCCACTACAAGGCCACATCCAACTAGGATGTACTGATTGGTAGAGAGATATGGCTGACACTTTCTTCCTGTCCTTTTCTGTGGCACATAACAGTCAACAACTTAAGCTATGATGATCCTAGGTAAGTGGGCACAACCAAGTTTGGATAAACAGCTTCTACCCATGATCTGTCTGTTCGGTGACAGTCCTATGGCACAGATACTATGAGACTATGCATGACTGAGTGTAGGGAAACAGCTATTTATTCAACAAGGACTTTAAGGAGAATTCGTATTTAATCATATGCACATGAAAAGCTAAATCCATAATTTAATGTTGTTACAGGATATAGGAGATTTTTTTGTTTGATATTAATGACTACTTCATTAATTTTACCTGAGGCTGTCCAACTTGTCAATTTAAAGACTGCAATATTAAGATTGTAGTAAATTTACCTATCCTGTAGAGGCCATGGTTTTTGGTGGGCATCACTTGTTCTTAGTGCACAATTGTAGCCTTCAGTGTTCTTCCTCCCTTGACCGGTGCCCTCAGATTCCCCTGGACTTCAGATTCTCTGGATCTCTCAAGGCTGCAGGTCAGAGAGTCAGGACTAGCCCTGGAAGGGGGGGAGGGAGAAGGTACGGGAGCCAGGAGAGTGGGGAAAGGAGGGAGGACAGACTCAAGAACAAGCCAGGAGAAATCCCATGGGGAAATGACTCACTTTACTTTTACAACTTGGGGTATTTATGCTGGACCTTGTGAGGTGCAATGAGGTGAAACGGGGGAAGGGCTGTGGGGGAGGAGGGCTAAGAAAAGATGCAAATGATAATCTATTAATGTTGATGAAAATCTTGAAAACAAGCTGTAGAGAACATGAATAAACTAGAATAGAATTGGAGGGTGACTCCAAAAAGAAATAATGAAGTTTGAGGAACTCAAACTCAAAGCGAATGGCAATCAGCTGATTAGGGAGAAGAAAGAAACATGATTTACACTGAGACTCCTAGAAAGAAACTAAAATGAAAATCTAATAAAATATAAAAGTCCATGTCTATTTATGGAAAAACAAACCACAAAAATACAGGGTAAACCAATGAGGAGCTCCCCAAATGGCAAGCTAGAAAGTAAATAATCTGTACTCACTATGGACCATGAACTTCTTAAGACTGCTTGTTTATATCACTGAAATGGGAAGTGTGTGTGTGTGTGTGTATTTATATTTGTAAAGAAAATATATTATGCTAGTGTACTTCATACAATAATGTTGATAAACAATGTATTAATAAAGTGGTCAAACCATTCTAAAATACATAAATAACTGCTAATGAGATTTCATTTCTGACCTTTAAGTCTAGATGAGGTATAAAGTGACTAAGATTTGAAATATCTGAATTGTTGTCAATACCAATACACAGAGAGTGGATGAAACATTTAATAACCTATTAAATAACAGAGAAAATGAATGTATACTTTGTTAATATTTTTATTTTCCTTCCATTAAAAGGCTAACAAAACAATATAAATGGCTAGTGGGAATTTCACCCAGGTCACCGAGTTCATTCTCACAGGGGTTTCTGACCAAGCAGAACTACAGATTCCTCTTTTCTTTGTTTTCCTGATCATCTACGTGCTGACAGTAGCAGGGAACCTGGGCATCATCATTCTCACCTGTGTAGACTCTCGACTCCAAACCCCAATGTACTTCTTCCTCAGAAATCTGGCTGTCATCAACTTTGGAGATGCCACTGTCATAGCTCCTAAAATGTTGGTCAACTTCCTAGTCAGCAAGAAAACCACCTCATACTATGAATGTGCCACCCAGCTGGGAGGATTCCTGGTTTTCATGGTAGCAGAGATCTTCATGCTGGCCGTGATGGCCTACGACCGCTATGTGGCCATCTGCAATCCCCTGCTCTACATGGTGGTGGTGTCGCGGCGGGTCTGCCTTCTGCTGGTGTCCCTTACATACTTCTTTAGCTTTTTTACAGCCATTGTTGTCACGCCTTGTGTGTTTTCTGTGTCTTATTGCTCTTCCAATGTCATCAACCACTTTTACTGTGACAACGTCCCATTGTTAGCTCTGTCCTGTTCTGACACCTCCCTTCCAGAAAATGTAGTGTTTTTCTTCTCAGCAACAAATTTGTTTTTCTCCATGATTATAGTCCTTGTATCCTACTTCAACATTGTCCTTGCCATTCTGAGGATCCGTTCTTCTGAAGGAAGGAAGAAAGCCTTCTCTACCTGTGCTTCCCACATGGTGGCCGTCACTGTGTTCTATGGCACACTCCTCTTCATGTACCTACAGCCACGAACCAATCACTCCTTAGACACTGACAAAATGGCATCTGTGTTTTACACCCTTGTGATACCTATGCTCAACCCTGTAATTTACAGCCTGAGGAACAAGGATGTAAAGTGTGCCCTGAAAGCACTCCTGAAGAATCAATGCCAAAGGTACAATCTAACATAAATTTATAGTGACACATATTATCATTTCAACAATTTTATCCCTTCCATCGTCTTCTAATATCTTAGTTTTTCAAAGAAGTAGCAATGAATGGTGAGAACCTAACAAATTTCAGAAAGCAGTTATCATTTTTATCCTAATTTCAGGTACATAAATAAGAAAACAGGATAGTATGTAGGATAAAGGTTTACTTCACAGATAAAATGTGGGCTTTCAAGCAGGCTAAGATATAGCTTAGTTACTTGTTACTGTTGTCAAGTCCTTTTTATACAACTCAGTGTCATGAAAAAAGTAAAAAATTATGAACATATAAGAGAAAGACTGTTCCAGGTGGTAGAGTTCTGTGAGGTCATTCCTTAGAGAGTATCAAGACTGACTATTCTACTGGCAACAGAGCTAGTCCCTTCAACATTATATATATATATATATATATATATATAATTTTTATTGTAATTTGTACATTTTAATTTTCCCTATTTGAGTAAAATTATTTTGCTCATATTGATACAGTATTCCTCAAAATGATTTTTCGAAAGCAGATAGTGAATATAATGTCTAATACACATGAGGATTGGCTATGTGAAAAAGCAGGGCAGAATAGACACGTAAGAGCACCTTTCTTTTCTATCCCTCTCCCTAGCACATGCATATGAAGCATGGGGCTTATTTTATCTCTTCTAATTAAAAAGCCTTTGTGGGCTGGAGAGATGGCCTAGCGGTTAAGAGCGCCGACCGCTGTTGCAGAGGACCCGGGTTCGATCCCCAGCACCCACATGGTGGCCGAGAGCCGTCTGAAACTCCAATTCCAGGAGAACTCCAGTTCCAGGGGAGTCCAACACCCTCTTCTGACCTCCGCGGCATTGCACGTCACGGGTGCACAGACTTGCATGCACACAATACATTCATACACATACGGAAATAAATAAAATTAAATTTAAAAAAGCCTTTGTATGGATTATTTATTGATGAGAGCATCGTATTAAATAACACTGTTATCCATATTTTTCTACTTTGTGATTAGGAGAGAATTTTTTTGACCAAATGTCATTTTCCTCTTATTTGAAAAGTATCACAGTGTTGCAGAGATGTTTCAGTGTTTTAGGGCTGCTTCTGCTGATGACCTGGGTTGTGTTCCCACCACCCACATGGTGGCTAACATCTGTCTGTCACTCCAGTTCCAGGGGATCTGATGCATTTTCCTGCCTCTGTGGGCAGTGCACACCATGGGCACACTAACTCAGGCAATTCAGTAATACACTTAAAATAAAAGTAAAAAAAAAACATTTTAAATATCAGTTATTCATAAGGGTACTTAACACCAAAATATAAGAAAAATCAATAGCAATTATGTGTGAATTCTTAACCTATATATCGCTCTTAATATAGGGCTGAGTGATATTAGACATCCAAGTTAAAGAAACTACTTGTGCAGAGATATCAGGAATCAAATTAATTCGGGGTCTTGGGTTTGGCTAAGTAAGAACAGGTTTTATTATATATCTAGAATTCTCCAGATTCCTCTTAATCTTTCCCCTTGCTCCAATTACAGACAGCAAGCCAATGATTTTAATGTGTTTCTACTGTCATGTTTCCTCTGATAACTCACCTTTTCATCACCCTTTTGCTGTTATTATGATTGAGCAAAGAAAGTCATCCATAAGTAATCCATATTTATCTCAACATACATATAATTATACTGGCAATTTTTGGATGCAAATAACATTGTGACAGTTATTTGCCTTTTTAAAAAGTATTTCTTTTTATTTTATGTGCATGAGTGTATTGCCTGCATATAGGTTTGTGCACCTGTGCTATGCAATGCCCAAGGCAGAGGTGATAAAATAGTATCAGATCCCATAGAACTGGGATTATAGATGATTGTTAGCTGTCATGTGGGTGCTAGGAATTGGACCCAGGTCCTCTGCAAGAGCAGCCAGTGTTCTTAACTGCTGAGCCATCTCTGTAGCCCTAATGATTATTTTCTAACAAATTAAAATATTTTTTTCTTTTAGTTTGTTTGTTTGTTTTACTTGAATTTTTTAATTTCTTCATTTTTTAATAAAAGGTAATAAGTAATGAATACAAGCATCCTTCATGTAAAACCAATTTGCAAGTAGCTATGTCCAAACTTACACAGCTGAAGGTCCCCACTGTTCAGCTGGAGGAGCTTATATGTACTATCATGTTGATCAAATAAGAGTCCAGTCTATATTGCTGTAGTTTCACCATTCACCCCAATCACAGCCCTTACATTCTACCATGCCCCCTCTTCCTCAGATTGTTCCCTAGACTTTAGAAAAGGCACACAAGTGGGTGAGAAGGAAAACAGTCTACTTTCTCTGGAGATGTCGCTTTGGACTCTGATCAGTTCAGGCTGTTCCCTTTCATAGGTTGGCAGTTTATCCAGGAATAACCTTTCATTCCTACTGATGAAGCACAAGCAATTAGATATACAGGCATTTAAACAGTACTAATTATTATGGTAACTTACATTGGTATAGACACAGATGTTTGGATGGTATGCTAATCCACCGCCTACAGCTTTTCTGTAAAGGCTGAGAAGGTCTTACTGTGGCTTATAACATCTCCTAATCACTAGAGGACTTAAGCTTGTGGTATCAGCCATGAATTATTCCTCCAAGGAGAGAGCTAATAGCCCATTAGATTTTGGATATAAAGACATTTGGCTGCCACTGTTGCACAGTATTTCCAGGCAGGTGAGGTGTAGCTGGTGCTGATAGATGAGTCTTGTTTGACTCAAGGAGACTGATATTTGCTTTATTGATTTAGTGGCCTTTGGTAACACTCTCTGGCATTCCAGAGGCCAACTGTATACTTGCAATTGTGGTCTCGATATATCTTTCCCATACTTATACCAGTTCTTTGACAGCAGGGCCTTACTGCCTCTCTTCTTGCAGGTATCCCAGTTTGCTGGCAAAAAGCCTTTATCTTTTTGGGGGCTTGGATCCCCTAGCCAACATCTTCTTGGCTGAATAATCCAATTCTGATAACAGATCTCTCCTGTATTAATATATTTTCCTTGATTACCCGGTTTATGTAGACTTTAGTGTTATATTTGGCTCTGAATAGGGAATTATCCTTTCACAGTTCCTATGGCTATCAGCCAGTTAAAGAAGGCAACTATATCGCTTTTATAAGAGATTACCTCTACGGCTCTAGTTTACAGTTAGGGAATGACTTCATTATCATCATTTTTTTTTCTTTGTTCTATGAAAAGGAGGTAAGGAAGTCTCTCATATTAAAACTTTGCAGCACCTGAAAGGTAAAGTTCATTAGGGCACATTATAAATAGTTGTTACAATTAAGATCCACAGAGATGTTTGATGTCTGTAGCAGTCTGAGGCTTTTCTTCCTTTTAATGTTTAGCTGGGCCAACTTTTCTGCATTAAGCTGTTTATCATTGACTGTATGTTGTTACTTTGGGAAGCCAACTTAATTCCTTTAGTTAAATTATCCTACAGGTAGAAGAAAATGTTAGAAGTTGATACTGTACACCACAAACATTGTAGAGAATATTTGTATCCATTAACCCCAAATTTGTTCTTATACAAATTATAAGTGAAGCAGATGTGGACTACAATTTATATTTCCAATTAGCTTAAATGTATTACCTTTTTTATTAAAACCTTTTAACCAATGTTGTTTAATATAGACATTTTTACTTTTACTAAGACCTAGAATAGCATTTAATATGTAGACAAAGTTTGGGCAAATTTGGATACCTGTTAAACTCATATCAATCAACTATATATTAATCTAATGTAGACCTGTGCCCCCCTTCCAACCCTCCCACCCCACCAGATTGAGTAACTTGAGAGGTGATGGGGAAATTATTTAAGCAAACTTCTAATGTGTAGGCAAAGTCTTTTCCAGATATGAATAATTTGTGAAACAACTGAGTGTGAACACATTAGTTGAATATAAACAGTTCCAACCAATAGCATGACGGCCTTCAGGGAATGAAATTGCAAAAAGCAGGAATAAATAAAACACTGTTTATACATTCCATTCTTTCTGAGACTGTGCCAAGTCTACTCCCACCATTGGTATCAGACCCTAGCTTCTTCAGCCTTTCAGTGCAGGCTCACAACAATTAATCTACAGGGAGTTTGCAAGCTTTACTTCACCAATGTTCTCTACCATTTTGCGTTGTTGATTCCAATTTATTATTTTTTTTCTAGTTCTAAATTGAATTTCTGAGAGTTTCGCAAAACACGTCCTAATTGTATTTATACCCCCAAGTCTGCACTCTCCATACCCCCTTGGCCCCCACAGGAAATTGTGCATTCTGTGATATACATTTGAACCTTTTGAGCCAAGTTTGTGTCCCCAGTTTTCCTTCAGGTAAGTCCACCCACTGGAAGATCATCAGTTTATCTAGTGTCACACCTCAGTCAATAATTACCAATAGTTCTCAGCTAAGGTTTGGGTTTATTACCTATATCTCCACTTCTATGCTAGATAATTATCTGGTTTAAACTTTCATGAGTTTTATGCATTTGGTTACCATTGTTGTAACTTCACATGAGCAACTTCCCAGCTCCCTGGATAACATTGTTACTTTATGGTCATCTACTCCACTTGAATTTTATAGTCTGTTTGCCTCCTCTTATTCAGTGACCCCTGAGCCCTGTGGCACAGAGGTTTGATATAGGTGTCCTGCCCAGGGCCAAGCAGTCTAGAGTCTCTTATTCTCTACATGAGTCCATTTTCTTAGACCAAGTGGCAATCGTGTTCATTTGCTCATATGTATGCAGATGGTAATTTTTGGGTTATAAAGCTTTCAATGTTGTAATCCAATAGCATTTTGTGAATTCCCTTTAGTAAATGTTTGGATTTTATAGTATAACAATTTATAAAGTGTTTGTGTATATGTTTGTGTGTGTTTGCATGCAAGTCCTCTGTTGTTCTACAGAGCCTTATATAAGTAATTTCTACCAGAAAAATGTAGTCATTTTTCTATCTGACAATGGGAAACTGATATTTGCAACTTACTTTCCAACAGAGCTTGGAAAACCTTGGACAAGCAATGTTCAAAAAGCCTAGACTGTTTTAAACACATATTAGTGGTTGAAGCTGGGGAGCTTAGAACAGAAATCTAATAGCAAAAAGAGCAGATGGGTCTAAGACTCTATTCAAAATTAGACTTGAGCATGTTTAAGTTAAATTATGGATGTTACAGGAGGGTTGGATTAAAAGTCATCTAAATTATGAGCCAGAATAAGCATTTTCTTCTCTATTCTTTCTTCTTCAGGGTATTTGTAAAGTGATTGAATGCTGAATTTCACAACCCTGTTCCTGGGTTCTTAGAATTAGAACATTTAGAGTTTGAAGAGAGTTCTTCTGCCCTTACATGTCTTATTTTGTGAAAATGGAAGTACCTTGTGCCCTTGTCCAGTGGCGTTGACTATTATAGACACCAAATTTCATGCCGTGCTCCCAGTATAAGGGATCTACAAAAATTGTGCTAGGAATCTTCTGTCAAAAGAAACTTTATTGAACAAAGAAACATTTTTTAAAGATCTTAAAGGATGAACATATGTAAACAATTCATATAATTTTGCCACAATTATATGTACCTATGTTGAAACAAAGTCTGAGTCTAGTTAGGCATGAATAGCAAGTCAAGTTTTCAACTGATTAAAATTCTAAAACTTGGGGGCTGGAGAGATGGCCTAGCCGTTGAGAGTGCCAACTGCTCTTGCAGAGGACCCAGGTCGATCCCCAGCACCCACATGGAGGCTGAGAACCTTCTTTAACTCCAGTTCCAGGGGAATCCGACACCATCTTCTGGCCTCCACAGCATTGCACGACACAGGTGGGTGCACAAACCTACGTGCAGACAGTACATTCATACACATAAAAAAATTAAAAAAAATTTAATTAAAAATTTTAAAAAATTAAAAAAGGGTAATGAAAAAAATTTGAAAAGTGATTGTAAAATTTTTCTTCTTGGGGCTGGAGACATAGTCTAGCGGTTTGGAGTGCCGACTGCTCTTGCAGAGGACCAGGGTTCGATCCCCAGCACCCACATGGCAGCTGAAAACCGTCCTTAACTCCAATTCCAGGGGAATCCTACACCCTCTTCTAGCCTCCACGGCAGTGCACGACACGGGTGCACCAACCTACATGCAGACAATACATTCATACACATATGAAAATAAATTAAAAATATTTAAAAAATTTCTCCTGGTAGTGAAGAAGTGGGGTGTCATGGTCAGTTTATAGAGAATAAAATTTAGATCTGTATTATCTCTGTTGCCTGTGTTGGATATCTTTAGTGTCAGCTCGACACACCCGGGTTGAGGGAGTCGCAATTGAGGAATTGCCTCCATTGCACTGGACTGTGGCCGTGTCTGTGGAGTATTTTCTTGATTGTTGAGTGATGTGGGCGTACTCATCCCACTGTGGGCAATGCCACTCCAGGCAGAGCTCCTGCCTCCAGGTTCCCAGGCTGACTTTCTATCCTGGGATCCCTCAGTGATGAACTGTGTGATCTAGGACAGACAAGACCGATAAGCACTTTCCTCCCCAAGTTGGTATCAGTCAGTGTTTTGTCACAGTGAATCAAGGCAAACTAGAACATTGCCCAAGAGGTTCCAGAATATTTGATGCAGAATTAGCTATAGAAAAGGGTTGTGGAAATAGAAGACAGGGGAGATTCTAGATGGAACTCAGAATGAGAACTCCAGAGATTTCCCTGAAAGTGAAGAAGGACCTGAAAATATTCTACATGTTTCTTTTACCTTGAAGCAGCCACAGCAACACAATATCATTAATCTCACTATTAGGAAACTGCTAGAAAGAAGAAATATGAAGAACTGATTTAGGATATCAGAACTGCAGGCAAGTTTCAAATATGATCCAAACACAAAGATCAAAAAAGGCAATGGAGTTAAATATCTAATTACAAAGGAAAAAAAAAAAAAAACAATATTGCAATGGAGCAACACAGAGAATATCAAAAGATATTATAAAGAGGGGCTGGAGAGATGGCCTAGTGGTTAAGAGCGCCGACCGCTCTTGCAGAGGACCCGGGTTCGATCCCCAGCACCCACATGGCGGCCGAGAACCGTCTGAAACTCCAATTCCAGGAGAACTCCAGTTCCAGGGGAATCTGAGACCCTCTTCTGACCTCCGCAGCATTGCACGACACGGGTGCACACACCTGCACGCAGACAGTACATTCATACACATACCGAAATAAATAAAAAAAAATAAAATAAAATAAAAAACAACAACAAAAGATATTATAAAGAAAAACATATGACAAATATTCATATTATTATATATGATATTATATCTATATATTTATATATATATATAATTTTATATTATATTTTATTAACATTACTTCAGCAAAAGAAAACGTTAAAAAAAAATTAAATTTCATAGCCATTGATGAAACTAGAAAAAAAAAAGATTATTATAACAGATGAATCTTAAAAATAAAATGGAGCATTCTGAAATATGGCCAAGTCATAATCCATTAGTCCAGCATTCACAAAGCCCTGCCTTCAATCCATAGTAGTATAAAAGTCAATAAGCAAGTAAAAAATAAAGAGAACACTAAATATAATTCACTTATCTCAACTACTGGATTATTTTCTCAAAGAAAATGACACAATATGTGAAGAAAAGCCACCTGCCTTCCCATAGTTATTTGTTGCAAACTTCTGTATTAGTTAAATAGCTCCCTTTGCGTTAAAGGCCAGCCTGGTCTACAGAGTGAAGTTCCAGGCAGCTGGGGTACCAGGATGGCACAGGGAGACGTCCAAAAGACAAAAAAAATATAAAAATAAAAATAAATAGCTTACTTTTTTTGTGTTTTGCTGTTCAATAAACACCAAAACCAAAGGCTACATACAGAAGATTTTATTGGGGCATAAGATTTCAGAACGATTTTTTAAGTCCTCAGGGTGGGAAGGCAGCAGGTTAGATTGTTGGCATGGTGGCTGAGAAAAGGAACTGTGGGCACCCCACATGTTCAATCAGTAAGCACAGATAAACAGCGAAAAAAATGGCAGGTGAACCAGGGGGGCTATTCACCCTCAACGTCCATCCTCCTCCCCACGTGACTACAAACTCTGTTAGCAATGTTTTATTTAATATAAGATTCCACAACCCCTCATAAACAGTGTCACTAACCGGGACAGTGTTCAAATATTTGCACCAATGGGGAACATTCCTCTTTGTATTGATCACATCTCAGTCTCTGGTTCCTAAAGTTTCCTAGCCATATCATGTTATAAAAATGCCTACATCCTAGCACTTGGGAGGCAGGAGGCAGGCAGATCTTTGTGAGTTCACGGGCCAGCCTGGTCCTACAGAGTGGAGTTCCAGGACACTTGGACATACAGGGAGACCCTGTCTCAAAAAGACCAAAAAAAAAAAAAAAAAAAAAAAAAAAGTTCAATAATCTTCCTAAGTCTCAACACTACCCAAATAAACAAGGTCTAGAAATCTCTTGAGACTTAAAATATTGTCATAACTGAAATTCCCTGCGAAATAAAACTGTCTTTAACTCCAATTCCAGGGGAATCCGACACCCTCTTTGACCTCCACGGCATTGCATGACACGGATGCACAAACCTACATGCAGACAGTACATTCATACACATATAAAAATAAATAAAATAAAAAATATTATATCACACTCCTTACTTCCATCAAATAAAAGCAAAAATCAATGGTGCCATCCCAAAAGAGAATAGTGGAAGCATAAGGAGAAAATACCTGATGTAAGTAAAACTGACTAGCAGAGAGCCAGCACCAAAACCTATTGCTTCTTGTCCCATACCTGTAACTTTAGTTTCAAAATCCAAAGTCTGTGGATGGCACTGTACATTTGGCTTTGCTATCATCCCTCGCTCTGTTAGGCTGATTCTGACACTATTATCTTTTTTTTTTTTTTTTGGTCTTTTCGAGACAGTGTCTCCCTGTAGCCCCAGCTGTCCTGGAACTCACTCTGTAGACCAGGCTGGTCTTGAACTCACAAAGATCCACCTGCTCTGCCTCCCAAGTGCTGGGATTAAAGGCATGCGGCCACCACACCCAGCCACACTCCTATCATTTTCAATGACTAAAACGATTATAGTTGATACTAAGAAGAGCAAATCAAGCATAGAGAGAAAGCTGTGATCTCATTTATGAGAAAAATAAAAATATATTTTTTCATTATGTATTAAGAACACCATGGTGTTAAGGGAAAGATACAGGCTAGTCAGTCAACAGGCCAAGACCCAGGGCATTTCACAGCACACTTTCCAATCCTTCAGGTCTTGAATTCATTCCACGTCCTCTTCAGTGATGTTCTCTCTGCTTTGGAAAGAACATGGGTGAGGTATGGATAGATATTCTATTTAAGTGATAAACACTTTCAGTAACTTATTCCTTTCACTTTAAATAATTGAGTTACTGTTTTGACTGCTGCTCACTAAAATGAATATTCCCTCACTGATGTTATTACTTGTTTCATGATTTTCTAACAATTTTTAACTGGAAAACACAAGCTCTAAAACTGAATATCACAGGAAAAAAAAAAAAACATTCACACAAGATCAACTGATGGTGAAAGTTTTCTGTCACTACAATTCCTTCTGGAGGAGAAGAAAGAACATCTGTCCCCTCCTCTCTTGGCCCCAATGACCATTTGGGAGGTAGGTTTCACCCAAATGCAGTCAGAAAACCAGCTATTTTATTGGGATTACTTAACAGCACAATGGGTGAAAGTTTATTTACAGGAGGGTGGGTGACCCCCTAACTGAAAGCTGCATGGAATGTCTTCATTCAAGCATGGGTGCTGCTTTACTCTCAGTGGCCAAAAATGACAGAACACCTCCCCTTGTGCCCTTACCCTACATAAGCTTAACCCCCCACTACAAGGCCACATCCAACTAGGATGTACTGATTGGTAGAGAGATATGGCTGACACTTTCTTCCTGTCCTTTTCTGTGGCACATAACAGTCAACAACTTAAGCTATGATGATCCTAGGTAAGTGGGCACAACCAAGTTTGGATAAACAGCTTCTACCCATGATCTGTCTGTTCGGTGACAGTCCTATGGCACAGATACTATGAGACTATGCATGACTGAGTGTAGGGAAACAGCTATTTATTCAACAAGGACTTTAAGGAGAATTCGTATTTAATCATATGCACATGAAAAGCTAAATCCATAATTTAAATTTGTTACAGGATATATGATGATTTTTTTGTTTGATATTAATGACTACTTCATTAATTTTACCTGAGGCTGTCCAACTTGTCAATTTAAAGACTGCAATATTAAGATTGTAGTAAATTTACCTATCCTGTAGAGGCCATGGTTTTTGGTGGGCATCACTTGTTCTTAGTGCACAATTGTAGCCTTCAGTGTTCTCCTCCCTTGACCGGTGCCCTCAGATTCCCCTGGACTTCAGATTCTCTGGATCTCTCAAGGCTGCAGGTCAGAGAGTCAGGTACTAGCCATGGAAGGGAGGGGGAGGGAGAAGGTACTGGGAGCCAGGAGAGTGGGGAGGAGGAGGACAGACTCAAGAACAAGCCAGGAGAAATCCCATGGGGAAATGACTCAACTTTACTTTTACAACCTGGGTATCTATGCTGGACCTTGTGAGGTGCAATGAGGTGAAACGGGGGAAGGGCTGGGGGAGGGGCTTGAGGCATATAGGAATTTACAACATATACTCCAGATCACTACAGGAATGTGACAAAGTTTTGCCCAAAACATCAAAGGTAGTGGTCCCAGGCAGGTTCCAAAAACAAGCAGGGATATCAGCAGGTCTCTGGCCTGAGGGCTGGGGGTTGCCAGTTGATTTCCTAAGTGCTTCAGCCAAAGGGAATCCCCACACACAATTTTGTATGTAATTCAGGTCCAAGGAAATCAAATAAAACTCTTTCAGCATTACCAAAGAATTATGATCCAGGTACTTTCTGTGAGCCCTTAATTGTATGTGCCATCAGCACCCATTCATAAGTTGAATGTTAGGAATAAAATGATCTTGTTTATTAATAGCACTATGCATGCTGGCAATAGTAATCTGGAAATAAATCCACCTTTTTTTTAAAAACAAGTTTATTTGTATTTGGTACCCAAGATCAGGGGCATCTTCCAGGATATAGTTCACAGAGATATTCACTTATAAATTAAGGTGAAGAAACATTTAGCACTGTTTATCATGTTCACAGAAATAGAAATCAGTGATTAAAAACTAACTAGATGCATACCATATTTAAAATGAACACATTCCAAATATATGAAAAATCCCTATGTAAACATTTTTATAAAATTCTGTCTCTGTGGACAAAAAATTATGAAATCTTTGTTGGAAAAGCTATGTGTTCAGTGGCTACATTCATGAATGAATGAACAAATTCATCAAACAAATAAGATGATTAAATATATTTGTTATCAACTGAATTATGAGTTAAACTCTTTCTCAGTGGGGAAATCAAAGTGTCCCTGGGTAATTATGAAATCCAGTGGCAGGATTATTTTTTCTTAGAAGCTTTGGGACTATCTGAGAAATTGTCCTCTAGCTCCCAGTCGTGTGCTTCAAAAACAGACATTTTGAAGGTCTTCTGATTGCAGGGTTGCTAATCTTACAGAAGAACAAGAACCTATTCTCACTTTAGGTGAGTAGTTGGGACTGGTCAGCAGAATTAGCCCATTCCTTTACCTGATTATCCTTGACCCATTTCCTCAATCCAAATTCCATATGCATAATTATAGTTATCAATACAGTCTTGGTGTACTATACCATAGCTAAGTGTCCCATCCGACTACATTTTCTAGAAGAAATTAATATGCTTTAATTTACTCTCTATTCCTTGAAGGTACAAATGCTCATTTTAAAAACTTATTTCATGCTAATTAATTTTATCCATATATATAATATATAAAGTCATGGGGTTCATTATATTTTCATACACATTAGTCATTCTACTTTGATCTTATGCATTCATATTTCCATTTGTTATAATTTCCTTACTGTACTATTGTTTTAGATAATGGACAGTGTGAGAAAAAGGCAAACATTATCCAATGTTCCACTTCAATATTGTTGTAACAACCATGTTAGTGATCAGGTTTGGAATCAATGAACAAATTGCATAAAATTTTCTAATACAAAATATTTTTCTGAAGGAGTTTCCAGTTCAGTCATGTTGGTTTCTGTATTTTCATACATGCATATCTTCATTTGCCTCAACAATTTACTAATAACATGCAAAATACACTTATTGAAGCAATGTAATTTTCAAGAGCAGACCTTACACACTTAATTGTATATCATTAGATGAATGTAGGAAGCATACACGACATACTGGAGAATATGGAATAAAGAAGAGTAAATTACTAATTATGTAGAATAATAGTTGGCTACCAAAACCAACAGAGATTCAAATATGAACTGTTTGGGTTTTTTCCAATTTTTATTGAAGTTTTGTACATTTCATACAACATTTCCCAATCAAATCTAGACTCATTCCCCCTTCCTTATCCCCCCCATCCCTCCAGAGTCCATGCATCCTGTGACACATGACTTTTGCATCTTTTTCTCATTCCTTTTAAAATTTTTTGATGCAGAAGTTTATGGTTTGGGGCAGAAGTTTACTGTTTCAGTCAGTTCTTTGACCCAGTCTTTTTTGTTGTTGTTTTTGTTCCTTCCAATTTGTATAATATATATATATATATATATATATATATAATATAATGATGTCTGAAAATAAACTATAGGTTAATTGAAAAACATGTATAGAGATTCACACTTTAAAAGTAGAGTTGTATGCAACCAAAGAAAAATATTACTTTACATTCCTACATTACATAGCAAATTGATGAGTATCATCCAGTGTTATATTTACTTAAAATAAAAGCAAAAAAAGAATTATTGTTTGCCTTACAAGTAACAGGTTATTTAGTGGTATGATCCACAAATGAGGGACAGCATAGGTCATGTTTTTCTGGACTTTGTTACTTCACTTAGCATGATGGCTTCTAGTTCCATCCATTTACCTGCAAAGTCCATGATGTCATCTTTCTTTACCACTGCATAGAATTACATTGTGTAGATGTTCCACATTTTCTTTATCAACTCTTCAGTTGAGGGACACTTGGATTGCTTCCAACTCTTTGCTATTGTGAAGAGAGCTGCAGTAAAAATGGATGTGCATGTATCTCCGTGATAGGATGAGTCTTGTGTGCATATACCCAGGAGTGGTAAGACTAGGTGAGGTATTAGGCTCATTTTGAGTCTTTTAAGATTTCTCCACAGAGCTTTCCATAGGGGTTGCACGAGTTTGTGACCACGTCTGGAAGTTAGGTCAGTGAAGAGTAAGGGCCCACCCATTCACTATGTCTAATGGAGATAAAATGGAAATTAACATCAGGATAATCAGTGGGTCAATGAGGGTCACACACAAAGATTTTCAAATCAAATGAGCATATTTTCATTTTTTACAAACTTGCACATCTTAAACACCATATACCTTAGACTTGCCTTTCTCGTATTCTCATGTTATATCAAATTTTACCCTTGTCTCTTTCCCACAGTAGGATTCAGATCCTTCTGTAAAAATCTGCATCCAAAAATTGGCTATTCTTTAAAATTTTTGTAACAACAAATATGTATGAAATATGAGGTTCAAGAGTTCTGTATCGGAAAGCAGTGACAGAGACCAAGTGTTTGCTGTTATGTGTAACAGATCCTGTGAGCCACCCAATTTGTGTGATATGGTTTGAGGTTGGACCCTCTACAAGTTTAACAAGTGGTATTAATGGCTGAGGTATCTCTCCAGCCCTAATAACACACTTCTCAAACAACTATTGCCTATGCTTGAATATTCAATTCTATCTCATCGTATTCTTAAAACCATTGAAAGAAGATTTCATCCTGGTGTGTCCTTACGATTACAAGTGGTAAGCAGCTGAAGAGGGTACAATATTTCTGGAGGTTGGGAAGAGTAGACCTGAATATAAGCTTTTTTTGTTTCTTGTGGCCCCATTTTTCAATTTTTAGACTTAGTGCCTCTGCTACAGAGAGAGTATTCAGAAAGACTTCTTCCTTTGCCTGTACATTACAGTATATTCCCTACATTCTCCTCTATCAGATTCATTTATAGGGTATTATTTTGAGGTCCTTCATCCATATGGACTTGAGTTTTGTGCAGTGAGAGATATACATCTATTTTCACTCTTGTACATGTAGCTATCCATTTTGCCTAATATCATTTTTTAACATGCTGTCTTTTCTATAATGTGTGCCTTTGGCCCAATCAGGTGGCTATAAATTCATGGACTTAAATTTGGAACCTCAGTTCTGTTTCATTGATCAAAGAGTGTGTTCTTATGCTAGAAGCGTGTTATTTTTATTGCTGTATCTCTGTAGTATATTTGAAATCAGGGATGGTGATGCTTGTAGCTCTTTTTATACTGTGTAAGGTTGTTTTGGATATCCTGGAATTTTAGTGTTTCCACATGAAATTTGAGATTATTTTTCAAGTTCTTTGTAGAATTGTGTTGGAATGTTACTGAGTTTTACAATGAATCTGTCCTTTGTTTTGGTGAAGTGGTTATCTTTACAATGTTAATAACAATGATCCCTGATTTTGTAAAATGTTTTGATTGTTTCTCCTTTTACCATAGTGTTGGCTGTGAGCATGCTTTACACTGGCTTAATTATGTTGAGATTATGTCCTCTGCTTTCCTAGATTCACAAATACTTTTAATATGAATACACGTTAGATTTTGCAGAAAGGCCTTTTTGCATCTAATGAGACTATTAGGCACTTTATGTCTTTCAAGATATTTGTATGATGGATTGGATTTGTAGTTTTATTTTATTTAACAATTCCTGTATCTCTGGGATAAACTCAACTTGATTATGCTCAATGAACTTTTAGATATATACTTGACTTGTGTTTAAGTGTTTTATTAAGAATTTTTCTGTCTTTGTTCCTTGGGGAGACTGGCCTATAATTTGGGGTTGTTTTTGAATGTTTGTCTGGTTTTGATATGAAGATAATACTGATTTTGTCACAAAAAATTGTGAAGTATTACATCCTTTCCTATTTTATGAAAAATTTTGAGGTGTACAGGGGTCTGTTCTTTGAAATTATGGTAGACTTCAGTAATTAACACATCTGGCCTTAGGCCCATTTTAGTTGGAAAATTTTAATTATCACTTCTATCTTATTGTTCGATATATGTCTATTTACATTATTTAGTACCTAGGTGGGTGTGGTAGTGCATCTCTTTAATCCCAGCACTTGGGAGACAGAAGCAGGGAGAAACTCTGTAAGATTGAGGGCAGCCTGGTCTACATAGTGAGTTCCAGGCCAACCTATGTCTACAAAAACACCCTGTCTCAAAACAACTAAAATATAAATAAATTAATTAAATAAATAATTAAACAACTTCATTTCATTCTTGGTTTTGTCATTATGTTTTTGTTGTTATTATGCAGGATCTCCCTATAGTCACAGCTGGAGCAGAAATTAATTATGTAGAACAGCCTGGCTTCAATCTCACAGACAGCTGCCTGCTTCTGCCTCCCAAGTGCAGGGATTAATGTTTGCACTTCCATGCCAGGGTGTATATATTTCATCCTCATTTAAATATGTTAGGCCACCTTGGAATGCTTAATCTTTACTTAATATTGATGTATTATTCCTTCTAGTTTCTTCTGTAGCATGTACATAGTGGATATAATTTTCTTCAATTGGTTTTTAATCATGAAAATTGCTTCTTTCTTTGATAAATACCAAGCGTTTTTGAGATATAGTAGTCTGGGCTGGCAGAAAACACATATCTGGTGGAACTCACAGGTCTAGCTGGTACACATAGTTTCATGCCCCAAGCAGGACTAGGAGCTATATAGAATATAATTATTAAGAGCTTATTTGTAAGAATCAGAAGCATTAGAAAAATGTGTTCATATATATTGTTAATAAGTGAATATCTTTAATATATGCATCATGAAAGATGAAATAAAGCCACACATGATGAAAATTAAACTGTCTTAAATATATTCTATTCCTATTAGTGCTATGGCTTTTTCTGTAACTAATCATTGCTATTAATCTCAACTTAGTCTTCTGCATGTACAGTTTGTTACATCATAATAATCATAAAACACTCATTCTTCTTGCTCCTCATTTCTCTTCTTTTCCTTCATATACTTTATAATTTTGTACCCTTTCTCCCTGAAACATTGAACATAGAATTTCACTCATTAGGGTGATTTTACCATTTGCAGAACAAATGTATTCGTAATATTTGACTTAGTAATTTCACATAGTAAGTTAATACATATAATAAAATAATTTTATTCATATGAAAATATGCTATACATTTCAACTATAACTCAAGATATATCATTTCAGTAATAGTAATGCTGAGCTTAAACCACATGTGAGACTACCTTTCCATTTTTCATTCTCATGTTATAAGTTCATAAGACGACTCGATAATACTACAAAGAAGAGACTGAGAAAGTCAGCACAAAAGGGCTGGGGATTTTCAGACAGGGTGGAAAGGTGATATTGCAAAATGCTACAAAATGGCCAAGTACAATTTATTCATTATAAAGCCACGTTAAACAATATTTAATTTGAATAAAATTATAGTCAAATGATATTTTGATTTAATAAATTCCAAATGGGTAAGATAATGTGAGTTTCATTTGACATGTAATATTACAATGAGAATATAACACAAACAGTCCTTTAAATTAGTGAATAGTGGCTTTCATTCTGAATTACTATTAGTTTTAGTAAATAATCATTTAAACTATTTCTGTGTATAAGCATTTTGCAGGAATGTGCACGCATTGCTTACAGAGGCCAGAAGAAGGTATCCGATCCCCTGGAACTGGAGTTTTAGACAGTCGTTAGGTTCTATTGAAGTGCTGGAGCCTTTTACAGAAGCAGCCAGTGCTTCTATTCACTGAGATATCTGAGTCCCAAGATTAGTGTTAGTTTTAAGACTGAGAAATATATAAAAACATATTTCATTATATTATATTAATAAAGTCTTTAAGAAGTCACAAAAATGTATATGTTTTGAAATGAAAAATATTTTAAAAGATCAGAATTTCTAGTCTAGATCAAGTACTTAGTTCAAATGACAAGTGAAAAGTACTGCAAATAGTATATATATATATATATATATATATATATATATATATTTCCTGCCTTTGAGAAAATTCAAGGTGTTTTTTTGTTGCTTTCTTACTCTTTATTAAACCTAGTGGCTATCCTAAATTTCCAGACAAGAATCCTAGAATCCCTTTGTCACCAATAAGCCAAGGGAAACTCATGAATCAGGGCAGAAGCTGTGATTACCTACTTTTTAGATGATACTTAGCATTTCAGGGAAGAAGTCTTTAGTTCAGGAATTATAAAATGCAGGTGCATCTTGGGGCTGTGTAGAGCAAGAGGTACAAGGAAGCTTGNCCCCCCCTGCTGGATGGTGGGACCCATGAGCTGTGTGGGTTTGGGCACAACTGCTCGCAAATTGGTTTTACATGAAGGATGCTTGTACTCACAAATTATCACTTATTGTTAAAAAAAATGAAAACAAAACAAAACAAAAAAACAGAAAGAGGGAGAAAAGTTAAGGCAGAATGCATGATCTGGGATGGGTAGGGGTGGGGTGGGGGGAAGGGAAGGGGATATATGCCTGAACTGAATTGGAAAATGATGTATGAAATACACAAAACATCAATAAAATTAAAAAAAAAGTTTCTATCTCTATAGTTTCAAGTTCTAAGATTTAGGAGAAAGAATCTATCTTTTTTCTTTTTTTATTGTTATTAAACTTGTTCCATAGGTCATACATCATTTTTCAAACGAATCTAGAGTCGCTTCCCTTTCCATGCCCTCACCCCACCTGAGTCTCTGCACTCTGCCATACATGTACTGCATCTTTTTCTGAGTCTTTCCAGAGGGTTTTTTTTCAGTTCTTTTGTTGTTGTTCTCTCCAACTTGTATTGCTACAGTATCAAGAACATATCACTTGAACTGGAGGATTTTTTTCCCTAAAAAATGTCATGTTTTCCTTAAGGAAGTGCTCAAGGTTCCTCCTTGGCAATCCCAAACAATCAATCCTGCACTTTTGCTCCACATTGGGGTCTTTCTCTCCCATGGTCCCCCAAATGAACTCCAGTAAGCACATACCCTATCTTGATCCCCCTTCACTGGCCTCCATGATACAGCCCAGGTAGTCCAACAATGGCAGTCTATATTCCGATGAGGCTGACAATCCCTTCTTTCAAAGTACATTAAAACATACTTTAACTTTTTATGTAACATGGCAATGTAAAGTGTATTTCTTTATGTCTGCATTGAAAATTAACATTAATATGTGAATCCCAAATGTGTTTTGAATGAACCCATAGCTTATTTTCAGACTCTGTCATTTGAGTAAATATGTCTAGTGTATATATGTGTATGGAGTAATATAAAATTAAAGGGAACAAAAATAACAAAAAATAAGTAGAAGTATAACAGCTAAACTGAACTAGTGTAATGCTCAAACTAAAAATATGTAATTATAGGGCTGGAGAGATGGCCTAGCAGCTAAGAGTGCCTACTGCTTTTGCAGAGGACCCGGGTTCGATCCCTAGCATCCACATGGCAGCTGAGAACCGTCTTTGACTCCAGTTCCAGGGGAATCTGATACCCTCTTTTGACCTCACAGCATTGCACAACACGGGTGCACAAACCTACATGCAGACAGTACATACACATACAAAAATAAATTTAAAATTAATAAAAACATTTAAAAATATGTAATTATATCTTAGAATTAAAACTTGAAATAAAAAAATGGACTCAATGGATGAACTCATACTGAGTGACATTTGAAGACACAATCCTGCACAGTATATTACAGAATGCATGAAACCTGGTGAGGTGGGAGTATAAAAAGGTGCAGCTAGGGGAGGGAGTCTAAATACAATGAAGATGTATTGTAAGAAAGGCCAAAATTCAATAATAAAAATAAACTTGTAACAGTATCTGAAGTTGATGCTAGGCTCATAGATGAAGGTGAATAACTTTAAATTACTTTGTACCCAAAATTTGGGTTCCTGTCTTTAAAATAATGTCTTGAACATTACAATTTCAACAGGTAACAACTTCCAAAACCCAGTAACAACTTCTTAAACTCACACTAAGATGGAGAAACAGAACTTCACAGTGCTGAAGGAGTTCATTCTCATGGGTGTCACAGACCGCCCTGAACTACAGGCTCCTTTCTTTTTGCTGTTCTTCCTCATCTATGCCATCTCCATGGTGGGAAATTTGGGGATGATCCTTCTCACCTTGGTAGACAACAGATTGCAATCACCCATGTATTTTTTCCTCAGACATTTGGCTTTCACTGATTTTGGTTGTTCAACTGCTGTGGGACCCAAAATGTTGGTAAACTTTGTAGCAAATGAAAATAAAATCCCCTACAATTCGTGTGCCATCCAGCTAACATTATTCATCTTCTTCATCATTAATGAAATGTTTGTTCTGTCAGCAATGGCCTATGACCGCTATGTGGCCATCTGCAACCCCCTGCTCTACACAGTCATCATGTCACAGAAAGTGTGCTGGGCGCTGGTGACAATCCCCTATCTCTTCAGTACCTTTCTCTCTCTCATCACCACCATCAAAATCTTCATTTCATCCTTCTGTGGTCACAATGTCATCAGTCATTTCTACTGTGACAGTCTTCCCTTATTAACTATGATCTGCTCAAGCACACGTGATGTCGAGATGATAATATTGGTCTGTTCAGCATTTAATTTGGTTTCCAGTCTCTCTGTAGTCCTTGTGTCATACATAATGATCTTCCTGGCGATTCTGAGGATGAAATCTGCAGAGGGCAGACACAAGGCCTTCTCCACATGTGGGTCTCACCTGACAGTAGTAGTCATATTCTATGGAAGTCTGTTCTTTATGTATGTACAGCCCAAGTCCAGTCATTCCTTTGATACTGATAAAAAGGCCTCCGTGTTTTATACCTGAGTGATTCCCATGCTGAATCCAATTATCTACAGCTTAAGGAACAAAGAGGTTAAAGGTGCACTTCAGAAGATATGGAAAAATCTATGCAAATTTTGTATTTGAAATGCAATATAGACTAAGCTATTAAGAGCACTGGATACTCTTTCAGAAGACCCAGGTTCATATCTTAGCACCTGCATGGCAGTTGACAACCATATGTAACTACAGGCCTTTGGGATCTGATGCTCTCTACTGGTCTGAATAGGTAATTTATGCATATGTTGCACATGCACATATACTGACAAATACTCATATACATATATATGAAAAACAAATATTTTAAAATGTTTATCTTAGAGAAGAGATAGACCAGTAGTGGAGTTCTTGTGTGGCATTTACAAAATACTACATTGGGTTTGATACCATAAGAGAGAAACAAGGGAAGTAAAATACAGAAAATAAATAAATAATAATAATAAATCAGATTATAAATGTCTACTTAATATATTCATTAAGACTTTAGAAATCACTATGTAAAAAGGCAAAGAACACTAGAAAAGTTTCCTTGTTTTCAAAATGCAGATATCCAGGTACTGATTTTCCTAGCTTTCTCATCAATCTCTATTTCAGTGCCCGGATTATGTATCTCTGTTCTCAGGTTGCTAGCTGATCCTGGTAAAAATGGACATATTTGTGGGTGCATCTCCCACTGTACCTTCTTATATTACACATCCTTATGCATTTAAAAGTGCTACATTCTGTGGTTATTATATATGATTTACATCAAAGTCCATCATATTCATATGCTGACATGAGAAGAAAGTAGTTCTCATTATTTCCATTTTATGCTCTCTGCATATACTATTCAGGAACATCTGCATGGAGTTTTCTAAACAATTAAGAGCAAACATAACATATGATCCAGCATTGCAACTCCTGAATATCTGCACAAAGAAATCAGAGTAAGCACAGTGCAGATATCTGCATATACATCTACTCTCACAATAACCAGTGAAAGAAACCAACTTTGGTGCCTAGCAGTGATAAAGAAAACGCACTATTTATGTACAGTGAAATATTATTTGTGCCTTAAGAGGAAAGAAATCATACCATTAGAGAAAGAGGAACAGAAATGGAGATCATCATTTCTTAAGTAAGCCAAACTCATAAAAATTATTGCATGTTTCGGTGGATTTTGTAAAAAAAAAAAAAGCTATAGATGTATAAAAGGTAAAAGGAGCTATTTAATGAGCAGTGGACTGGGTGTATCCAAGTATTAAAACATAATGAAACAAAATGTGTAATTCCATTAATCTGCTCTAATCAAATAAGAAATAGAAGCAGAAGCTGTAATAACATTTTATATCCCTTGTAATGAGTGTATCTCAGATTGCAATTAAACATATTTGCTATCATATATGCATGTGATTTATTTGGGGAAGTAGAAATCCAAGTGTACGCACCTGTTTTCACAAGACCCATGAAAGCTCAGCTGGACCAAAACCCAGCACAGAACTGCAGAAATGGGTAGCAGCACCGAACCTTGGCTGAGGAAATATTGGCAACAGATGATGATAGGGTGAGGAAGACATGGCCTTCTTTAGAAAAGAGACTCCAGATAGGCTTGCTAGAAATCAGGGGAGGAGCTGGCACTGAGGGGTGAGCAGGGAGAGTAATTTGGCACAATGGACTATAGCATAAATGACAGAAGGTATGAATTCTGGGTGCAGGCGGTGGAACAAGGAAGAAGTGGATATAATGGAAATTAAAGTTGACTGAAAAATTATGGTTGAAACACATAAAATTTAAATAAAAAATTATTATGATTCTTCTGGACCTGGAGAGGTGGTTCAGCCATTAAGAGCACTGGTTACTCTTGAAGGAGATCCAGGCTCTAATCCCAGCAACCACATGGCAGCTAACAATGGTTAATAACTCTAGTTCCTGGAACTCCAATGCTCTCTTTTGATTGCTGCAAGTACCACATGACACAGGTGCACCAGCTCAAAACATTCAGTTATAACATTCACACACATAAAATAAAATTAAATAAATAAAGAATTTTAAATTTGTCAAACTATCAGATAAAACATTAAAAGAACATGAAATTTAATGAGCAGTTCTTGTATTTTCAATATAAAATGCCGGGTAGTAAACATTAACATTATAAAATAGGGAAATGAAAGCATAGCAGGGAAATATCTGACCAAAGCAAGACTAGCCTTAGCAAAATGCAAGCCCTAGAAGCACCATGTTAGGAATCTGGGATTCTTGATGGAATCCTCTGGTCTGCAAAGGGCTTAGGTATGGCAGAACCTTCATCTATACTGTCTACAGTGGAAAACAAAATAAAAGTCTTTCTTAGGGACCAGAAAAATTCTGTCTGTATATTTCTTCAGCAAAACTTGCATGGTCTAGTTCCATCCAACATCTTAAGGCCTCCTGTTTACAGCTTCATCTTCATGTAGTTATACCGCCCCGCCCCCCCCCACACACACACACTGACCCACAATCCTCCTTGTAGAGAATCCAAGCCTGTAACTTTTGAGTCCACATTCCCTGGACTCAACAGCCTACTGGAACCTTAAAATTTTTCATAAATCCCTAACTCTGACTTCTGATCTCTGGAAATAATCCAGTACCATATGAATGAAATTGCCAAATCCCTGCTAACACAAGAATCATCCTGGCCCCATCGCACCACAGTTACTGTAGATTCTGTCTCCTAGGAAGTGGTTTTAGAACATGGAACCTATGTCATATCATTCACAGAAAAGATATTACCTTTCAAATTAAGTGCTACCAATTGGAAGGAACAACATCAACAACAAACAACAACTGGGTCAATTAGCTGACTGAAACAGTAAACTTCTGCCCCAAACAGTAAACTTCTGCACCCCAAAATTCAACAAAGACTGAGAAACGGCAGAACGCGTGAGCTCTGGCGGGGTAAGGACAGGAAGCAGGAATGGTCTAAATTTGAATAAGAAATCTTGTACGAAATACAAAACCTCAATTAAAAAATTAGAGACTTTGGGCTGGAGAGATGGCCTAGTGGGTAAGAGCGCCGACCGTTCTTACAGAGGACCCGGGTTCGATCCCCAGCACCCACATGGCGGCTGAGAACCGTCTGAAATTCCAATTCCAGGAGAACTCCAGTTCCAGGGGAATCCGAGACCCTCTTCTGACCTCCGCGGCATTGCACGGCACGGGCGCGCAAACTTGCACGCAGACAGTACATTCATACACATACAGAAATAAATAAAATTAATAAAAAAAAATTAGAGACTTCAATGGTGTGTCTGGCCCTAGGGTCACCTTTCCTGTTGTCCACAAATGTAAACTTATTCACATAACTTTCCTAGTCAAACCCCATTTTCATACTAATCTTTCTTTCATTTTAGACCTGATTAGAAACCATGCCATCACCTGAATTCCATGTGGTCTTGTGATTTCCAATGCCTGAAAAATTAGTTCATTGCCTCTTTCAAAATTATTTTTTGTAATTTCATACACATGCAGAGAACTTTTAAATTTTTGCATTTATTTTCTACGTTTGAGTGTTCTTCTTGCATGTAAGTGTGCATATGCATGTAAATTTTCAGAAGCTAAAAAATGTATCAGATTCCCTGTTACTAGAGGTGTTGTTAGCTACTTTGTGGGTGCTGAGAACAGAATCCATGTCTTCTACAAAAGCAGCCACTGCTCTTAACTGCTGAGCCATCTCTCTAGGCCCATATTCAGTATATGTAAGTTTTATCTACCTCCCATTATGACCCACTCCAACTCCTCCTGCACATTTCATACACACACACCCCCACACACACCCACTCACACAAACACATACACACATGTGCACACACATGTACCCATATATCCCCCTTAATTTAATTATTTTCCCTCTATTATTTTTTCTTCCTTCTTCCTTTCTTACACTCTTCCTTGCTTTTTACTTTAACCCATGGACTCCATTTACTGATGTGCATATCCACTTGGGTATAAAGCCATATTCTGGAGAATAAACAATCTACCATTGGCAAAGCCATTGATAAAAACTGACTCTTCCTCTTCTAACAGCAATCAACTTCCAAGATCACCTTATGTGGGAGTTGGGCCTCATAAGCAATACTACATCCATGCTGGAATGTTTACTGGATTGATTTTCTGTGCATCTTGTACAGGTGAAGACATCATGTGAGTTCAGGAGTGAAATTAGACTCTCATGTTCTGGTTCTTGCAGTCTTTTTATTATCTGCACTTTGACCAGTTGTCTCTGTATAAAATGTCATCCACTGTAAAAATAACTTTCTCTGATGAGGCTTGAGAGATGCACCAGGATAGGGGTATAAGAAAAAATATTTATAAGGCAGTTTATACTGTCCATTTAGGAATTAATCATAAAGGTTCCTACATAAGGTCTATGACTTTGCACCCAAGGACCTCTTGACCACATTTATAGCAACAGCCACGACTTTCTTCCTGTAAAAAAAATCTTAAGTCCAATTAGAAAATAATTGAATACTCCCATAACATTCATACCACTACTGGACCAAAGGGCAAATATTGCAATTCTTGGTCATTACTGTAGCTCATAAAGTCACAGCTGGTTAAAAATGTTGGTAACTTTTAACCCTCAGGAACCTGGAATGCTAGACATAGTGCAAGGAGGAACTTTCTTAGTATTTGCTTTATTTCTTCATGCCTTATGCCCAAAGCACATGCAGACTTCAGCAAGATTTATCTTTAAGTTCCAAATGAGTACCAAGAGCAATATCAATGTCCAAAATTTTAGATGGTCTCTGGGACACTGACAACCCAAAAGGAATACACAATATAGCACTGGACCTTTTGTTTCAACACCTATAGTTCTGGGAGGACCATTATGCCCCATGAGGATAGCAACAATTAAAAATTTAATGATATTTTGAGAAATATTACTAATTTAAGCTCACAGAGGTTCTCAACTCTTGAGCACATTGTAACCAGATTCTTTGCTTGAAGTTAATAAAACTTGCCAATAGTCATTCTAATGACAAAGTTTCCAACCTTTCTAAAACCTCGAGTTTAGTCTATATTTTCTATACATCACTTGTCTTATGGTATTTCAAGCTCTAACCAGCATAGTTTATTAAGCTCTGCCTACAAATTCCTGCTTCAAATACCTAAGTACCAGCCACCCAGGTTTCCACAGCAGTGGCTTTTTTTTTTTTTTTTTTGTACTGAACTAGCCTTAGACGGAAAGGTATTCAAATAATTTAGTTGAAGCAGAACACCATTGTCTCTCCCAAGTACATGACGTCATAGGACTGACTGTCAGTCCAGATAAATTTTCCTGCTTTAATCCCATTTCACTGTGCTACTATATTCCTTGAGTTTGCAATGAGATCTATCGCCCTATATCATTGTACAAAGGAATTTTGTTACATGATTTTGAAATAATACAAAATCTTGAAGATCTGATTGCTGTGAATTTCAGAACAGACTTTAGGGTTGACCTTTGCAGAGATGTTGTAGTTGTACACAACTGTGTCTCTTAGAATCAGAATGAGGGCTGGAGAGATGGCCTAGCGGTTAAGAGAGCCGACCACTCTTACAGAGGACCCGGGTTCGATCCCCAGCACCCACATGGCGACTGAGAACCGTCTGAAACTCCAATTCCAGGAGAACTCCAGTTCCAAGGGAATCTGACACCCTCTTCTGACCTCCGTGGCATTGCACGACACGGGTGCACAAACTTGCATGCAGACAGTACATTGATACACATACAGAAATAAATGCTGGGCGTGGTGGTGCACGCCTTTAATCTTAGCACTTGGGAGGCAGAGGCATGCGGATCTCTGTGGGTTCAAGGCCAGCCTGGTCTACAGAGTGAGCCCCAGGACGGCCAGAGCTACAGGGAGACCCTGTCAAAAAAAAAAAAAAAAAAAAGAATCAGAATGAATAAGTTCTATATAATGAAATAGAAATGATCCTTTGAGATGGATGACAGTTGGGAAATAGTATAACTGGAGCTGGGGATTTGTATCACAAGATCATGTTTTTAAATTTCAATTGGTAGTTAGTCGTCTTACTTGGGGCGGGGGATATTTGAACAAGTGAGTTCTATTTGAGGGGTGGGAACTACCTTGAGGAAGTCCCTAGTAGAGGGTCTTTACTCTTCCTGTGTCTCCCTCTATTTCCAATACGGAGTGAAACAAGATGCTTTCTCCATCCAGACATTTTCAGAGCTACAAGATTCTTCCTGTTTCAGGAAGAAGCTAGTAGAAAAAAATCACCCACCATGGAGTAAAATCTTTTAAAACTAGGAGTTAAATAAGACTCTCCTTCATTCCTGTTCCTTGGGTATTTGCGATGGTGATGGAAAACTGAGCCACAGGGGTAGAACCGTAAATTCTTGATTTTACGATGATGTATTTTGACTAGACAGTTCTCAAGCAATTACCTTTAAGTCATTTTGTGGTAAAGTTACAAAAATTTTGTTTCATCACTCTTGCTGTTCTGTTTTAATGCTGTTACAAAACTTTAAATACTGTAAATCCTGTAACCCTATTTACTACAAAATTCTACTAGTCTGTATAGTGAAACTTCACTGAATAGCATATAAAAATTTATCTAAAAGGTTTTCAAGTATTATTCCCATAGACCTTACTGCATTTTATGTAAAAGTATTGAAAAAAATCCCACAATTCAAAAAAGCCCAAGCACCAATCATATATATTCAATTAACTAAAGTAAAAGAAATTGGTAGAGCTTGCTCCTGTTGGGCAATGGGATGGGAGTGGCATCAGTTCATGGAGAATTAACTTTCCTGAGCTGGGTTATGTCTGCAACCAAAGAAGTTCAAGGGTAGCTGATATTGAAGCAAAAGTAAACAAAATCCCATTTTATACCTTGTACCATATTCATTGTTGATGCATAATGATATATTCAGTGGAGTTGAGCAAAATAATGGGACGTATCTTGAAAATGGATGTAATTAATGACATACACTTAAGTACAAGAGTTATGATTCAAAAAGATTTGTAACAATTTTACACATTCGAGGGGCACTGCATTTAATTAATGACCACTAATTTTCAAAGACATACATAAAAGGAGGAGAATTGATTTGGAATGAGGCCTTGATTATGAATATAGATACAAAATTCATCTACGTTTCCTGTTTTGTAACAAATATTTATAATCATAATAGAACATATTTTAAATCTGTTGATATCGCTCACTATTAGATATTTGAAAATTGTCTCTGTTCACAAATCTTAAACCTGCTTTAAACAATGGTACAAACTGGTCAATCTTGAGTCAAAGGTGATTGGTCAAAAGCATCAAATAAAATGCTTATGTTTGAATGTTTCTACTTAAATTTAAAAAATGAAGAAAATCAAATGAATATTGTTTAAGAAAATTTCTCATTAGAGATAACAAAGATTCCCTGGATAATTAAAAAATCCCCAATGTCAATGTTATTTGTTCTTGCATGCTTTGGGAATAATGAATAAATTGTTTTCAAGCGCACAGACACACACTTTAAAAGAGGAGACATGCAGAAGATCTTTTGAGTTCAGTTCCATTACTAATTCTATAGAAAAACAAGAACACATTCCTCAGTCTAGGTATCCTGACCCATCTCTTCAGTTTTAACTATGGACTTTGTTATAGTAATTGTGCCAGAGTTATTGTAGAAGGCAATAATTATAATTACTGTCTATGGTCATATTTTCAACTAATGATATATTATAACACTATTATTATTTTCTATGAGGATAGTAAGCTCTGTTTATAAAGACTTTATTAATTTTAAGCTAACAAGCAAAACAATGTAATATTTATATGCATTTTTATCATGGGAAATATAACGTCAAGTGAGTATAAATGCTTCTAATACGAAAGGCACTCTGAAGGTGTAAAGAAATGCATTTTCCTTTTTTTATTTATCCTTTGTTTCATTTTGCAAAAACTATTTATGAGCTTTTTTGATTAACATTATAGAAGACAGAATTTCCATAGTGTAATTTCATTCAATAGCAGAGCCTGAAAATAGCTCTTGTGTGTATTTAATTAATAGCTGATTCCAGAAAGCCACATATCATAATGGTGAAAATGTACAACAAATATATCTGCTTCATTTTGGGTTTCTCATGTTGTTTTTCCTTATGCTTTTGGCATGTGGATTTGTTTTGTTGTTTTGTATCATGAAACGTCTGTTTCTTATATGAGTTGAACACTGACTTTGCTTGTTTTCTTCATCATCTTCCCTTTCATGTGTGTGTTCTCTTATCAGTACTTTAAAAAATTGCTGAAAAAATATGTATGAAACACATAATATTCAATTAAAATTACATACACACAGATATATACATATATATGTATATATATGCATATATATTTATATATATGCTCTGAACAACAGGAATTTATTTAAAATGTTTTAGAGCTATCCTGCTGGTAACTTTTAGTTGTTCCGGAGAATCACAGGAAGAATAAGTCTCTTATATATATATATATATATGCTCTGAACAACAGGAATTTATTTAAAATGTTTTAGAGCTATCCTGCTGGTAACTTTTAGTTGTTCCGGAGAATCACAGGAAGAATAAGTCTCTGGTCAGTGAGGACCATCACTGATTGGTTGGGAATTATCCATTGACAACTGCAATCCCAGACTCTTCCCAGTTGTGTAATTGAGGAAGGATGCAGACTACTCCTATTGTCTTCTATGTCTACAGATGAAGTTCATTTTATGGATTTTGTCCAAATATCTAATATTTTTTTCAAAAAGATGCTCTGACAATCACTACCGGGCAAGAAAACAGAGTTTCCCATATCTTTTTGATAAGAACCAGGTGTAGACATCAAATATTTTCTAATATACAACACAGTTCTTTAAAAATTTATGTCTTTTTATTTTCATTTTACATCTATGAGTTTTTTATGGTATGGGTACAAGAGTACCCATGTGTGAAATGCCCACTGGCCTCTGTGATCCACTTGAACTGGGATTATCTCTGGTCATTAACTGCTATGTGGGTGCTGAAACTGATCCATGATACTTTTCAAGTGCAGTCACTGTTCTTAAACACTGAGCCATCTCTCTAGCTCTTTTAACATATGTATTAAACCTGTCCTAGTTCTGCAATTGTTATTTCTTTTCTTCTAATAATGTAGCTAAATGTAAGAGAAATTTACATCCTGGTATGTTATTTCTTCTAGATAATATGCATATCACAAATAAAAATGTAAAAGTACTTTTGAAGGTGGAGAATAGATCTGCTCATATCTCTTTTCCCTAAAAATTTTATTCATTAATTGAGCATTTCGTACAGTCCAAGACCCACCCTTCTTTTACTACCCACTCAACTTTCTGTCCTCTTTTTTTTTTTTTTTTTTTTTAACCACACGGCCTAATTAGTACTGTCCATACACTCTGGGCTATGGACAATCTACTTGGGGATGAAGGGTAACCTATTAGGCCAGACAAATTCCAAACAAGGAGGAGGATCACAAATGCCCAGTCCTATCTGAGGAGTAATTGACAGTTCAAAGCTGCTGACAAATAATTTTCTGAGCACTTCTCTTAACAGATACTAGCTCAAATGCACACATACCAGAAAGCTACATTTTTCACATGATAGATGCTGCACAGGTATTTGAAAACTCTTGAATAATTAGATATTCTTATCACAAATAAATGAAGCATTATAATTATTGTGAAGTTAAGAATAAGATAAATATTGTTAAGGGAAATCCAGAAACCTTGGTGGAAAATTACACCATTTTCACCCAATAGGAATATACTTAATATTAGTAAACTGTATATTTAATGTGGTTAAAATGGTGACATTTAAGTTATCTAGTTTTACCTCAGAATTATCAATAAAAATATCATTGATAAATGAGGGCAGGATGGATAATACAGGTAGAGAGCATGTTTATCTTATGTAAATCCCAGAGTTAAATTCCAAATAATTTCAGAAAATAACTACAAGAAATACAAAAAGGTACATAGATTTGGAGATTTCCTTTGACCTCTGAGGCTCCCAGATAAAAACTTCAGTTTTTAAACCAACTCTTGGGGTTTAAAATACATTTGTCAGCAAATTTTCCAAAATTTATGAGATTTATATTGATTCTACTTCATTCACAAGCTTTTATTGAAATCAGTGTCTCTCTGTTGGGGTAAACTACTTCAATATTCATGGAAGGAATAAAAACAAAGCAAGCACTCCTGAATTTATCAAATACTTTGCATGAGGAAATGCATGTTTATTTGTACATTTTTTGGAAATTTCCAAATAATAACCATGTGAATGCATTTCTATTTATTCTCAGTTACCTACCTGACATATATGTAGACCTTGTCACAGTTCGTCCTTCCTTGGATGCTCTCCTCTTTAACTTTATTCATCTTATTCTTTTGAGAAGAAGCATAATGCTTTCAGTCTTTATAATTTGTTCATCTCAGTTGCAGCAAATTACCAAGCTATACAGTATAATTCAGTGAGGTCCATTGTTCCTATTTGCATAAGAGGAGGCCATGCATTTCAGATCACTTGCTTAATTATTAGTGCCACTTGGAAATTTGTGCTTCCATAAGATGAGGTTTTGGCAGATTGGTGATTATTTTATTCTGGTTAGTTCTGTGAGTAGATGAGGGGAAAGGCAGGACAAGAATATCAGATCAACTCCTGGAACAACTGAGGATACTAATAATCCCAGCAAAGCCAACATGGAAAAATTAGTGAGATCCTTTCAAAATAATAAATAAGTGATGAGCTGACAAATTTGCTTAACCCAACCCTACATTGACTCTCTGTCATATGCAAGAAACTAGGTTCAGTGTCCAGTAATGCAATGATGAGCATTTCATAAGCAATTCAGTTACTTCAGAAATTCATGCTCAGTGGACATGTAGTTGAGCAGTTTACCACCAAATTTTTGTGGACAGATTTTGTTTTGTTTTGTTTTGTTTGTTCCCTTTGGTGATAATGCTTCTTTAACTTAAACTGTCAGACCTTGGCACTTTCTCTGCTTTAGTGTCCCCAGCAAATGTATATTTAATTTTTTTTACTTTGTTTTGTTAGGACTTAATTTATATTTTTGTATTGAATATATTTTATAGGTAGATATGCTTAGCCAAGCCATGTAACAAATGAAAATATAATCCCCTACAACTGGTGTGCCATCCAGCTAGCTTTGTTCATCTTCTTCATTATTAGTGAGCTGTTTGTTCTGTCAGAAATGGCCTATGACTGCTATGTGGCCATCTGCAACCCCTTGCTCTACACAGTCATCATGTCACAGAAAGTGTGCTGGGCGATGGTGATAATCCCTTATCTCTTCAGTGCCTTCCTCTCACTCATCACCACCATTAAAATTTTTATTTCATCCTTCTGTGGTCATAATGTCATCATTCATTTCTACTATGACAGTCTTCCTTTGTTAACTTTGATTTGCTCGAACACACATGATATTGAACTGATGATATTGATTTTCTCATCGTTTAACTTGGTTTCATCTCTTTCTGTAATCCTTGTGTCCTACATAGTGATCCTTCTGACCATCCTAAGGATGAAGTCTGCAGAGGGCAGACACAAGGCCTTCTCCACATGTGGTTCTCACCTGACAGTGGTGGTGGTGTTATATGGGATACTGTTCTTTATGTATATACAGCCCAAACCAGTCACTTCTTTGAGACTGATAAAATAGCCTCTGTGTTCTACACTTTGGTGATCCCCATGCTGAATCCCATGATCTACAACTTGAGGAATAAAGAGGTGATAGGTGCCCTTCAGAAGATAAGGAAAAATTTGTGCAAACATTGTATTTAAACTATTTAAATGACAGTAGAAAAGGAAGATTAGACAGTGGTGGAAAGCTTGTGTAATATGTGCAAAGTTATAGATTCAGCATCTGTCTTTAAAAGAATTAAGCAAATAAAGTCCAAGATAAAACGTGCAAACCAGATTATAGATAATGAGTGTTTTGTCTGCATGTATGTGAGTGCACCAATATCAAACAAAACCTATGGAGGCCAGAATTGCATATCATATACTCTGGAACTAGAGATAGAGACAGTTGGTAACTGCCATGTGCATGCTAGGAAGTCAATCTGGGTCCCCTGGAAGAGCATCAAGTGCCCTTGAACTCTGAGCCTTCTCTCCAGCCCATTTGTACCTAGTGTGAACCAGGATGTTCTAAAGAAATTTACTGGTAAAGTGTACTGAAGTAGAACTGTTTCCTTGTCTTCAACATGTATTTTCATTTCTAATGCTCATTTTCTGATTCGTATTTTCAGCCAAGTACCAAGTCTATCAATCTTTGTACATTTCTAGCTGATTATGGAAATTTTGAAGAGAACCACTTTTTCAGATACCTTACTTTAAAATTCATATTGTTAAAGATATCATTTATTAAAATGTATGAATATTTTCTTAAACACCATTTACATAATATTGCACATTATATTGGGATGTTGACATCTTTTAGAGACCATATTATGGTCCTATATTATGCTCTACAATACTAATATTACCAACATGGAGGTTCCTAAACAATTAAAAGTAGAAATAACATCTGATCCACATTTGACACTTCTGAATATCTGCAGAACTAATCAATTTGATGTATCATAGATAGCTGCATAAAATGTTTACTTCTAAAACATTCACTATAGCCAGGACAAGAATTTAGCTTTGGTATTGCATAGTGATTGAACATAATGGGGTTTAATTTGGCCGTTAAGAAGAAAAAAAGGGGGCTGGAGAGATCGCCTAGCCGATAAGAGTGCCGACCACTCTTGCACAGGACCCAGGTACAATCCCAGCACCCACATGGCAGCTGAGAACCGTCTTTAACTCCAGTTCCAGGGGAATCTGTCACCCTCTTCTGACCTCCGCAGCATTGCACAACATGGGTGCACAAACCTACAAGCAGACAGTACATTCATACACGTACAAAAATAAATAAAAATTAAAAAAAAAAAAGAATTTGTTAAAACAAAGAAGAAAAAAAGAGTGCATCCCTCAATTCTCACCAGCAAAGCTTCCTTATACAATAGAGTGCAATTCAAAGAGAAGGCCAAAACTAGCCAAGCTTCAAAGAACAGAAACCTCCAGAGTGTGTATCCCTGGATAGGACCCCACTTGTAAACAACACCCACTCATGGCTCAGGGATAATTGTGGAACAGGAGGTGGAAAGACTTTAAGACCCACTGTTAGTGCATGAGCATAGAGAACTTTTCACATCGGTATTTTTGGTGTTGCCATCTGGCACATGCCCCATGGCAACTCAGACAATATCTCCGAGTAGAGCAAGAAAAATGGGTGCAGGAGTGGCCCTGGACTGAGATCTACAATATACTGTTAACTAAGTAGTCAGTAAAGAACAATATGACTTACCCAAGATATCTAGATGTGATGACTAGACTTCAGTGGATGAATATCATTCAAGAATGCACAAACATTAAGCATAAATTTTCAATGAAGTAAAATACAAGTAATAGGTGGAACTTGCTCATCTTGTCCAACAGAATGAGGGTGACATCATTTCATAGAGAATTAACTCCCCTGATCTTGTTATGTCTGCTAACGAAGTTCAATGATAGCTGGTATTGGAGAAAAATATGAATAAAATCCTATATACTAACACCTTATTCATTCTTGATGAATATTATAATGACATATTCAATTCAGTTAACCAAAATAACGGGGCATATCTGGAAAAATGGATATAATCACTTAAGTGCAAGTTTTAAGATTCAACTACATGTGTAACAAATGTACACTTTTGAGAAGCACTCCATTTTATTAATGACTTTGCTAGTCTTTCAAAGATATATGTCAACTTTTATGGTAGAGTTATCTGTGAGGAACAGAATTGATGTTTCGTGAGGCCTTAATAATGATGGTAGATACATAATTCATTTGCATTTACTGTTTGTAATAAACGGTATTTACAACCATAATAGAACTTTTTAAATCTGTTGAGATCCCTCTTGGATACATTTGAAAATTCTCTCTGGTCACAAATATTAAGCTTGCTTTAAACAAGAGTATAAACTGATGAATCTTGGGTCACAAGTGAATAGATAAAAACATCAAATAAAATGCTTATATTTGAATGTTTCTAGTTAAATTTAACAATTAAGAAAATCAAATGAATATCATATAAGTGAATTTCTCAATAGGGATAGCAAGGGTTCCCTGGATAATTAACAAATACCCAGTGGCAATATTATTTGTTCTGGCATAATTCGGGAATAATGAATAAAATGTTTTCAAGCTCCCAATGCACACTTTAAAAGAAGAGACATGCAGAAGATATTTTGAGTTCAGTTGGGCTGCTAATCCTACAGAAAAACAAGAACACCTTTCTCAGTCTAGGTGAGTAATTGCAAATAGTCATCATGGTTATCACATTAATTCAACTGATGACCCTAACCCAACTCCACAATGTAACTGATGATAGTCATAGTTCCAACATTACTGTACAATGCAGTAGTTAATAATTCCTCTTAATAGTTATAATTTTATCTAATATATTCTGATACTCTTTACCATGTTCTTTGAGGATAGTAAGCTCTGTTTCTAAAATATTTTATTAATTTTAAGCTAACAAGCAAAGCAATGAGTTCTATTGTAACATTTACTAGCATATTTATCATGGGTAAGAAAATATAAAATGTGAAGCAGGGCATGGTGGCACATGCCTTTAATCCTAGCACTTGGGAGGCAGAGGCAGGCAGATCTTTGTAAGTTCAAGGCCAGCCTGGTCTACAAAGTGAGTTCCAGGACAGCTGGGGCTACAGGGAGAACTTGTCTTGAAAAGACTATTATATATACTATATATATATATATATAATATCATATATATTTCATTGTTGAAGTAACAATTTATGAGCTGTTTTGACTAACACCATACAAGACTGAACTTTTCAAGTATAATTTCACCAAACAGCAGACCTTGAAACACTTGAGTATGGTTACTTGATAGAAAGCACACATATGGTAATGATGAAAATGTGTTATAAAAATAAATTTCTTCTCTGAAAAATAGGGATTCATGTAAAAATATTTTTGATATATCCTGCTGGTCACATTTATTTTGCCCAATAATAGCAGGATACATAAATCTCCAGTAACTGAGTACCATCACTGATTGGTTGGGGATGTCTTCTTGACACTTGAATTCTCTCAATTCTCCCAGCTCTGCAATCTAGGAAGGATAAGGACCATGCACATATTCTACCATGTCAACAGACAAAGTGGATTTTAGGAATGTTGTCCAAATATCTAACAATTTTTAAAAGATGCTTTGACAACAACTAATATCAAACAAGAAATCAAAGGTTTCCATAGTTCTGTGAAAAGTACCAGGTGCAGAGGTCAAACATTTGCTAATATGTAACACGCTTCTTTCAAAAAGGGCATGGGAAAATGGCTGGAGCTAGAGGACATCATGCTGAGTGAAGTAACACAATCCCAGAAAAACAAATGACGAATGCTATCCCTCATCTGTGGATGCTAGTGCCAATTACCTAGTTGTAAGTATTTCTTGTGCAAGGCCCCTTGAGCTTTTGTCCAAGCAGTTGGAATGATGCATATTGGAAACAACAACATCAACAACAGGAAGGACTGCATCAAATAACTGACTGAAACAGTGAACTTCTGCTCAAAATAGTCAACTTCCACATGGAGAATATTGAGAAAGAGATGAAAAGCAAATTTGGCAGAATGCATGAGCTCTGGTGGGGTGGGGGGATAGGGTGGGGGACACTAGATTTGATAAAAAATACATATATAAATAAATTTTAAAAATACCAAAAAAAGGGCATGGAGGTATACGCATTTAATCCCAGCACTTGGGAAGCAGAGGCAGGTGGATCTCTGTGAGTTCAAGGCCAGCCTGGTCTAAAGAGTGAGTTCCAGGCCAGCTGGGGCTATAGGGATATATTGTCTCAAAAACAACAAAAAAATTACATGACTTTTTATTATTTTATGTGTATAAGTGTTTTCTCTGCATGTTTGTAAGTGCACCCATATGTGGACTATGTACCCACACCAGAACAGGTGTCTAATCCATGGATCATTAACAGCCATGTGGGTGCTGGAACTGAACCAGTCTCCTCAGCAAGGGCAGCCAAGTTTCTTAACCACTTGTCATTCTCTCTAGCTCTTTAAAAACTTCTTAAACATGACCTACTTCTGTGCTTGCTATTTCTTTTCCTCTAATAATATAGGTAAATATAAGAGAAGTTCACATCCTGGTGTGTTCTTTCTTTTATATAATGTGCACATCACAAATAAAAATGTAAAAGTACTTTCAAAGAGTAAAGAGGGAACAGACCTGCTCATATCTCTTTTCTATAAAATTATTGTTCATTAAGATTTCGTAGAGTCTTAGATTGACACTTCTTTCTATACCCACCCAACTTTGTGCCCTTTTATTCATTTTAACCACAGAGTCTAATTAACATTTTCCATATACACTTGGCGATGGATTATATACTGGTGAATCAAGGGTTACCTATCAAGCCAGGCAAATTCCAAACCAGAAAGGGAAGCACAAAGTCCCAGTCCTACCTGAGAAGTAACTGACAGTTCAAAGCTGCTGACAAATAGTTTTCTTCTCACATCTCTTGACAGAAACAACCTTTAATGCACCCATACCAGAAAGCTACATCTCTCACACTATAGATGTTGCTCAGGTATCTAAAAATCTTTTTTTAGCTAAATTTATTTTATTTTTTCTTCTTTTTTAAATATATGTTTTGTACAAGATTATCAAATCTAGACCCGTGTCCCCCACCCTATCCTCCACCCCACCAGAGCTCATGTATTCTGCCAAACATGCTTTTCATCTCTTTCTCAGTCTTTCTCAATATTCTCCATGTGGAAGTTGACTGTTTTGAGCTGAAGTTCACTGTTTCAGTCAGTTCTTGATGCAGTCCTTCCTGTTGTTGTTGTCGTCATTGTTGTTGTTGTTGTTTCCAATATGTATCACTCCCAACTGCTTGGACAAAAGCTCAAGGGGCCGTGCACAAGAAATACTTAAACTAGGTAATTGGAACTAGCATCCACAGATGAAGGATACCATTCGTCGTTTGTTTTTCTGGGATTGTGTTACTTCACTCAGCATGATGTCCTCTAGCTCCAGCCATTTTCTTGCAAAGCTCATGATGTCATCTTTCTTTACTGCTGCATAGAACTCCATTGTGTAGATGTACCACATTTTCTCATCAGTTGAGGGGCATTTAGGTTGGTTCCAGCTCTTTGCTATTGTGAAGAGAGCTGAAATAAACATGGCCGTGCATGTATCTCTGTGGTGGCGTAAGTCTTGAGGGTACATGCCCAGGAGTGGTATGGCTGGGTCGGGTGGCAAGTTCATTCCAAGTCTTCCAAGGGTTCTCCACACTGCTTTCCATAGTGGCTGTACGAGTTTACATTCCCACCAGCAGTGGATGAGTGTTCCCCTTTCCCCACAACCTCTCCAGCACTTGGTATCATTTGTTTTCTTGATCCTAGCCAGTCTTACTGGAGTAAGATGATATCTTAAAGTGGTTTTGATTTGCATTTCCTTAATGATTAGTGATGTTGAGCAGTTCTTGAGGTGTTTCTCAGACATCTCTAATTCCTCGCTTGTGAAGTCTCTGTTCAGTTCTTTGCTCCATCTATTGAGCGGGTCGTTTGTTTTCTTTTTTCTTTGTTTTTTGAGTAGTTTATATATTCTGGAAATCAATGCTTTGTCAGATGTATCTGCAGTGAAGGTTTCCTCCCACTCTGTGGGATTTCTCTTCACTTCCTTGATTGTTTCTTTTGATGTACAGAAGCTTTTGAGTTTGATGAGGTCCCATTTGTCAATTGTCGACCTTAATTCTTGTGCAGCTGCTGTCTGATTTAGGAAGTCTTTTCCTACGCCTATGTCTTGTAGTCTGCTGCCAACTTTTTCTTCTATCACCTTCAGAGTTTGGGGTTTCACGTTGAGGTCTTTAATCCATCTGGAGTTGACTTTTGTACAGGGTGAGAGGTAGGGGTTTAATTTCATTCTTCTACAAGTGGTGATCCAGTTTTGCCAACACCACTTGCTGAAGATGCTGTCTTTTCTCCATTGTGGTTTCTTGGCCCCCTTGTCAAATATGAGATGGCTGAAATTGTATGTGCTCAGATTTGGATCTTCGGTTTTGTTCCATTGGTCAACAGGTCTGTTTTTGTGCCAGTACCAGGCTGTTTTTATGACTATAGCCCTGTAGTATAGTTTAAAATCTGGTATAGAGATCCCTCCTGTGTAGCTCTTTTCACTCAGGATTGATTTGGCTATTCGGGGTCTTTTGTTTCTCCAAATGAATTTAAGAACTTTTGTTTCCAAGCCTGTGAAGAAACTCTTGGGGATTTTGATTGGGATTGCATTAAATCTATACAAGAGTTTTGGTAAAATGGACATTTTTACAATGTTAATTTTCCCAATCCATGAGCATGGGAGGTTTTTCCATCTTCTGAGGTCTTCTTCAATTTCTTTCTTTAAGGGTTTAAAATTTTTGTTGTAGAGGTCTTTGGTGTCTTTGGTTAGGTTTGTTCCTAGGTATCTTATTGTTTTTGAGGCTATTGTGAGTGGGAAGGTCTCTTTGAATTCTTTCTCCAGTTGCTTGTTCTTGGTGTAAAGAAAGGCCATTGATTTTCTAAGGTTAATTTTGTATCCTGCCACTTTGCTGAAGCTGTTAATCGTTTCTAGGAGTTTTCTGGTGGAGTTTTTTGCATCCCTTAAGTAAACAATCATATCATCAGCAAATAGGGATAGTTTGACTTCCTCTTTTCCAATTAGTACTCCTTTAATATCCTTTTCTTGCCTTATTGCTCTAGCAAGTGTTTCAAGCACTATATTGAAGAGGAGTGGTGATAGGGGGCAGCCTTGCCGAGTTCCTACCTTTAAAGGGAATGTTTCTGTCATTTCCCCATTTAGGATGATATTGGCTGTGGGTTTCCTGTATATGGCTTTGATTACATTGAGGAATGATCCCTCCAATCCAATTCCTTCTAGGACTTTAAGCATGAAGGGATGCTGGATTTTGTCAAAGGCTTTTTCAGCATCAATTGAGATGATGGTGTGGTTTTTGTCTTTGATTCCGTTTATGTGTTTGATGATGTTTATTGATTTTCGTATGTTGAACCATCCCTGCATCTCTGGTATGAATCCAACTTGGTCATGATGGATGATCTTCTTGATGTGGGTCTGTATGCGATTTGCCAGTATTCTGTTTAGAATTTTGGCATCTGTGTTCATGAGGGAGATGGGTCTATAATTCTCCTTTTTAGTTGTATCTTTGCCTGGTTTTGGTAATAGAGTGATGTTGGCTTCATAGAAGGAATTTGGGAGAGTTCCCTCTGATTGTATACTTCTAAACAGTTTCAGAAATAATGGTTGTAGGTCTTTTTGAAATGTTTTATAGAATTCTGCTGTGAAACCGTCTGGGCCTGGGCTTTTTTTAGTTGGGAGGCTTCTTACTACATCCTCTATTTCTTCATATGTTATGGGTCTGTTTAAGCTGCTGGTCTCCTCTTGGCCAAGCTTTGGTGATTCCCAAGATTTCAGATATTCATCCATTTCTTCTAGATTTTCAAACTTGGTAGAATATAGGTTCTTGTAATATTCCCATATAATTTTCTTGATCTTTTCCTTGTCCGTTGTGATATTTCCCTTTTCATCACAGATTGTATTGATTTGGAGTTGTTCCTTCTTTCTTTTTGTTAACTGGGCTAGAGGTCTGTCTATCTTGTTTATTCTTTCAAAGAACCAACTTTTGGCTTCATTGATTTTTTGTATTGTTTTCTTTGTTTCTATTTCATTGATTTCTGCTCTGATTTTTGTTATTTCTTCCTGTCTGTTGCGTTTAGGGTTCATCTGTTGTTGCCTCTCAAGTGCTTTTAGCTGTAGTGTTAGATCATTCACTTGTGCTCTTTCTGTTTTTCTAATGTAGGCACCCAGGGCTATAAATTTCCCTCTTAGGACTGCTTTTAAGGTATCCCATAAGTTTTGTTGTGTTGTATTGTCATTGTCATTCAGTTCCAGGAATGTTTTTATTTCTTTCTTTATCTCTTCCTTGACCCATTCATTATTCAAGAGTGTGTTGTTTAGTCTCCATGTGTTCTTGTAGGCAGGAGGGCTTGTCCTGGTGTTGATGTTGAGCTTCATTGCACTGTGGTCTGACAGGATGCATGAAATTATTTCAATCTTTTTGTATTTGTAGAGGTTTCTTCTGTGTCCCAGGATGTGGTCAATTTTGGAGAATGTTCCGTGGGGTGCTGAGTAGAAAGTGTATTCTCTGGTATTAGGATGGAATGTTCGGTAGAGGTCTATGAGGTCCATTTGGTGTATCATATCGTTCAGTTCAGATGTCTCTCTGTTTATTTTTTGTCCTGTTGACCTATCCAAAGGACTCAGTGGGGTATTGAAATCTCCCACTATGAGTGTACTGGGGTTAGTCTGTGACTTGTGGTCCTGGAGAATTGTCTTTATAAAGTTTGGTGCACCAGAATTTGGGGCATATATATTCATAATTGTGAAATCTTCTTGGTGAATTGTTCCTTTGATAAAAATGTAATGGCCTTCTTTGTCTCTTCTGATTTCTTTTACTTTGAAGTCTATTTTGATTGATATTAAAATAGCAACACCTGCTTTCTTTTTGGTACCATTGGCTTGGAATATTTTTTCCATCCTTCACTTTAAGGTGGTGCCTGTCCTTGAAGGTAAGATGTGTTTCTTGTAGACAGCATATCGATGGGTTCTGTTTCCTAATCCAATCTCCCAGTCTTTTGATTGGGGAATTTAGTCCATTAATATTTAAGATTATGACTGATAGGTTTGTGTTGCTTCCCTTTGCCTTATTAATCATTTGTGGTTTTGGCTTAGGTTTCTACTTCTGCAGTTATACTTTTATTGATTTCTCTTTCTAGGTGCCTGGGGATGGTTGCTCCTTTCTTCTGTCCTTTGAATTGCTTCAAGTATTCTCTGAAGGGTTGGTTTTCTGGACATGTATTCTTTCATCTTGTTTATTTCATGGAAGGTTTTTCTCTCTCCTTCAAGTATAATTGACATTTTTGCTGGGTATAGTAACCTGAGTTGGCATCTATTTTTCTTTAACACTGGGAATGTTTTGCTCCACGTTCTTCTTGCTTTCATAGTTTGCACTGAGAAGTCAGTTGTAATTCTGATATGTTTCCCCTTATAAGTCACTTGTTGTTTTTCTCTTGTGGCTTTAAAGATTTTTTTCTTTGTTTAGGCTGTCTAGAATTTTAAATATGATGTGGCATGGAGAGTTTCTTTTCTGATATGGTCTGCTTGGAGTTCTATGTGCTTCTTGTATTTGTATTGGTTTGTCTTTTTTTAGTTTGGGGAAATTTTCTTCTATTATTCTGTTTTAGATCTGGTCAATACCATTCTCTTGGGATTCTTCTTCTTCCTCTATTCCTATGATGCAGAGGTTTGATCTTTTCATAGTATGCCACAGTTCCTGGTTGGTCCACTTTTGTGTGTTTTTAAATTTTTCATAATCTTCCCTTGAGCTTTTTAGTTGTACTGTGTTATCTTCCAGGTCTGATATTCTTTGTTATGCTTCCTCCATTCTGCTTCTGAGGCTTTTTCCATTCCCTTCCTCTTGATTTAATGAGTATTTGATTTCCTTTTTCATTTCCTCTTCTGATTTCTTTAGTATTTCCACTTCCTTTTGGAGCTTCTCAATCCCTTCCTGTAGCTCTTTACTTCGCTGGTTGGTTTCCTTATCTTTTTCAGCATGGGATCTTTTCATTGTTTCCACTTCCTTCTTGAGTTCTTCGTTCTCTTTTCTTAATTCTTTTATTTGTTCTTATAATCTTCCACTTCTTTAAGTATGTTCATGATTGTGCTTCTGATATCGGTGTCCTGGCCATCCCCAGGGGGATCCCACTATAGGAATCTTCCACAGGGTTGGTAGAGCTTGGTGTGCGATTATCCAGCACCTTTCCCATATTGTCTCTTCTTCGTGTTCCTGGCATATGGGCTTCTCCTTGCCTGTATTCCAATGTGAGTCCCAAACGCTTCTTCACTGTGTTGAAGGCTTGTGCTTTGCTTGCCTCCTTCAGATGCCTTTGTAATCCCAGTTGTTGGGTTGGGTGCTCTTTAGCCCACCCCAGTACCTGCGCTTCAGGTGGTCTTGGGAGATCTCCCTTAAAAATCTTAAATGATAGAATATGCTTATTATAAATAAGTGTATCTTTAAAATTATTATGAAGTTAAGAGTAAGATAAAATTTTTTAAGATAAATAAATAAGCTTTGGGGGAAGTTTAAGTCATTTTCACCCAGGAGGGATATGGGTCATATTACTAAACTGTACACTTAAAGTGATTAAAATAGTGACATTTATGATAGATAGTTTTATTCACAATTATCAATAAAATAGCATTGACTAATAATATCTCAGGAGGGTGGAGATTGAGCACACTAGTAGAGATGATGTCTATCTCATATAAGTCCCATAGTTTAAGCTTCAATATTTGCACAAAATAACTATGGGCAATCTAAAAAACTACATAGCAATTATTTGGAGATTTTCTTTGAAATCTTGGGCTCACAGATAAAAAATGAATAGACTCCATATCATTCAGAAAATTTGATTGCAATTAGTATGTCTCTGTTGAGGTAAGTAGTGCATTTTTCATATAAACACTGAAAACAAGCAAGCTCTCCTGAAATTACCAAATATTTTGCATTAGGAAATGCATGTGTGTTTGTATTTCTTTTGAAATTTTCAAATAATAACTATGTGAATGTACTTCTATTTTTTATTATTTACAGAAATATTGCCAAGCCTGGCAATTTGTAGACCTTGTAACAATTTTTCCTTCCTTGTCTGTCCCCCTCTTCCATATGTTTTCTTCTTTCCTTTGGGAAGCATAATGCTTTCAGTTTTCTAACTTAAACTGTGCAGTATAATTCAGTGAGGTCCATTGTTCCTATTTGTGTGAGAGGAGACCATGCACTTGCTTAATTCTTGGTATCTTTTGGGAATTTGTGTTTCCATTTGATAAGGCTTGGACACGATGATGATCTTTATTTTATCCTGATTATTTCTGTGAGTAGATGAGGGAAAAGGATGATATTTATTTTATCCTGATTATTTCTGTGAATAGACGAGGGGAAAGAGAGAGTAAGAGTATCAGATCAACTCTTATCCAATTGAGCATATTAGTAATTCCAGCTATTTGGGAGAATGGGGGAGGTAGCTCACAAGTCCAAGGCCAGCCTGGGCAGTTTAGTGAGATGCTTTCCAAATCGTAAGTGATGAGTTGAAGAATTTGCTCAGCTCAATGCTATGCTGTCTACCATATGTGAGGAATTAGGATCAGTATCAAATACTGCAAGGACACACACTTCATAATCTCTTTTGAAATTTATGTTCATTGGCTATCTGGATGAGCAGTTTTACCAGCAGACTCCTATGGACAGTTTCATTCTTGGGCAATAATGCTTCTTTAAGTTAAAGTATCAGATCTTACGACTTTCTATGTGTTCGTGTCCCCAGTGAATATATATTTCATTATTGTACCTATTTACTTAGGTACTTATTTCATATTATTGTATTGAATAAATTTAATGAGTAGACATATTTTGAAAAGTCAGTTAGAATTATTGTAATTAAAAAAAGATTTTCTTTAAATTAGGGATATGTGGCTAGGTGTGGTGGCCCATGCTTTTAATCCCAGCACTGGGGATGAAGAGGCAGGGAGATCCCTGTGAGTTCAAGGCCAGCCTGGTCTACATAGTGAGATCCAGGCCAGTTGGGACTAAAGGGAGACCCTGCCTTGAAAACACCAAAAATAAATAAATAAATAAATAAATAAATAAATAAATAAATAAATAAAATGCAAAATCACTACCTAAAATTTCATCAGTTTTATGTTGAAAAGGGATATTAAGTTTGATTTATCTGGGAGTTAATTAATTAAGTAATATTCAGCTTTTTCTATTGTAGTAATAATAATAATAGTAATAATTTTCTTAGTTCTGCTAACTGCATAGAACATTTTTCCAGATTTTCCTTAATACTATATCAGCCATTTGTTAAATGCAAGCAAAATCATGTTTTGGGGGGGTTTGGGGTTTTCTTTTTTTGTAATTTTGCTATTGTCTTTCTTAATTTGTCTATTCTGCTGATGTTACTATAGTATCAAGAATTCTAGTTTTATAATTTTTTTTGTTTTCAAAGCCAATAATTATTGAAGCTTTGTGCACTTCATACAAAATTTCCCATCAAGTCCAGACCCATTCCCCTTTCCTGCCCCCCCACCAGAGCTCATGCATTTTGCCAAACATGTTTTTTATCTTTTTCTGTTTCTTTTAAAATTTTCGATGCAAAAGTTTTACTGTTTTGAACAGAAGTTCACCATTTCACTCAGTTCTTTGACCCAGTCTATTTTTGTTGTTGTTGTTGTTCCTTCCAATCTGCATCACTCCAAAATATGCATATATGCATACCACATATATCTTTTAACATCATCAGCTTATGATTTCTTTTTTATTTAGTTAGGCTAAAAAATATCATGTTTGAAGCCTCCTGCTTGGAAAGCCCAAAAATCCATCAGTTCTGCCCTCGTGCTCCACAATGGGGTTTTCCCTTCTCATGGTCACCAAATGAGGTCCATTAAGTGCCATGTCCTGACTTGATCCTTCTTGTACTGGTCTCCGTGCTACAGCCTGGATAGTCCAACAATGGCAATCAATACTCTGAAGAGGCTGAAACGCCAGTAGTAGCTCAGTCTACAAGCCGAATGTCTCAGCAATCCCCATCTGTGACTTAAAATTTGGAGGATTCTTGGAGAGACATGAGTCTTCAGCCCATACTGGAAGGTTGAAAAGCTGTGTCTCATGTTTTTGAAGGATGGCAAGAACAGTAGCAGCCTCCAGGTAGCTGCACTTGCCAGTAAGACAGGCAAAACAACTGTGCTCTTTTGTTTTTATCTTTTATCTTTTTACTAAGATCTCAAATTTTATACCTGAAATACAATTTCTCAGGCCTTACTATTTATTTATTTCTGGTTATACTTTCCTTTTGGACACTTAAGGCCACACTGTTAGCTCAGATTAACCAAGGTTTTTATTTTCTCAAGGTCCGATGAGGATCTGGTCCTCAGGGCTTCTTTTTTGAGGGGGGGAGCTCCTGGCTCATTTTGGCTTTTCATTTACCAGTTCTATCCACTCCAAGACAAAGTCAGGTCCTGCAAGACCAGGCTTCCCTTTTTGAAGCATGAGCAGACTTTCCTCTTTATAGACTAGACATTGGCTGAAGTCCCATTAGTGGATCCCCAATACCTCCTTGCACAGGAAGACTGGTGACTCACAATTGCAGAACATTTCAAGAGATGCCCCCATGGGTAGTCCCCTGGTACTTACTTGACCTCTAAGGGCAAGGAACAAAATTATCCCTTAAATCCCTAAGCCTAATTGGTATAGGCCTTAAGCATGGTTGTTAAGCATCCAAAAAGACTAAGTTACACCAGCCTGATACTTTTAACTACTGCATAATATTTTACAAAATGCTTGGACAACAGCTCAAGCAGCCTTGTATAAGAAATACTAAGAAGCACCCCCATAAGATAAATACTGTGGTTAGACATAATGTCATGACAAACTAGTTTTATTCCCCTCATTCTTTTGATTTTGTGCACTCATACCCTCCACCAATATACCAAAACTGCCTAAGTCTGAAAATAATTGGTAGCTTAATTCTAGAACCTGTTAAGGGATTCACAATAAAAGAGCACAGTTATTTTCAGATTACCGGGAATGTAACATTAACTTTGTTTAGTTTTCCTTACAACTAGGTACTTGGTGCTAGCATCCAACGATGAGGGATACCATTCATCATTCGCTTTTCTGGGACTGTGGTTCTTTCTTTCCTGCTGCATAGAACTCCAATGTGTAGATGGACCACATTTTCTCTATCCACTCTCCAGTTGAAGGGCACTTGGGTTAGTTGGCTCTTCGCTATTGCGAAGAGAGCTGCAATAAACATGGCTGTGCATGTATCTCTGTGGTAGGATGAGTCTTTGGTGTATATACCCAGAAGTGGTATGACTGGGTCAGGTGGCAAGCTCATTTTGAGTCTCTTAAGGTTTCACTACACTGCTTTCCATAGTGGTTGTACGAGTGTACGTTCCCACCAGCAATGGATGAGTGTTCCCCTTTCCCCACAACCTCTCCAGCATTTGGAATCATTTGTTTTCTTGATCCTAGCCAGTCTTATCGGAGGGAGATGATACTTAAAGTGGTTTTAATTTGCATTTCCTTAATTATTAGGGATTTGAACACTTTTTAAGATGTTTCTCAGCCATCTCTAATTCCTCACTTGTGAAGTCTCTGTTCAGATCTTTACTCCATCTTTTGAGTGAGTCATTTGTTTTCTTTCTTCTTTGTTTTTTGAGTAGTTTATATATTCTGGGTATTAATGTTTTGTCAGATGTATCTGCAGAGGTTTCCTCCCACTCTATGGGTTTTCTCTTCACTTCCATGATTGTTTCTTTTGCTGTACAGAAGCTCTTGAGTTTAATGAGATCCCATTTGTCAACTGTAGACCTTATTTCCTCTGCAGCTGCTGTCTGATTTAGAAAATCTTTTCCTATGCCTATGTTTTTTAAGTTGCTGCCAACTTTTTCTTTTATTACCTTCAGAGTTTTGGGTTTCACGTTGATGTCTATGATCCACTTGGAGTTAATTTTTGTAGAGGGATAAAGGTAGGGGTTTAACTTTATTCTTCTACAAGTGGTGATCCAATTTTGCTGAAGATGCTGTCTTTCTTCCATTGTGTCTTCTTGGTCCCCTTGTCAAATAGGAGGTGGCTGAAATTGTATGTGCTCAAGTTTGGATTTTAAGTTTTATACCATGAATCTTTGGGTTTGTTTTTATGCCAATACCAATCTGTTTTATGACTATAGCCCTGTAGTAGAGTTTGAAGTCTGGTATAGAGATCCTCCCTGTATTGCTCTTTTCACTCAGGGTTCCTTTGGCTATTCCTAGTCCTTCCTTTTCCCACATGAATTTAAGGATTTTTTCCCAAGCCTGTGAAAAAACTCTTGGGGATTTTAATTGAGATTTCAATGAATCTGTATATTAATTTGGGTAGAATGGACATTTTTATTATATTAATTTTTCCAATCTATAAGCATGGGAGGTCTTTCCATCTTCTGATATTTTCTTCAATTTCCTTCTTCAGGGGATTAAAATTTTTGTGGAAATGATATTTGGTGTCTTTGGTTAGGTCTCTTCCTAGGTATTTTATGTTTTTGATGCTATAGTGAGTCAGAAAGTCTCCTTGTATTCCTTTTTAAGTTGTTTGTTTTCTAGGTTAATTTTGTATCCCGCCACTTTACTGAAACTCTCAATTGTTTCTAGGATTTTTCTGGTGGACTTTGTAACATCCCTTAGGTAAACTATCATATTGTCTGCAAAAAGGGATAGTTTGACTTCCTCATTTCCAATTAGTACTCCTTTAATTTCTTTTTGTTGCCTTATTGCCCTAACAAGTGTTTCAAGTACTAATCGAAGAAGAGTGGCAACAGAGAGCAACCTTGCTGAGTTCCTACTTTTAAGGGGAATGTTTCTGACTTATCCCCTTTAAGGATGATGTTGGCTGTGGGTTTCTTGTATATGGCTTTGATGACATTGAGGAATGATCCCTCCAATCCAATTCCCTCTAGGACTTTAAGCATGAAGAGATGCTGGATTTTGTTTGCTTTTTCTGTATCAACTGAGATGATCATGTGGTTTTTGTTTATGATATTTATTGTATTCCATATGCTGAACCATCCCTGTATCTCTGGTATGAATCCAACTTGGTCATGGTGGATGGTCTTTTTCACCTGGGTCTTTATGCAGGTTGCAAGTATTTTGTTGAGAATTTTTGCACCTGTGTTCATTAATGAGATGGGTGCATAGTTCTCTTTTTTGGTTGTATCTTTGCTTGGTTTTGGTATAAGAGTCTTGCTGGCTTCATAGAAGGAATTTAGGAGATGTCCCTCTTGATGTATCCTTCTGAACAGCTTGAGTAATAATGATTGTAGGTCTTTTTGAAATGTTTTGTTAGAATTCTGCCATGAAACTATCTGGGCCTGGGCTTTTTTTAGTTGGGAGGTTGCTTATTACATTTTTAATTTCTTCATATATTATGGGTCTGTTTAGACTGTCAGTCTCTTCTTAGTTAAGCTTTGGTAATTCTCAGGATTTCAGATATTCATCCATTTCTCTTAGGTTTTCAAACTTAGCAGAGTATAGATCTTGATTGTCTGGATTTTTTCGTTGTCTATTGTGACATTTCCCTTTTCATCATCAATTTTATTGATTAGGAGTTGCTCTTTCTTTTGGTTAACTGAGTTAGAGGTCTGTTTATTTTGTCTATTTTTTCAAAGAACCAACTTTTGGATTTAATGATTTTTGTATTTTTTTGTTTCTATTTCATTGTTTCATGCTCCCTTTTTGTTATTTCTTCCTCTATGTTGCATTTAGGGTTCATTTGTTGTTGTCTCTCAATTGCTTTAAGCTGCAGAGTTAGATCATTTATTTGTGCTCTTTCTTTGTTGTTGTTGTTTCTGTTGTTGTTGTTTTTTAATGTAGACAATCAGGGCTATAAACTTCCCTCTTAGGACTGCTTCTTAAAGTATCCCATAGGTTTTGTCATGTTGTATTGTCATAGTCATTTAGTTACAGGAATGCTTTTATTTCTTTCTTTATCTTTTCTTTGACCCACTCATTATTCAGGAGTGTGTTGTTTAGTCATCTCTATGTGTTCTTCTAGATAGTAGGGCTTATCCTGGTGTTGATGTTGAGCTTTATTATGCTGTGGTCTGGTAGAATGCATGAAATTATTTCAATCTTTTTTATATTTGTTGCCATTTTTTCTGTGTCCCAGTATGTGGTCAATATTGGAGAATGTTCTGTGGGGTGCTGAGTAGAAAGTGTATTCTCTGGTTTTAGGGTGGAATATACTGTATATGTCTGTGAGTCCATTTGGTGTATAACACCTACCATTCAGTTCAGATGTCTCTCTGTTTATTCTTGGTTTGGTTGACCTGTCCAAAGGGCTCAATGGCATATTAAAGTCCCATACTATGAGTGTGCTGGGGTTAGTCTGTTCCTTGTGGTCCTGGAGAATTCTCTTTCTAAAGTTTGATGGACCAGAGTTTGGTGCATATATATTCATGATTGTGAAATCTTCATGGTTAATTGTTCCTTTGATAAAGATGTAAAGGCCCTCTTTGTCTCTTCTGATTTCCTTTACTATGAAGACTATTATGTCTGATATTAAAATAGCAACTCCTGCTTTCTTTTGGTACCATTTCCTTGGAATATTGTTTTCTGTCCTTTCACCTTAAGGTGGTGCCTATCCTTGAGGGTGAAATGGGTTTCTTGTAGACAGCATATAGATTGGTTCTGTTTCCTATTCCATTTTCCCAGTCCATGTCTTTTGATTGGGGAGTTTAGTCCATTAATATTTAAGGTTATAATTGAAAGATGTGCGTTACTTCCTTTCTCCATTTGCATTTTTGGTCTAGGTTTCTACTTTTACAGTTATGTTTTTATTAATTTCTCATTCTAGGTGCCTGGGATAGTTGCTCCTCTCCTCTCTCCTTTGAATTGCTTCAAGTTTTCTCTGGAGGTTTGGTTTTCCAGACATGTATTCTATCATCTCATTTATGTCCTCAAAAATTTTTCTCTCTCCTTCAACTATAATTGAGATTTTTGCTGGGTATAGTAACTTGGGTTCACATCTAGCACTGGGAATACTTTGCTCCACATTCTTCTTGCTTTCATACTTTGTACTGAAAAGTCAGTTATAATTCTGATGGGTTTCCCCTTTTATGGAACTTGTTTTTCTCTTGTGTCTTTGTTTTGCTCATCTAGCGTTTTAACTATGCTATGGCATGGGAGGTTTATTTTCTGATATTGTCTATTTGGACTTCTATGTGCTTCTTGTATTTGTATGAGTTTGTTCTTCTTTTAGTTTGGGAAAATTTTCATGTATTATTCTGCTGAAGATTTGATCAATACTATTCTCTTGAGATTCTTCTCCTTCCTCAATCCCTATGATGTGGAGGTTTGATCTTTCCATAGTGTCTCACATTTCCTGGTTGTTCCACTTTTGTGTATTTTTAAATTTTTCATAATCTTTACTTGAGCTTTTTAGTTGTTCTGCGTTATCTTCCAGGTCTGATATTCTTTTTCTGATTCCTCCATTCTACCTCCAAGGCTTTTTCCATTCTTTTCCTCTTGATTGTATGAGTGTTCAATATCCTTTTTCATTTCCACCTGTGATTTATTTAGTATTTCCATTTCCTTTTGGAGCTTCTCAACCTCTTCCTATAGCTCCTTGCTTTGCTGGTTGGTTTCCTTATCTTTTTCAGCATAGGACCTTCTCAGTGTTTCTACTTCCTTTTGGAGTTTTTCATTCTCTCCTTCTAGTTCCTTCTGGAGCTTTTCATTCTCTCTCCTTAAGTCTCTGGCTTGTTCTTTATATTCTGTGATTTCTTTGAATATGTCTGCAATTGTTCTTCTAAGATCTGTGTCCTGGTTTACCTCTAGGGAGGTCTCATTGTAGGAATCTTCTATAGGGATATTAGAGCTTGGTGCATCTATCTAAATCCTCTGTATTGTACATTATCTGTGGAGTCTGGTAGAATGTGTTGAGTCCTGCGAAACTTGAGTTAGAGATGGTTGTGAGCTGCCATGTGGGTGCTGGCAACCAAAGCCAGGTCATCTTTAACTGCTCTTAACCTTAACCAATGCTTTTTTTTTTCTTTCTTTCTTTCTTTTTTTTCATTTTTTATTTTTTTGGTCTTTTTTTTTAATTTTTTTTTAAATTTTATTTATTTCTTATGTGTATGAATGTACCATCTGCGTGCAAGTCTGTGCACCCGTGTCATGCAATGCCGCGGAGGTCAGAAGAGGGTCTCGGATTCCCCTGGAACTGGAGTTCTCCTGGAATTGGAGTTTCAGACGGTTCTCGGCCGCCATGTGGGTGCTGGGGATCGAACCCGGGTCCTCTGCAAGAGCGGTCGGCGCTATTAACCGCTAGGCCATCTCTCCAGCCCTTTTTTGGTCTTTTTGAGACAGGGTCTCCCTGTACCTCTGGCTGTCCTGGAACTCACATTGTAGACCAGGCTGGCCTTGAATTCACAGAGATCCGCTTGCCTCTGCCTCCCAAGTGCTAGGATTAAAGGCCTGCACCACCACTCCAGGCAAACACTGCCCTTACCGCTAAGCCTGCTCTCCAGTTCTGACTGCAAAGAGTTAAGCAGTTGCCTCCCACTTCATGCTTTTCTCTCCTCTGGGGCACAGGAGACTTAGCAGTACATAAAAGAAAGTTGCATTCCTATGCTAAAAATCAAAGAAAACAATCCTCAACTCTGCACACTTTATGAAGGAGTCCTTTTGATATGCTGTGGTGAGAACAAGTTTCTCTCTAGCACTGCCAGATTCACATGCAGCTCGAACCCTTAGCTGCTGTACAGGCAGAACACAGATTTTATCTTCTTCCTGCCTTTCCTTTGCATCAAGTGACCCAGCAGCTGCTTATGGGGTCCTGAGTGTGGCCCTAGGAAAGAAAGGGTGGCACCTTCTTCCCTGGGTTGGGCCTCTGCTGCCCTGCTGTAGACTGCTTGTAGAGGAGATGTCCCCACAAGCACCCGTGAAGGAAGGCGACAAAGTCTGAGCATGCATCTAGTACAAATTTTTCCTGGAGTTTTTTGTTTTGTTTGTTTTTTGGTCTTTGTTTTTGTTTCTTGTTTTGTTTTGTTTTTGAGGCAGCGTCTCCCTACAAACCCCTGACTGGCCTGAAAATTTCTATGCAGACCAGGCTGGCTTGAACTTGCAGCCATTCTCCTGCCTCTTTTTCCAAGGTCTGTGATTATATGCCTGCATCACCATGCCCAGCTTTAAAAAATTTGTACAGCAACACATTAGTATTTGTATACATTAAAAATGTTACTGCATGTCTGCCATAAAAATGTGATTTAGGGCTGGGAGCGCAGCTCAGTGGTATACCATTTGCCTAGCACACTAGCATCCTGGGTTCCATCCTTAGCACTACAAAAATTAAAGTAAAATGAGAATTTAGTAAATCAAGGTCACCTGGCCCATGCTCTGACCCGTGGGTGGTCCATGCGCTGACCCGTGGGTGGTCTGTGCTCTGACCCGTGGGTGGTCCGTGCGCTGACCCGTGGGTGGTCAGTGCGCTGACCGGTGGGTGGTCAGTGCTCTGACCCGTGGGTGGTCTGTGCTCTGACCCGTGGGTGGTCCATGCTCTGACCCGTGGGTGGTCTGTGCTCTGACCCGTGGGTGGCTCAGACACCCCTTGCACCAGGTTATAGCTCTCTCAGACCCAAAGAAGTGTGGTATTTCCATGAGTTGGAAGCACTGTGCTCTTATGTGTTTTCGAGGTGTCCAATTTGTTAGCTGGTTATTTTTCTTATGCTTCTGAAATTAAAGGTCAAAATTAATATAGACATTACCTATTTCCCAAGGCGATGCCAAAGAACTCAAGGCACTTATCCACACCGTGCACTTATCCCACTCCTGTAGGGTGAGAAGCTGTTTTCCTTAACTGTTTCCTGTCCCCACACAGTTCCATCACTTCTTGGACTGACTGTAGTGGCTCATGGGATACATCCCTAAAAAATTAAAGAAAAAAGTCTGGAAATCTGTTCACTATTGCACATTATTGGACACATCGTTGACTGGATTCATGACATTAGTAAAGCAATACTTGCTTTGAAAAATTAAATTTCTACTCAGTCTGATGATCCCGGTTTTTTTTTTTTAGATTTCAAATATTTATGTGAGATTAATTAAAGATAGCTATATCTCTATCATTCCATTCTTTTGACATTATGTGAATATTTTACTGAAAAATAAGGCTAATAAATTAAAGTTTTTTTTTTTTTTTAAGTGCAGGTCAAGATTACAGATAAATGGGAAATGGTTTCTCACAATATAGCTAGAATTAATGGACTTACTTGCTCCACTGTATGTATCCATTATTGGTGAAAAAAGACTTCATGTTATAACTAAAATTATATTTTAAAATAACTCAATGAATTATTTCTATATTATTATTATCATTATTATTTGGATTAGGCCTAAAAAATTCTGGTTTGTGGAAGGTTATATTTTATTTTGTGGTAAACAGCAAAGATCTAAGTTATAGAAAAAAACAAGTGCAGGCCTTGTGAATCTTATGAATGTAATGAGAACTGATATGAGTTCATGAATGAAGAGGTGTATATTTCCCAAAACATGTATATAATATGTATTTATATACACGCGCGCGCGCACACACACACACACACACACACGGTTTACACAATGCTCATTTTATGTTCTAAAAGAGCTTTTGTAAACTACATTGAATTTGCTTTCATTTATTTCAAAAAATCAGAAAATTAAATGGAATGAGAAATGCATTGAGAAAACATAGTTTTATAGAATCACAGCTATTAATTCAAACCCTTTGATATATACCTGATGGAGATGAAATTAAGATATACAACAGTCAAACATAAAATGTTATATCCATTTTATATATATATATATATGTATATATATATATATGTCATTCTAATAAATGATGCAGAGGGGCTGGAGAGATGGTCTAGTGGTTAAGGTTAAGAGCACTGACTGCTCTTGCAGGGGACCCGGGTTCAATCCCCAGCACCCACATGGTTGCTAAGAATTGTCTTTAACTCCAGTTCCAAGGGAATCCAACACCCTCTTCTGACCTCTGCAGCACTGCACGACACAGGTACACAAACCTACATGTAGACAGTACATTCACACACATAAAAAATAAAAAAAATAAAAAAAATTATAAATGATGTGGCTTATTGGCTTCTAATTTATTCAACCTATAATTTGTATTTAAGAGTAAGTAAGTACTTACTCATTTAGTACTTATTTTTCATAGTCACTACTTGGCTATCTTTTTTCCACATACTACATAATTTGGTGTTGCTTATACATGAGACAATGAAGACAGCATGTTCTCCTTCAGGGCTGTATTTCTGATGGTGATGTAAATTTGTTTGTATCTCTTTAATTAAACGATTTTAAAATGTGCTAGAATAAATAACTGCAATGTCAAATGTATCATTTCAATGTTATTAGTGCTAATCTCAAAATGAATAAACTATAGAGGTCTTACTTCACGTCAAGCAAAGTAAAGAATGTATAGATCACTTTCAATGGCTGAAAATTTGTGTACATTTTATAGAGATAATGCATTATTTCTGTGAGTTGTGTGCTAGGATGTTAAGTATTCTAAACCCTGAGGAAATTATAATTCTGAATTAACCCCTGGTAAATAATATTTGAAGCATATAAAAACCAGTAGAAAAAATATAATTTTGCAATATGAAGTGAACAATGGAGAGTGGTATTTGATATATAAAGTCAGAACAAGGATGGAGAAAGCTAAGTCTGTGAAGTCAGGTATGGAGGATTTGGGTGATGTCTAGTAAACTTGTAAGGCTGAGACATATCTGCATGATGCATTTCATCTTATTTCTTTCTAAAAATAATGTTTGAAATAATTTGTCAACAAAACACCTTAAAACTTCAAAAATTTTGTATATTTAGACAAAATCACAAAAAGTTAATATACATTTTGAATTTATAATCAATATATGATGCATTGTAAAATTGGCGACAATATACAGCATACATGGTATAATACGTTCTAAACTTATTTCTAGGTACAGGGATGCACATGAGCAGTGTAAAACTTACTTCAGGTGAAAAACAAACACTTATGAAACACATAATGATTTGACCTATTATATTTAACAGGTGACACCTCCTGAATCCCAGGGGCTTTTGAAGATGCCTTCAAAATTACAGAAAACCATGGAGGTGGAGAAAGAGAACCTCACACTGCTGAAGGAGTTCATTCTCTTGGGCATCACAGACCTCCCTGAATTACAGGCTCCTTTCTTTGTTCTGTTCTTCCTCATCTATGTCACCTCAGTCATGGGGAATTTGGGCATGATCATTCTCACCAAGATGGATGAGAGGCTACAAACACCTATGTACTTTTTCCTCAGACATCTGGCTTTCATTGATTTTGGGTACTCCACAGCTGTGGCACCCAAAGTCTTGATCAGTTTTGCAACAAATGAAAATACAATCCCCTACAACTGGTGTGCCATCCAGCTAGCTTTGTTCATCTTCTTCATTATTAGTGAGCTGTTTGTTCTGTCAGCAATGGCCTATGACCGCTATGTGGCCATCTGCAGCCCCTTGCTCTACACAGTCATCATGTCACAGAAAGTGTGCTGGGCGCTGGTGACAATGCCCTATCTCTTCAGTGCCTTCCTCTCTCTCATCACCACCATCAAAATTTTCATTTCATCCTTCTGTGGTCATAATATCATCAGTCATTTCTACTGCGACAGTCTTCCCCTGTTAACTTTGATTTGCTCAAGCACACATGATGTTGAGATGATAATATTGGTGTTCTCAGCATTTAACTTGGTTTCCTCTCTTTCTGTAGTCCTTGTGTCCTACATAATGATCCTTGTGACCATCCTGAGGATGAAGTCTGCAGAGGGAAGGCATAAGGCCTTCTCCACATGTGGTTCTCACCTGACTGTTGTGGTGGTGTTATATGGAACTCTGTTCTTTATGTATGTACAGCCCAAGTCCAGTCACGCCTTTGAGACTGATAAAATGGCTTCTGTGTTCTACACTTTGGTGATTCCCATGCTGAATCCCATGATCTACAGCTTGAGGAATAAAGAGGTGATAGGTGCCCTTCAGAAGATAAGGAAAAGTTTGTGCAAATATTGTATTTTAAACTAAAGAAGAGTTGTTAAAATTTGTGCATTGTATTTAAAACTGAAAAGGAGTTGTTATTATAACAGTTATCTGCCATATGAATCCTGGGAATTAAATGTGGGTCTGCTGGAAGAGGAGAAATTGCTCATAAACGCTAACACACCTCTCCAGCCCAATTGTACATATGGTGTAACAAGATGCTTCTAAAGTAATTTATTGGTATAACATAGTGAATTAGAAATGTTTCTTGGTCTTCAACATTCATTTTAGTATGACCCACATTTTAGTAGTCATATTAGTTTTGCACCCAAATTCCATGTTAGTGTCCACAAAGTGTCACTCTTCTTACATTGCAAACAACTTATGGAAAAATTGAAGGGACACCTTTCTCCATGTACCTCCTTTTAATATTTCTCTTGTTAAAGGCATTGTCATGTATTAAGATGTGTGTATATTTTCTTACACACTGTATTCATAATAGTACACCTTGTAAATGGGGTGAAAACACCTATAAGAAAGCAATTCTTATATTATGTTCTGCACATATGTTCTACTAAGAATACCAGCATGGAAGTTCCTAAACACTTAAAAGTAAAACTAACATCTGATCCAGATTTGACACTTCCAAATATCTGCACAAATTATCAGAGATGATGTACTATATGAATCTGCATAAACATGTTTACACCTAAAATATTCTCCACATCCAGGAAAAGAAATTAGATTTGGTCTCTCATAGTGGTTGGATGTATAAATAAAATTTGGTATCTAGACACATTACACTATCATTTGATAATTTATTTTTTTTATTAATTTTATTTATTTACATATGTGTGTGAATGTACTGTCTGCATGCAAGTCTGTGCACCCGTATCGTGCAATGCCGTGGGGGTCAGAAGAGGGCATCGGATTCCCCTGGAACTGGAGTTCTCCTGGAATTGGAGTTTCAGACGGTTCTCGGCCACCATGTGGGTTCTGGGGATCGAACCCGGGTCCTCTGTAAGAGCGGTCGGTGCTCTTAACCGCTAGGCCATCTCTCCAGCCCCGCTATCATTTGATAATTTCAAAGAAGAAAACCATATCATGCACAGGAATAGGATACACCTGGAGATCACAATGTTAAACAAAATAAGCCAAACTTAGAAATATAAGTATTGTATATTTCCTCTCATATGTGGGATTACAATAAAAGTCATAAAGGTATAAATAACCCTCTTAAGGAATAGGAAATGAGCAGTAGAAGTTGGGGAAGGATAAGTTATGTCACAGGGAGAAGATAAATCCAATCAAACTGTCGTACATATGTGTGTGAAAATATTGTGATTAATATGCTCTAATACAATGAATTAAAATTATTTGGTTTCACATTTTATGTGCCTCATGATGATTGTTTCTTCAGATTTTCATTAAATAGAACATCCAGAATACAAATAAGCACATATGTGAATTGTCTCAAGAAGCAAAAATCCTACTGTAGGCAGCTATTTTAAAGAAGTGTGTTTTTATAGCTGGGTGTTGTGGTGCATGCACACCTTTAATCCTAGCACTTGGGAGGCAGAGGAAGGCAGATCTTTGTGAGTTAAAGGCCAGCCTGGTCTACAGAGTCAGTTCCAGAACAGCTGGGGCTACAGGGAGACCCTGTCTCGAAAAGACCAAAAAAAAAAAAAAAGTATGTTTTTATTACTATATAGTTTTATTGAATTATTTCCATTTCACACATCTTAATCATATTTTGAACCCTCACTTAACTGCACCTACCCTTATCCCCCCAATGGATTTTATGCATTCTGTCATACATTTTCAGACCTATCGTGTATTGAGTTAAGTTTGTGATCCCAAATGTTCCTTTGTGTGAGTTCATCCACTAGAGCATTCAGCCTGTCTGGCATTACCTCTCTTAAGAAAGTCAATTCTCCATCACTCAGAAGTGACCATTTCCCCAGTTCTATCCTGGGTTTCTCTCTGGTTTGAATTTACACTAGTCTTGTGCTTGTCATCACCATTGGGAGGCAGAGGCAGGCAGATCTTTGTGAGTTCAAGGCCAGCCTGCTCTACAGAGTGAGTTCCAGGACAGCTGGGACTACAGGGAGACCCTGTCTCGAAAAGACCAAAAAAATATAAATAAATAAATAAATAAATAAATAAAAGAAATATGATTTCATAAACTAAGAGCTAAAAAGTTTAAAGTAAGTTAGACATGGTGGTGCACATCTTTAATCCCAGCCATTGGGATGCAGAAGCAGTTGGTTCTCTGGACTACATAGTGAGTTCTAGGCCAGCTAAGGATACAGAGAGACCCTGTCTCAAAAACATTAACAATTTTTTAAGTAAATTAAAATTTACCAAGCTATTAATATATGCTCTTCATAGTAAAATAAAGTATTTTATCATACACTTGCTGAAATAAGTTAAAACTAATTTTTTAAATTTTTTTCTTAATTTTATTTATTTATTTTTTATGTGTGTGAATGTACTGTCTACATGTAGGTTTGTGCACCTATGTCACGCAATGCTGCAGAAGTCAGAAGAGGGATTCCACTGGAACTGGAGTTCTCCTGGAATTGGAGTTACGGACGGTTCTCAGCCGCCATGTGGGTGCTCGGGTCGAACCCGGGTCCTCTGCAAGAGAAGTCTATGCTCTTAACCGCTAGGCTACCTCTCCAGCCCCAAAATTAATTTTTAGTGTATCTTCTACTTTACTAATAAAATTTAAATACTTAGGAAGAATTTAATTAGTGACTTGAATGATTTTACTTCACAAGATCATAAAATTATTATAAAATTATTCAAAGTGAATATAAAATAATAAGGGACTACACCTATGAAATGTAAAGATAAAAAATTGAAGAAGCAAGTTCTGACATTTTAGTTTTAATTTAAATGAAATTAAAGAACTGTTTTAATTACACTTATAAAATATTCAAGTTGATATCAAGAGATGTGTACATGGAATACATCTAGAATATCTCCAGGACCTCATCTTGAAAAAGACAGAATCAGAGGCTGGAAAGAGTATGAAGGAAAGTGAACCCGTGCTCTCTTGCCCTGTGGTGCAATGGAAATTATATGGGATATACACATTTTATTTCCCCTTTGTATTTCTGAAATGGCAGTAAACTGCCTTAAACACATATCCAGCATATTCAAATTAATTATTGGCTGGAGAGATGGCAAAGTCATTAAAGGCTCAGGCACAGAAACCCAAATAAAAGATTATTAATATGTCCTCCAGACAAAAATCTTTTGACTCTAAATATCTCAGTTACAGTGGTCTTAAACAAAAGGAGTGGTAGAAATGTATTTATTATACTTTCCTTTATGGGAAAATATGGGTGTATTCCATAATTACTCCATATCCCATGGACATTGTTTAAACCTTTTCAATGCCTAGAAAGAATTAATAAATTGTATTCCCTCTCCCCAAGAATAGACTCAAAGGAGTAAAGAACATCATAAATTATTCTTACCAAGTTGAGAGCACCCAGGGAAGATGTAAGAAAATATTCCTCATTAGAGTGAGTAACCTATATTTGTTTCTGAGATGACAGAGTTCCATTGAAATCTATTGTCTGGACTTCATAAGTTAGCAGCTGCTTCAACAATCTGCTTTCAATTGTGAAGCAAAATATTATGAGCAGCAATTATCAGCTGCCATTTGCAGTTAGTCCTGTTTCAGAATCTTAACCTCAAACAACAGATTTCCATTGTGTTTTTCAATCATCTCCAAATTATTGAGAAGGGATGCGTGGACAGGGTGTATATAGACATACAGTAGGCTATTCACTGTCGTAGGAAGGAAGTAGCAGTTGCCAGGGTCAATGTTGTTTGCTTATAATCCCAGCTACTCAGAAGACTGTGGCTGAACATTGTCATCTTGAGGCCAGCCTGATCAACATTGTGAGACACTACTTTAAAATAATTTTGTTTTAAAAAGACAGGGAATGTACAAGTAAGTAAATTCTTGGAGTAAATGTCCTCTAGGTAAATGTAATGACTCCATAAATGACTACCTCTTATTCTACATCTTTTATAGATTGTTGCCCTCTAGCAGAATTTGTAAATAGTATGGTGATGATGAACTTCCATGTTTTAATATACTTTGTGTTGGAACAAGCATGTCCTATCCAGAAAAAAAAAAGAGACTCTAGGACCCAAATGTATTTGCTAAATGAACAAAGATGGGGCAGGGGAACTCAGATCTGGCTCAGTGTTGACGTAGCTTTAGAATATGCACAAGGCTTCAGCTCAGTAGCAGTAATGGAGACATTGTTGTTACTGGTCACTTCAACCAGTAAAACATTGATGTGTGGCACCATAGGATGAGCTTTGAAGATACTGTGCTCAGGGAAACAAGGAAAGCATCAAACGTTACAGAAAATAGTGCTCAAGTTCTAAGAAATACTCAGACTAGGCAAGTCCATAGAGATGGAAAAGCAGACTAGCAACTTCCAGGAACAAAGGGAAGGAAGATGTTATATGGGCCACTCACTCAGTATAAGCATTTCCTGGGGCTGGAAAGATGGAAAGATGGCTCAGCAGTTAAGAGCGCTGACTGCTCTTGCAGAGGACCCGGGTTCAATTCCCAGCACTCACGTGGTGGCTAAGAATGGTCTTTAAGCTGGGCATGCCTTTAATCCTAGCACTCAGGAGGCAGCGGCAGCTAGATCTCTGTGAATTCAAGGCCATCCTGGTCTACTGAGTGAGGGAGACCCTGTCTCAAAAAAAAAAAAAAAAGAATTTCCTTTTGTTGAGAAAGAAAATTTCTTGGGATTATTCAGTGGTAATGGCTGCATATTTTGTACAGTGAATTATAAACTTTAAATAGCTCAAACATTGATATTTGTGTTATACATATTTTACTATTTTTTGTTGTCTTTTTGAGACAGGGTCTCCCTTTAGTCCCAGCTGGTTGGAGCTCTCTTTGTAGACCAGGATGGCCTTGATCTCACAGAGATCCACCTGCCTCTGCCTCTGCCTCCTGAGTGCTGGGATTACAGACACAGGTGTGCACCACCAAGCCCGCATATTTTATTAATTTTAAAGGAGTATTTCCACGATCCATGCATGAGAAGAGTTAAGTACTCAAGCAAAAGCTGAGAATGTGCCCTCCTCCCTCCCATTCCTTCTATGAGATGGACTCACGGGCCTAGGAGGGGTTAGTGAAATGTGAATAGGATCTCAATCTCAAGGAATCTCTAGAATATTAACCTGTGGTAGCCCTTGGGGGAAGAAAACAAATAAGTAGGTGAGATTTTCATGGAAAGTCTACTTAGTATCATGAAAATTTGTGTGTTTTCCATTTCCACTTCCTTCTTCATTAAAAAGTAAAAGATTTTAACATAGGCACCTGGAAAGGATTCCAGATAAAGAAACCTAGGAAGAAGGCACCATACTTATGAATAAAAATAGGTGGAAGACTACCACTGTTCACGTGGTCTGAGTCCTTGAAGGGACAAGAAATTACATTTAGATTGCTGTGACCAAATTCTGCCGTGAAGAGTAAAGATTCCTCAGCATTTACTGGGAAAACTATCTGGTTGGCAGCATGATGCCATGCTTAATTAGACTGCACTTGGACATGAGAACTCAAAGTATTTTTTTTTGTTTGGTTTTTGTTTGTTTTTTGTTTATTGGTAGGAAAATGGTTCATTGGAATGCTGTGATTTTAGTCATTTTGTTAGGGTTCGGGTGTCCCCACCAGAACACCAACAAGTCAGGCAGCTGCTTTTCACGAAGTTTATTTAGAAATAAGACCAATTGCGAAGTTTATTTAGAAAAAAAGGCTAAATTGATAACCCATGCATCCGGGGTATGTTCCCTCTCTCCATGCAGGTAGGAGAGCGACCTTGAGAAATTCTGTACAGGAGTTCTTAAAGGCAAAATCCACATCCTGGTGGGCTTTAGGTTAGTTATTACTTTTTTTTTTTTTTTTTCTCTCTCTCTCTCTCAGATGGCTAGCTTTATGGTTCTATTCTTCTTCTGCTATCTCAGGGAGCAGAGGACATGGTCTTCCTGCTATCTCTGTCTGTTGACCCATTCCTCTTCTGTTGACTCTCTTCACCCCTGCTACCGCATAGTTGATCCGTTTTTATAGTCCCCATGCCCATTGTTCTTCAACCTCACTGCTGAAGCCTGGTTCAAGGATAGATTTGAATAAACATTACCCGCCTGCCAGGTCAGCTTTTTGCAAAATGACACTATTGCCAAGAAACCCTTAGCACAATATGGAGTTTTTCTCTAAAGACATAGAGTTGCTCTAAGTGGCCTACTAGTTCTCTTCAATTTATGGAAATGTATATCTGTTTCCTTCTAGGAGTCAATGGTTTATCTTCTTCCAGGTGGATCTTTATAATTTAAGGTATTTTTCACATATGGTACAAGAAAAGAGTTGTCAGTCTTCATGTTTTCCTTATTGTTTATTTCATTGTCACCTTGTCTGGACCCACTGGTGGTTTTGACATCCTTTCATCAATGCATGTGTAGACTTTCTTGTATAAATTGTACAAAGGGTACCTTGCATATCATTCCTTTTTGGCAGCACAATGCTTGTTTAATTACTGTTAAACAAGTGTTGAATTAATATTGGAGTAGCAAAAATTCCCTTAAGACCAGTCTCTCCAGTTGCACCTGTCCACCCCAAGACAGGCAGGTCCACCTGAAGTCATGCAAAATAGAGTGCCAGCATACCTAGCGCATTAATGAGGCAGTGAGATTTTGTGCTGGGAATCATACCTCCTTGTGTATTTATTCTGGAACTGGCCAAAGACATATGGCTGTCAGTAAGTCCACCTGCTTTTCTGAGATCTTCAGAAAATCAAATTGTTTCTTTTTTCTTCATGTCTCTTTTCTAAACGTGCTTTTCCTATGCTTTAAGCTGCACTAGCATCTTGTATTTCTTTACTTTGTATCTAAAGCTTTCTTTCCTGGCAGGTGTCTGACCTCCATGCAGGATCTAAATCAGCATGGCTTCCTGTCTTTTTGACCCACCCCATCTATTCTCTCTGTCAAGGCAGCTGGGGAGATTTACACCTTTGCATCCCTGAGGACTTCCTTTTAAACTGTGATAAAATTGCCCTAAACCTTCCATTCCCTAAAGCCATTCTGTTATATACTTAGGTTATTTGATGAATGAGACTATGAACCCTCCAGGGGATATTCTTTCTCCCCAGCATCATTAGGACTGTGAGTCCTCCAACTTCTTCAGTTTTCAGTTTTGTTTTGGCTATTTTGGAGATTTCTAGGATACCATGAAAATTTTGTTATTGACTTATCTACTTTTATAACATCCACAACCAGTTTGGGTAGAGCTAATCTTTAGATCTGTTTTTAAATTCTTCTTATTTTCATTTTTGGAGCACTAACTACTGATAAATAGACAAAAACAGATTTTGCATCAAAATCATTACCCTACTAGTTTCCTCACTTGATTTATGAATTTTAAATTTTTCTTTTTTTTTAATCTTTGTATAGATTCTGTTACAATTAAAATGTGAGAATTTCCTCATACAAGCCTATATTTAAACATTTGGTCTCCAGGTTATTGTACTGTTTGGGGAGTGTGCAGTCTTCTGGACAAAAACCCTAGATTGTAGATATAGTGCCTGGGACTAAGGGTTCAGAAATATGTGCTAGAACTGCCCCTGGCCTGTGGGAAGATGTGAGCAACAAGCCTCATATGTACCTGATGTCACAGCCATTAGTCAATTCAGCTGCCTCTCCTGTCCTATCATAATAGGCAATTTCCTCTAAAAATAAGTTCATTTTCCCTTAAGTAATGCTTCCTGCCAATCATTTGGTCACAGTAACAAGAAAAGTAACACAGACTTTAGAATTTTTAATTAAAAAAACATGTCTTTTTTAGATTACAGATAGCTTATGCCTTCTTTTATCATTACAAATTTTCCATTTGTTTATCTAATAATTGGTCTGACAGAGTTTTAATAATGTTTCAAAGAATACTGAAATTTTCATAATTGTGACTTCTGGATCTTAATTGGGAATCCTTCCTTTGACCATCGAGTATGATGTTTTCTCCATATTATGTATAAATGCTGTGTTTTATTTTATATTCATTCATTGTACTTTCATTACATCTTCAAATCTTAAGTTGTTTTCCTTTTAAAATTTATTTGCCATTGGAAAATTTCATGATATACATCTTAGTCATCTTTATTCCTCATTCTCCACTTCAACTTCCCCTCAACCTCCTTAATGTATCTCTTCAAGTTTCATGCCCTTTTGTTTTTTAATAACCCACTGAGCCAAAGTAGTGCTGCCATATGCTCAAGGGTGTGAGGTCTTCCATCAGTGGTTGGTCAGACTTCTAGTTACCAGCCCTCCCTTCTAAGAAAAATGACTCGCCTTCTCCCAGCACTATCAACAGCCAATAACCCCTCAGCTAGGAGTGGGGTCTTGAGACTCCCTATCCATCCATGTTGGATTTTTAACAGGCTTGCTCTTGTGCAGTTCTTATATATAGAACCACAGTTGCTGTGAGTTCATGTATTTAAGAGCCATGTTACATCCAGACTGACCCAAAACAACACAGACTTTTGTTATTGCTGTTGCCAATGAAAAATATATGATAAGATTCTATTACTAAAGATACCAATCATTTTGGATACAGGACTTAGAGAAATCAGCTTTGATTAAAGAAGATAAACTTTTCCTGTTGGCTAGCTTTCACAGTGCTGGAAATTTTCTGCTATGCATGCTGGCAGGGGAGGAAAGACATTGTTATTCAACACTGATCTCTGCATGCTACAATTCCAGCAGACATTGCAAGTGCTTTCATAATCAGTTTTAATGGACTATATTTAGTTCTTTCATCCATTCTGTTAGTGTGATGTGCTATCATATATTTTTATTTGTTAAAATTCCTTCTTGAAATAAATAACCATTGTTTTTTATCTTTTATGCATACTATTGGATTTAATATTCTGGTATATTATTGTGGGCCTTTCACTGAAACATAAGAATTATATTATAGGTAGTTTGTATTAAAATGAAAGTATTTGTAAAGGGATTAAACAAATTTTTATTTATCTTATTATCATTATTTTATATGTATGAGTGCTTGCTGCAAAATTACAAGTGTGCTAGCAATGTTGCAGAGGCCAGAGGAAGGCAAAGAATGCCCTGAAGATATGGAAGGTTGTCAACTGCCATATAGGGGCTGGGAACAGAAGCCATGTTCTCTACAAGAGCAACAAGTATTCTTCACCATGAAACCTCATTCTAGCCCCTTGTGAAAGTTTAACATTGGGTAATTGAAGCTTCATGAATGAGATATGAAACTCTGTATCATACATGTTTCATTTTATTAAATTTTGCATATTTTTCTTTAAAATATGTTATTGATTTTTTTTGCATTTCATACATCTTGATCATGTTTAGACACCCTCTCCTAGCTCTACCCTCCAATCCATACCCCCACCCCACTAGGTTTCATGCACTCTGTCATATATTGATTCAAGATTGTGTACACAACAGTTTGATAGCTTTTAGACTAACTTCCCTCTCTCCACCTTCTCACACTACCCACCACCCAAATATATATATATATATATATATATATATATATATTCCTAAAGTATATTTGGTGTCCCCCATTTTCCTTCAGTATGAAGCCCTCTTCTGGACCTGTCAAGTGTCCCAATCCTGTACGACACTCTCTCCTCCCTCTTAGTAGCAATCAGTTGCCAAAAGTTCCTTAGGTTGGGTTGGGATTTATTACCAGGGAAGAGCATGAGAAAGAATTATTTCATATTTGTTAGATGCTGAGTAAATTTATTGTGATAATGATGCTCATTTATCTCTATAACTTTATTTTGTCCGTATTGTAAATATTTTAAACTATCTTTAGCATAGAATGTTTTAATAACGATTCACTTATTATTGTTATCCCATAATTTTTTCTGTGAAGTATTTTATTAGTAGTTATTTTTCAATTACTGTTTGCTCAGAGAACAAAGAGTGGTTCGAGGTTTGACAGCGAATTCTTAATTAACAAGAAAAGGGTTGTGATAGACACAATTTGAGAACTATAGTCTGAAAAATTGCCCCTAATTGATAACAAATTAGTCACTGAAGTTCATGCTATTAATGATGTTATAAATATAAAAAAAACAAGTTCGACTGTCTCAAGCTTCAGGGTTTAGGTAAAAATCCTAAAATTGGAAGCATTTAATAGTCTTACATATATATTTATATACATATTTCAATATGTGTAAACAAAATATAAAATATGTTCATGCTACATAAAAGAGCTATTATAAGTGCATACATATAAAATTGTTACTCAGTCTATCTCTAATATACTTAATTATTATTTTCATATTTATCCCCAGTATTGTTTACGCATGTAGCCTAGATGGATACACACAATCTGACTGAGCTGAAGGAATTCATTCTAAAAGGAATCACAGACCTCCCCGAGCTGCAGGCTCCCTTATTTGGACTCTTTCTCATTGTGTACCTGGTTGCCATGGTGGGTAACTTGGGCTTGATTGTTCTCACAAAAATAGATTCCAGGCTGTGCACACCCATGTAATTTTTCCTCAGACACCTGTCTTTCACTGATCTTGGTTATTCAACTGCTGTGGGACCCAAAATGTTAATAAATTTTATTAATGATAAACCTACGATTTCCTACTATTGGTGTTCTATCCAACTCACCTTCTTCACTCTGTTTATCACTACTGAAATGTTCATTCTGTCAGCCATGGCCTATGATCGCTACATAGCCATCTGTCACCCATTGATGTACATGGCCATCATGTCAGAAAGATTATGCCATGTGCTGGTGGTGGCCCCTTACCTCTACAGTATATTTTTATCTTTGCTGACTATTAGTAAAATTTTTATTTCATCATTTTGTGGGCATAATGTCATTAGGCACTTCTATTGTGACAGCCTGCCATTGATATCTTTGCTGTGCTCAGACACACGTGAAATCAAACTGATCATTCTAATCTTTGCAACTTTTAATTTGGTTTCCTCTCTTCTGGTCGTCTCTGTGTCCTACATTCTGGTCCTTGTGGCCATCCTCAGGATGAACTCTGCAATGGGAAGGCACAAGACATTCTCCACCTGTGGCTCCCACCTGACAGTGATTGTCATATTCTATGGGACTCTATTCTTTATGTATGTGCAACCCAAATCCAACCACACCTTTGAGACTGGTCAAACGGCCTCTGTGTTCTACACCTTGGTGATCCCCATGCTGAATCCCATGATCTACAGTTTACAGAACAAAGACGTAAAACAAGCCTTGCATAGAAATTGGAAAATGATTGTAAATATTCTACTCAAATTGTAAAATTCTAGCATAATAACAAGAAAGCACATTATAGTTGTATAAACAGTAGCCAATATCTCCTTAGTTGTATGCTCTTGTCTTGTGGGATGGGAAAGAATCTATGTATGATAAACACAGATATAAAGAAATGTGTTTATTAAATTTCAATCCAATTGATCACAATTATATGGCTGATCCCTCTTTCAATTATATCTGTAAGCTGAAATCTAAGTTGTGTTCTTGTTATTCATCATAGCATGTAGCCTGCATTTAGCTCTCTTCCAATAAACTGATTTAAGCCAGAGAATATGATTCTTCCATTCTGTTTCATCTCTAGTGACAAACCGAGTAAAACACAAAATAGACATCCAATATGTATTTATGAAGATTCATTTGATCAGTAAGTATGAGTGATTAAACTAAGCAATTAAAATTCTTTCACTTATGAAAGTTACAGAAAGTAAAGATAATAAAATAAATAAAACCAAATAATTAAATATAATAAAATTGAACAGGAATCTACATACAAGCTAAAGAACTCATAAGAAAAATCAAAATTAGATTAGCACAGGGTTAAGTGAGTAATATCTAGGAAAATCATATTCTTGGTTGAGAGAGCTATTAATAAAACATTACTAAATAACAAATTTATCATTGAATTCAGGACCATCAGAAAAAAAAATACTTGGAGTATAAAATGAGTTATTGTATATACACATACATACACACACACATACACACACACACACACACACACACACACACACACACCATGGAGGTTAGCAGTGGAACAGTATTTTTCAGGTGTGAAACAATAGAACTGTGTACATTGAATCTTATATAGATGAAATGGATGGTGACAGTGACCCACTGGAAAATTCAAACAGAAGAAAGCCCTGGTGTGTAGTAAGTCAGGAAGAAATACCATCTGAACTCAAACCTTCTTATACTTCAGAGAGAGCTTAGAGAAGAGGAGGCTCATCCTTGTAGTATTGATGGCAAAAGCTTCCCATTTAATTCAGACCAAAGTTACACATCAAATTTCTCACACCAGTGAGAAGCCTTACAAATGTGATCATTGTGGGAAAAGCTTCAGTCAAACCTCACTCCTCACTGAGCGTCAGAGAGTCCACAATGGGGACAGACTCTTATGTATGCAATGATTGTGGGAAATCTTTCATTCGTAGCTCAAGCCTTGTTCAGCATTACCAGATCCACATGGAAGTAAAACAGTATGAGTGCAGAGACTGTGGGGAAAGCCTTCCAGAACCGCTCAGGCCTCACTGAGCACCAGAGAATTCACACCGGAGAGAGACCCTTTGAGTGTCATGAGTGTGGGACGGCCTTTATTCGGAGCTCAAAGCTGATTCAACATCAGAAAATTCATACTGGAGAACGGCCTTATGTGTGCAATGAGTGCGGGAAGCATTTTAGTCAGACGTCCAACTTCACACAACATCAGAGAATCCATACTGGGGAGAAACTCATGACTGTAATGAATGTAGGAAAACCTTCTTCCTGAGTTCATACCTTATACGACACCAGAAAATCCACACTGGTGAATGGGTGTATGAATATAAAGAATGTGGAAAGGCCTTTTTGCAGAAAGCCCACCACACTGAGCATCAGAGGATCCACACTGGAGATAGATCCTTTGAACGCAAAGACTGTGGAAAAGCCTTCATCCAAAGCTCCAGGCTGCTTCTGCACAAGATGGTCCACACTGGAGAGAAGCCGTATGTGTGTAGTTACTGTGGGAAAGACTTTATACAGAGACCAAACTTCCTTCAGCACCAGAAGATGCACACTGAAGAGGTCTATGATTACAGTAACCCTGGGAATGATCTTACTCCACCCCCAAACCTTGTCCACCAAGAGGGTCTATCCCTGGGTGAAGCCTCCATGCACTTAGGTGAGAGGTCTACAGAACAGGGTTGTCATGCAGATAACTTATGAAACCATCATTCTCTGAGTCAGTTCTTGGAAAATGGGCACGCAGATGTGTCAGTTTCCTGAGTCAGGGATGGGCTGCTTTTGGTGTGGGCTGCTGTCTGCCACCAGAACAGGAAAGCTGAGGGACTGGACAGCTGACCTTGAGCTGAAGCACTAAGGGAGAGCCTCAAGAAAGTTTTCTAGATTTTATGCATAGAACACACCCTTGAATTAAGTACTTTCAGAGAAGAGCTTTGTGTTTCTCAAGTCATAACTTGAGAAACAACTATCTGAAAGGCTGGAGAATAGGCTTTCTCCTGCAAAACCACACGTTGGTTCTCTGTTGTGTAGGGTTGAACCCCAGGCCCTGGACCTGCATCCTCAGGCCTCTGCTTCCTCAACTGCTTGGCTTCTGGTCATGCAGGTGATGTGCACTGCAGCCCACATCATACAAGCTGCTCCTTCTCTTGTTCTTGTTGGAAGGGTCTCGCTCCCAACAGCTCTTGATAAGTGAGCATTCTCTCAGGCATCATGCCAGGACTAGATCCTAGTACTGAGCCAAGTCTCATCCTTTTGCTTCTGTTGTTCAGCACTTACCTCTGCTACTGCACTTCCTTGAAAATACCAGATTTGTGAATTCTCTTGTTATGCTCTGTTCCTTGAGAATAGTGATCATGTCTTATTCATCCCTATGTCACCAGTGTCTAGAGCAAATGATAAGCAAAACACCATCGAGTCTGAAAAAAAATAACAATTGCAAACATAAATACATTAAGTATCAGTGTTCTAAAATATTTAAAACAATAAAATGAGTGTAGAGGAATAAGAAACAATGACGTTGTGATGAAGAATTATCTGAACACTGGGGCTGGAGAGATGGCTCAGCAGTTAAGAGTACTGGCTATTCTGGCAGAGGATTACCAGGGTATAGCTAATCGTCACATAAGAACTTTAATATTTCTGTTGGAAAATAAATCATTGTGCTTTGAGTTGTATAAAGGATGACGGTATCTAAACAAAAAACATAATTATGAACTTCTTTTTTTTTTTTTTGGTCTTTTCGAGACAGGGTCTCCCTGTAGCCCCAGCTACAGCCTGGAACTCACTCTGTAGACCAGGCTGGCCTTGAACTCACAAAGATCCGCCTGCCTCTGCCTCCTGAGTGCTAGGATTAAAGGCATGCACCACCTCGCCTGGCTGACATAATTATGAACTTTTACCACCATTATTTTGAAATAAAATATGGTTTAAGAAGATGCAAATAGTACCAAGTTAATACTAGCTTTAACTGTAATGCCTAATTTAATGCATCGACTTGACAGTCCTAAAGGATGCTTCAATAGTGAATAACTGTTAATCCTGAGTGTTCTCATGCTGGTCTTTGCTGAAAGACATTAGCATTTGCATAGGTATACTGATGAAGATAGACCTTCCTAACAGGATCCTGCAGTGCATCAATTCACAGACACCCTAGATAGAACAATGAGTCAAAGGATGGGAACATTTTCTCTCTGCTTTAAATGGGACCTCTTAACCTGTCATTGCACTTTGGCCCCCAAGCTTGTCAAGCTTTTACTCCAAAACTTGAAGCATCAACAATGATGCCTCTGGTTCTTAAAGATTTTAGGTTTAGGGTAAAACTTCACGTAGCCTTTTCTGGACCTCCATTTAGCAATTTCAGAAAATTCTCATCTTCTCCAATTATGTAAGCAGTCATCTTGTGACACACACACACATGCACATACACAGAGGAAGAGAAAAGAGACATAGAGAGTCAGAGACAGAGAGCGAAGGAACGTTTAATGATACACCTGTGAATTAAATTGTATGTGACTGACAATTAGCAAGCAAACTATTATTAATCTCTCAAATACTTCAGGGATAAGCAACTAATTACATGTCATTTGCTCATGATCTCGCAATTCTCCAAAGATTAAATGCAAGAAAATAAATTCACAAATTGTTTTCACTATGTAGTGTAAGCAAGATATGCCAGAACAGATGAAGACTTCATTACAGGTAGCAAACAGCAGAATGTTCCTATGGTGTCTCATGCAAGATATAACCATGACACTTTTAGTGATCTGTGTAATACTTTCTGCCATTTAAAAATGGACCAGAAGAAATAGCTTCCCTAGTTTTCTGTTACATTCCTATTTTAATGTTAACATGTGGGTTGATAAATTCATGTTAGAAAAACCATTATACTATTAATTTCAATTATTAAGATTTTTGTAAACAATTTTGCCTCTTATAAAAGTGTATCAGACCAATTGAAACATGTGTGGAAAAAATTTTTTGTTAGGTACTTTAATGGTAGAATAAAATGTTGGATAAATCCAAGCTCTCATTATAATGTCTTTGCAAATATTTAGATAATTATTTAAGATTTTGTTTGTGGTAGTTTTAACACTCTTCACTTCAGTGTTTGTTTACTTTAAATGCAAATGTATAAGTATACATATGCAGCTATTTCCTCATGTCTTTAAAAGTGTGAGCATTTTCTCCACTGTAAAAGGCATGATTTGGAGATTAAGAACTCTTTTTTTTTGGGGGGGGGGCTTTTCGAGACAAGGTCTCCCTATAGCCCCAGCTGTCCTGGAACTCACTCTGTAGACCAGGCTGGCCTTGAACTCACAAAGATCTACCTGCTTCTGCCTCCCGAGTGCTAGGATTAAAGGTGTACGCCCCCATGCCTGTCAAGATTAATAATTTTATGTATCTATATCATCTCATGTTTGTACAACTTTTTATATACGTTAATGTATATACTAGTAATGCTTTTCTGATATTTTGATGTGATTTAATATTTGTATACTGCGGGGGTCGTAGAGAGGTGGTTGGCGAAGACCACCCTCTCCAGCTTCCTTGCCGCAGGAGATCTTCACTCCGTCGGCCTTCGATGGAGTGGGGCTGGGGAGAGCAAGTGCGCTGCACAACTGAAAACAATCACGGCAGGGAGTCAAGTCAAAGTGTTACAGCTCAAAAACTCACTTTATTGCAGGCTCACAAAGGTTTTATAAGCCGTGCTGGCTTCCCCACTCCGGCATATGTCTCTTCCCAACTGGTCTTTTTAGGAGGCTTAATTTACAAGTTCCTAATTAATCCAATCCCTTCCCTTCCTAGCATAGTCCCTAATTATCAAGTTAGTACACGGAAGCTAGCCTTCCTTGCTCGGATGGGCGGGGATAAGTTCGCGAAACTCCACAGGCTTTCTTTTGTCCTACAGGCCCATCTTCTAGGCCATTCCATGCCTCCCTAATACTTAATCAGTATATTAAAGGTACAAAAAATAGCCATCAAGGGTTTAAAGGACATGAGGTTTTATTTGCTTTTTCAATTTAATATTTATAATTTTATAACATCAAATTGCTTATTAGTAGTTCATTTAAAAATAATTTATGTGCCACTATAAAACTATCATAAAAATGATGAACTAAAAACATAAAGACTATGAAAATTAAGTTTGACACTCTAAAATGTTTAATATTTCTCCTACTTTAAAATATGCTTTCTATCACTTATGTTTGTCTATCTTCTTCTGTGTATGGCTTTCTAATCTGTCTGTCATCCCTGGGTTTCTAAACTCTTGATACTTTGAACTGAATATGTGCTAAACTGGGATACCTATCCTCTTAATGTTCTTTAAACTTTACATGTCAATAGCAACCAATATCGCGCTTGTCAGAAAAATATACATTATCTCCTGAGCCATTGAAAATGATAGTTATTAAATTTAACTATATTTAGAAGTTGTAATCTGTCTCTGCCTCTGCCTCTATCTCTAATTTTAGTTAGACATATTTTCTTTAGTAAATAAATTTGGAAGTTCAAGTTATCTAATTTACATTTGTTTTGTATATTATAAATTCTCACAGGTGATAATATAGAAAGCTACTGATTATGCTGATATGTCTCTTCGGAACTGGTTTTGTGATACACCCAGATGGAGAAATACAACCTCACAGTGGTGACAGAATTCATCTTAATGGGCATCACTGACCGCCCTGAGCTCCAGGCCCCACTATTTGGGCTGTTCCTCATCGTCTATCTAACCTCTCTGGTGGGCAACTTGGGAATGATCGTCCTCACCTTGGTGGACTCCAGGCTCCAAACACCCATGTACTTCTTTCTCAGACACCTGGCCATTACAGATCTTGGTTATTCTACAGCTGTGGGGCCCAAAATGTTAGTTAACTTTGTTGTTGACCAAAATAGAATCTCCTATCATCTCTGTGCAACACAGCTTGCATGCTTTCTTGTGTTCATCATTTGTGAACTTTTTATTTTGTCTGCCATGTCCTATGACCGCTATGTGGCCATCTGTAACCCTCTGCTCTACATTGTCATCATGTCACAAAAAGTGTGTTGGATTCTAGTGACAGTTCCTTATCTCTACAGTGTCATTATCTCTCTTATAATTACCATAAAAATATTTGCTTTGCCCTTTTGTGGTTCCAGGGTCATTAGTCACTTCTGTGACAGTCTCCCTTTAATATCTTTGCTCTGTTCAAATACTCATGAAATTGAAATTATAATTTTGATTTCAGCAGGGTTTAATTTGGTTTCATCTTTAGTAATCCTTCTTTTTTCTTACTTATTCATTCTTATAGCCATTTTCAGGATGAACTCAGCTGAAGGCAGGCAGAAAGCTTTGTCTACCTGTGGGTCCCACCTGACAGTGGTCATTGTCTTCTATGGGACATTGATATTCATGTACGTGCAGCCAAAATCAAGTCACTCCTTCAACACTGATAAAGTGTCTTCCATATTCTACACCCTGATTATCCCCATGTTGAATCCATTAATCTACAGCCTAAGGAACAAAGATGTTAAATATGCCTTAGAAAAATTGTGGAAAATATTATGCAATACTTTTCTTAAAAATTATACATAATATAAATCTTGTAAATTATATGACAGTCATATTTTCTCTGCATGTATGTAGTATAAACACCTCCAATAATTCAATATGTATTTATCTATTGTTTTAAATTTTCTAGGCACTGTTAATTATTATAAAATCAATTAATAGAAAATACATTTTTTTTGAAATCTGTTAATGGCTAAATTTTATTGTATAGCATAGCATATTAATTGTATGAGAACTGAATAAAATATATAATAAAGCAAATATATTCAACAGTGGAGAGACACTGTAGAAGGAAATTACAAGCATTTTTATGGTTTTTGAATGCATTTAATGAAATTTCCTGTGTTAAATTTGTTTACATGCATCATTTTCTCCTACTTTAAACTTCAATCTTTCTTCTCTCCAAATTATCTATCTATCTATCTATCTATCTATCTATCTATCTATCTATCTATCTAGTGTATGAGTATATTGCCTGCAAGTATGTAAATGCACCAGTGTCATGTAATGCCTGCAGAGGTCTGAAGAAGGTTTCAGATTCCCTGTAACTGGAGTTACAGCCAGTTACTAGTCACTATGTACATGTTGGGAATTGAACCCAGGTCCACTGCAAAAGTAGTCAGTGCTCTTCATCACTGAATCATCTCTCTAGTTCCCCTCTTCAATCCTTCTGAATTGTACATAAGGTGAATTATGCACTTGATAACTGAATATTAGAAATATATGAATATTGCTGAGACAGCCTTATTATCCAATTTTCTCCTCGTGCATACATGTGCAAGGTTGAATTTTCATTCTGAGCAAAATTGTGTTAATTTAATTTTAAATTAATTTTTTTTAATTTTCTATTACAAATTTATTTTAATTTTTAAATACAAATACTTTAATACTCGAAGAAAATTGATAACATTGAAACATCTTCACAACATAATGTTCTATTGTCCAAGGTAAGAGTGTGACATGATTATACTGAAACAGAAATTTGCTCTGACTCCATGGGCTCCCTTCTCTGCTTTTCAAGAGTATGCTGAGCATGTATTGCGGCTTTAATAGAAGCTTTCTTGTTAAATTAAATTAGATACATGTAGGTTTTGGGGCCTATACATTTCTGCCACCCCTCCCCAGTATTAGTAACCTGATTTTTTGTAGTGTTACAGGATGTTAAATAAAGGAAATGAGTATAAAACACAAAAAAATGGTTCAAAAAGAAAGTCTACAGAGTATTTTTATTTAGAATATATGTGAAAGATCAAAATAAAAATGTCTTCCCTTAAAAGGAGCAAATGTATCTGGGTGTGGTGGTGCATCCTTGTAGTCCCAGCACTCTGGAGGCCGAGGCAGGTGGACCTCTATGAGTTCAAGGCCAGCATGGTCTACCGAGCAAGCTCCAGGCCAGCTGCAACTAAAGGGAGACCCTGTCTCAAAAAGACAGGGACAAAAAGGAGCAAATGTTTAGAAACTTTGTACGTATGATAATCAAATTACTCAATATAAAGAATGGTATTATGATCATTATGAACAAGCTAACTAAAAAAAGCTAACTAAAGTAAAAAGAAAATCAATATGAGAAATTGCCTTGTGGACTTGCAATTCCTTAAAAGCACTGAAAATGTATGGATTCTTGCAGCCCTCAGGCACCATGAGAGATATTTCTTTATTCAGTGGTTGGTGGTAACCTCACATAATCAGAGCTAATCTAAGTTCAGAGAATGTCAGTGGATGCTCAGCAGCAAATATGACTGATACATTGCTTAAATTCTCAAAGAATTAAAATTATTGTATTAGAAAAATTTTAAGTAATAAGTATATGGAGAAAGGCACACGAAGTAGTGGAGAGAAGGTAGAAATAGCAGAGCTTAAAAACAAAAAGAGAGCAGGCTGGGGTAGCAGGGTGCAGAGGGGCGCATCTCCCACAGCTCCTGGCACCAGAGGCAATGTTCTGCTGCAACCCCTGTGACAGTGCAGCCCTCATGTGGAGACCATTGACCAGTGCCACTGCTCCCTGGTGAGCATCCGTGAGGAGATCTATTGTCACACCTGCATCCTGGAGTATGCCAGCCAGTGTGGGAGCTCTCCATGCTGCAATTTTTACAAAAACTTGGACTTAATGATAATAAAATTCAGTGGCTCCCTTCAGAAATAGCTAGCTTCATGCAGCTGGTAGAACTAGACATATCTCAAAAGATATTCCTGAAGTTCCAGAAAGCATCTCATTCTGTAAAGCACTACAAATAGCTGACTTACTGGAAACTCACTAAGCAGGTTGCCAGAGAGCTTTCCTGAACTACAGAATTTAACATCTCTTTCTGTAAATGACATCTCACTGGAGTCTCTACGTGAAAATATTAGGAATCTTTATAACCTGGCTTCAACGGAACTGAGATAGAATCCTCTTACATATATTTCTGACTCTCTCACCCAACAACAAAGACTTGAAGAACTTGATTTAGGAGATAGATAGATAGATAGATAGATAGATAGATAGATAGATAGATGAATGGATAGATTAGATAGATAGATGATAGATAGATAGATAGATAGATAGATAGATAGATAGATAGATAGATAGATGATAGATAGAAAGATGATAGATAGATGATAGATAGATAGATGATAGATAGATAGAAGATAGATAGATAGATAGATAGATAGATAGATAGATAGATAGATAGATAGATAGATGTGTGTGTGTGTATGTGCGTGCGTGTTTGCCAGAATCAATAGACACACTCTTTCATCTGAAGGATTTCTGGTTGGATGGAAACCAGCTGTCTGAATTGCCTCAGGAAATCTGGAATCTGAAGAACCTGCTGTCTAAACGTCTCTGAAAACAAATTGGAAAGACTTCCTGAAGAAATCAGTGTCCTGACTTCTTTAACAGAGTTAGTAATTTCCCAGAACTTATTCAAAAAAATTACATATGGTACTGGAAAACTAAAGAAGCTGTCAATTTTGAAGGGGAATCAGAACAGACTCACACAGTTGCCTGAATCTACTCGGGATTATGAAATCTCCCAAACTTCATTCTCACAGAAAATCTCATCATCTCCTGACTTTACCTGAGTGCTGGAAAACTTAAGAAGTTTAGCAACTTGAATGCAGATGGAAATAAATTAGTGTCTTTACCAAAAGAGATGGGCAGGTGCTACAGCTTCACTGTGTTCTCCATACGTGACAACAGACTAATACACTTTCCTGCAGAGGTGTCACAGGCTATGGAACTACATGTCCTGGATGTGGGGAGGAATAGGTTGCAGCATCTGCCTTTGCCCTTGACCACCTTTAATTTGAAGAATCTGTGGCTATTGGACAACCAGTACTAGCCTCTGCTCACCTTCCAGACAGACACAGACCACATCATAGGGGACAAGATTCTAACTTGTGTCTTACTACCTCAGCTGCCTTCTGAAGCTATTTGCCAAGTGAATCTGCCTCCATATGGTGTGTGCTCTGGAGAGCTTGCTCGGTGAGGTCTCTGGCAAAGCCTGGAATGACCATGCATTACACAGAGTCAGTTCAATCTGATTTGTAGAAGATGAAAGAGAGGACAATGATATGAGAACACTTCTTCGGAGATCCACTCCACGCCCAAGGGAATTAATTATAGAACATGAAGAAAGTAAAACAGTGGAGAATTTACGGAATGATATGAACGCTGCTAAATGACTGGATTAAAAAAAAAAAAAAAAAAAAAAGGTCATTCCTGCCATTGACCGAGTGAACCGATCTCACCTCCCAGCGAGTGACCCCCGTCCCTGTAGGATCTCACCTCCCAGCGAGTGATCCTGTCCATGTAAGATCTCACCTCCCAGCGAATGACCCCGTCCGTGTAGGATCTCACCTCCCAGCGAGTGACCCGGTCCATGTAGGATCTCACCTCCCAGCGAGTGACCCAGTCCATGTAGGATCTCACCTCCCAGCAAGTGACCACGTCCGTATAGAATCTCACCTCCCAGCGAGTGACCCTGTCCTTGTAGGATCTCACCTCCCAGAAAGTGACCATGTCCATGTAGGATCTCACCTCCCAGCGAGTGACCCCGTCCGTGTAGGATCTCACCTCCCAGCGAGTGACCCCGTCCGTGTAGGATCTCACCTCCCAGCGACTGACCCCATCCGTGTAGGATCTCACCTCCCAGCGAGTGACCATGTCCATGTAGGATCTCACCTCCCAGCGAGTGACCCCGTCCATGTAGGATCCCACCTCCCAGCAAGTGACCACATCCGTGTAGGATCTCACCTCCCAGCGAGTGACCATGTCCATGTAGGATCTCACCTCCCAGCGAGTGACCCCGTCCATGTAGGATCCCACCTCCCAGCAAGTGACCACATCCGTGTAGGATCTCACCTCCCAGCGAGTGACCCCGACCATGTAGAATCTCACCTCCCAGGGTTGCCTGCTCTATCTTCCCTGATGTGGAGATGCTGGTGCTCCTGAGGAGCCTCTTGCAGTCCTTCATCTTCACATCTACCTGCTGGGACACTGCATTCTCCCAGAAAGTACCTTACTCATCCTTCAGTCAGCGTCAGACTAGTAGCCTCCAATCCCAGTTTTTCCTCCATTTTCAGTTGTTAGTAATAAGTAGAATACATTACTGTTAACATCTGAACTTCATTTCTGTCCTATATTGGGTTAAGGGAGAACAGATATTGGAATTATCCTACTCCCCTCTATTAAGTACTGGACATTTTGAAACCAAGTACTCATGGACCTAATGATGGAAGGAAGATTTATGTATGAAGAAAATGATGTAAATTTAAAATTTTCATACAGCTGTTTCATAACAAAAATGATGAATTTCTTTGTTATTTTATCTGGAAGACTGTACATATTTTCATACTTGTGCAAATAAACAAACTAGGCCTAAGGTATTTGTTTTAATTTGTGGGGCTGGAGAGATGGCCTAGTGGTTAAGAGCACCGACCGCTTTTGCAGAGGACCCGGGTTCGATCCCCAGCACCCACATGGCGGCCGAGAACCGTCTGAAACTCCGATTCCAGAACTCCAGTTCCAGGGAAATCCGACACCCTCTTCTGACCTCCGCGGCATTGCACGACACGGGTGCACACACTTGCATGCAGGCAGTACATTCATACACATACAGAAATAAATAAAATTAATTAAAAAATTAATTTTTACCATCCACCTGTGCCTTACTGTATCCTGTGGCCCCTCACAGCACTTGTGGTCAGTTGTAAGCAATGTGTCTTATAGCAGAGATGGGAACAGGAATGTGGTCATTTTAAAACAATGTTGCATTTTATAAGTAGTCTACCAGGCAGATTTGTTTGTAAACGAAAAAGAAAAAAATAAATTCATCAGTAATTTGTAAGTTATATCAGGTGATTTCTTCAGAAAGTTGAACCAAAGTGTCCTTCAGTTCAGAGGCTTTGTCCTTTAGAAGTTAAGTGCTACTGAGTGTCGTGTCAGCCTGCCTACTCCAAAGACCAATGCCATTTGTATAGTGTAAAATGGAAAAGCACAGAAGGAAAAAAAAAAACTAGTTCAGAAATCCAGTGGATAAATAGATTATGTTCTCCAAAGGAATGATTCTAGGTTAAGAAAGCTTTAAAAGTTTTATGTCCAGTTAAAAGACCACAAAAAAGCAAAATAACATACCACCATAGTAAAAATGTTGCTGTTGTTATACAGGTGCAATTTAATTTGTAAGTAGTTTGAACCAAATTGTAACAAAATCCTGCTTCAATATTAAAAAAAAGAAAACTGGAAATTCATGAAATAAAATACTGTATAACAAAACATTTTTATTTGTTTTGAAATGGAAGCATTTCAAAGCAGGAGACTTATTGAATGATAACCAACTTCAATAAGTATAGTTTAAGATTTGTTTGCATTACCTGATTTTCTTGTTTAATATTTTCTTTTTATTTTATGTGTTTGAGTGTATTGCCTGCATGGGTGTGAGTGCACCTGTGTCATTCAATGCACAGCTTCCCCTGGACCCAGAGTTATGGGCAGACAGTTGTTAGCCACCAGGTGGGTGCTGGGAATTGAACCTTGGTCCTCTGCAAGAACAGCCACTGTTCTGAACCACTGAACCATCTCTCTAGCTCTCATTTTGTGATTTTCATACAAGATGAATTAATGGTGTTTAAATCACCTCTGCTGGGGCTGGAGAGATGGCCTAGTAGTTAGGAGCGCCGACTGTTCTTACAGAGGACCCGGGTTCGATCCCCACCACCCACATGGTGGCCGAGAATCATCTGAAACTCCAATTCCAGGAGAACTCCAGTTCCAGGGGAATCCGACACCCTCTTCTGACCTCCGCGGCATTGCACAACACGGGTGCACAGACTTGCATGCAGACAGTACATTTATACACATACAAAAATAAATTTAAAAAATTAAAAAAATTAAATCACCTCTGCTATCTCTATCTTCCCTATGTATTAGATAATATGGCATATAGAGTCTGAATTGTGTCCCCAAATGTCCTTCAGAGTAGGCACATCCACTGGAGCTTGCTTAACCCATCAATAATCCAAGCTCAGAAAGATATTTTCTCTCCTGCTTAGAGCATCCATCAGTTGCCAAAAGTTCCTTAGGTTGTGTTGGGATTTTCTTAACTGATTCCCCGTATCTGTGCTGGGATAGTTTTCTCTTTTGAGCTTGCATGGTCTTGTAGATGCTGTCACCATTCATATGAGTTCATACATGTAACTGAAATCTGGAAAACTCAATTTCCTGATGGTTATCTACCTTTACCATAATGATTCATGAGCCTTCTGAGGCAAAAGTTTGAAACATATGTCCTATTCAAGGATGAACACTCTGCAGGTTTAGTTTTCTGCACATAGGCCTGTTGCGGATTTCTATATGAACAGCCCTTTATTTCTCTACTTATGTGAAGTATGACAATAAAATTTCAGGAGTCTAAAATTAGGAATGAAAGAAGAAGGAAAAATGTTCTTGGATGATGGATAAAGCCTAGGGTATTAACAGTTTCTTATTGTATATATTTGCATATTGATTTAGATTTTGTACAGTAAGCCCACATAAATTTCTCTTTTTTTATTTTTTTATTTTTTATTTTTTTATTTTTTTTCACATAAATTTATTTTTATTTTTTTAACAAATTGAGACCCGTGTTCCCACCCATTCCCCCACCCCGCCAGAGCTCATGCATTCTGCCAAACATGCTTTTCATCTCTTAGACTTTCACAATATTCTCCATGAGGAAGTTGACTGTTTTGAGCAGAAGTTCACTGTTTCAGTCAGTGCCCACATAAATTTCTAAAACCGTACATATTTCTTTATATGGAAATGTCCCTCAATTATTATGCATATGGAACTCATATTGAATTTTATTATTGACAACATGATTCCTGATTTTATTTAAAAGAAATCATGCCTCTATTAAGGAATATCATTGTAGCAAAATATTGCTTTGCAATAATCTACATGGGTTTCCAAATGAAAGAGGAGGCAAGTCAATTAAAGGTGAATCAGTTAAACATTCCAGCAAAAAACTATATGACATTAAGATATGAGCTAGGTGTCTTCAATAATAATAGTAACTAATCCACCGGGTGTGGTGGTGCACGCCTTTAATCCTAGCACTTGGGAGGCAGAGGCAGGCGGATTTTTGTGAGTTCAAGGCCAGCCTGGTCTACAGAGTGAGTTCCAGGACAGCTGGGGCTACAGGGAGACCCTGTCTCAAAAAGACAAAAAAATAATAATAATAATAGTAACTAATCCAAAAATATGTGTATGGGGTTAATGTCTAGCCTAGTCCATGTTATATATTGATCTGACTAATAATCTAGGAGAAAAATTATTCTATTTTGCAGTAGTAAAACCATCTATGATTCTCTTATGATTCTGGAAGTGGTCCTGTTTTACGTGGTTAAAAGTTCTGTCAAAACATTTCCCACTGTAGCATTACTAATTGATACTTTTAAAATGAATAAACATCCTTAAATTATTTGTCTCCGTGGAATATTCCAATTGCTTATATTGTTTACTTCTGTTCCTGGAGTTATATCTATATTTTCCTTTGGGGAATACATAAAGTTCCACATAATGAGGATGAGAGTCAAGGCAATATTTTAAGTTCTCAGATAACTCAGATGTGATAATTTGAATAAATTTCCTGCTACTTCCCCAGGGAACATCAGGAAGAACAGGGGAAGCTACAAATTCTTGTTACCTAACGAGAAAGTAAGTGTGAGAAGGAACATCAGAATTTCATTGTTTCTCAAAGGTAAGTGGATTATAATTGTATTTGTTGTCCATGATCACAGTCCTGTAGATAATTTTTGCGTAATGTCTGGTCTCTGAATGCAGACTCTATTAATTCTGCAAGACAAACTGCCAACACTAAGAGTTATATGTCCTGCAGCGTCATGCTAAAATGGTCCAGGGGGGTTCCAATTATCTCACAGGTACATGAATGTTGACCAAGTTAGACAGCCATAAGAACAGCCTTCAGTTGACATCTGATGTCTACTTCATGAAAAGCACACAGGAATATAGAAAGCCCAATGGATCATGAGAATTATTTCAATATATGTACATGTATTATATCAAGAATTTTCTACTGAGCTTACAAATACCATGAAAAAAAAAATACCATGAATTATTGGATTTATGAGCATTCCCAACAGGAAAAAGTAAAGGTTAAAATTAAACTGTTTGAATAAAATAGTTTATAGTAAAATAGTTTCTTCTTCCTTTCCAAACATATCATACACACACATGCATATATATATGAAAGAGGGATAGAGAGAATTGCAGAGTTAAAGAGAAATGATACATGTCAGAGCAAATAAGAACATGCCATTAAAATAAGGCTACAAGGAGATGGTGAAAAAGCCTGTGCAATAATCTGATGGTCGTATACTGGAAGACCATATTTGCATTTATTTGAAGGAGTTTCAGACAACTGAATCTGGGTCCTCTGCAAGAATAGTCAGTGCTGATAACCAATTAGTGTCTTCCCAGGCCCTGGTCATCTCCTCTTTAAAGCTAAGCAGGCTGAGTCTCCCACAACATACACCATTTAGTCAAGCAGCCTTCCCATTAAATTTTAACCTGGAAAAACCACCCTATGAAAGTAAAGTGTCAGACTCAAAATTGTTCATTATAGAAAAATGTACTTCAAATTCCATTTAAAACAGCAAAGTCCGGGCTGGAGAGATGGCCTAGCGGTTAAGAGCACCGACCGCTCTTACAGAGGACCCGGGTTCGATCCCCAGCACCCACATGGCGGCCAAGAACCGTCTGAAACTCCAATTCCAGGAGAACTCCAGTTCCAGTGGAATCTGACGCCCTCTTCTGACCTCCGCGGCACTGCACGACACGGGTGCACAGACCTGCATACAGACAGTACATTGATACACATATAGAAATAAATAAAAATTAAAAAAAAAATTAAAAAAAAAAAAACAGCAAAGTCCACCAGAATGGGTGCTGTTGACCTGTAGCTATTGGATTCTCTTCTTAGGGCTGCAGGACATTACTGAAAAATCCTTTATCTATGGAATTTTAGTTCTCTTTGTCCTTGCTGAACATGACTATGTCTTTGAAAAGAACAATTTTAAATTGGGTTAACTGAAGAGCCTTTGGCAATTGCTAGCTGCTGGGAAAGCAAGAGTCATTATTCTTTACAGATCTGACCTCTGATAGATCAACCACAATCTAAGATATGTTCAACACACAAGAGAAATTGGACAGTACATGTTGAATTTCATGGGGTTTAAAATAAAAGAATACAAAAAATTAAAATAAATAAAAATAAAAGAATACAAAGTTACATGGGTACAGAACTGGGGGTGTAGACCTGGGAAGTGTTGGGGAGCTGGTATGATCAAAATACATTATATAAAGTTGTCAAAGTATTAATAAAAGTATTTTTAAAAGAAAAAAGTATGACAAAAGCTCAATACATTTAGTGTTGTTTCCTAGAGATTCATAGTTATCTTAGGAAATTAAATGCTATCATTTGAATAGATTATATTTATGAGAGCTACAAGTTAGAAAAACATTAACAAATGATTATCATTAATCTTACATGTCAAAAAATATTAAGATTATTATTTTCAGAATCAAAACCAGACGACACACAACATTTAAATTAAAAATTTGATGAATGCCTTATCTAATCTTAGGCAACAAAATATCATTTTCTTTCATTTTTTTTATTTATTCCTCTATGTGTATGAATGTACTGTCTGTATGTAGGTTTGTACACCCGTGTCGCGCAATGCCACAGAGGTCAGAAGAGGGTGTCGGATTCCCCTGAAACTGGAGTTTTCCTGGAATTGGAGTTTCAGACGGTTCTCAGCCGCCATGTGGGTGCTGGGGATTGAACCCGGGTCCTCTGTAAGAGCGGTCGGCGCTCTTAACTGCTAGACCATCTCCCCAGCCCACAAAATATCATTTTTATCTGAACACATGAATTAAATATTTGAACAGTAATCTTGTAATATTTTCATGAAATTTATAAGTATCTTTTTTTTTTTTTAGTGCTTAGTGGAATTGCATTCATGAGAGTTACAAGGCACATACCAGGATTCCACATGTTCACAAGCCCATCCTACATTTTAGTTAACTAAGCAGTGAATTCCAATTTCTCTTCAAGTTGAATAAAATGCTACCTAGGATGCCAGTTTTCATTGACCAGTAACTTAATGGAAAAGAAAAGTATTAGGGTGGAAAAAGATAAAGCATCATAATTGTCTTCTATTCAAGAAGTTCTATTTTGTTTTTTAGACTTTTTTATTTTTCTTTTTTTATTTATTTTTTTCATTTTTTATTTTATTTTATTTTTTTATCTAGACCCATGTCCCCCCCATTCCCCCACCCTACCAGAGCTCATGCATTCTGCCAAACATGCTTTTCATCTCTTTCTCAGTCTTTCTCAATATTCTCCATGAGGAAGTTGAGTGTTTTGAGCAGAACTTCACTGTTTCAGTCAGTTCTTCGATGCAGTCCTTTCTGTTGTTGTTGTTGTTGTTGTTGTTGTTTCCTATATGCATCACTCCCAACTGCTTTGGACAAAAGCTCAAGGGGTCATGCACAAGAAATACTTACAACTAGGTAATTGGCACTAGCATCCACAGATGAGGGATACCATTCGTCATTTGTTTTTCTGGGACTGTGTTACTTCACTCAGCATGATGTCCTCTAGCTCCAGCCATTTTCCTGCAAAGCTCATGATGTCATCTTTCTTTACTGCTGCATAGAACTCCATTGTGTAGATGTACCACATTTTCTCTATCCACTCATCAGTTGAGGGGCATTTGGGTTGGTTCCAGCTCCTTGCTATTGTGAAGAGAGCTGAACTAAACATGGCCGTGCATGTATCTGTTTTTTAGATTTTTAAGCATTATTCATTAAATGAAGATGAAATGCTTATCAATGTAATCTGGAAAACCATGCTTGTTTACAATAAAAATATTCCTTTTTACAAATATATTAGTAAATGAACAATAATGCATGAGGTAATAAAACACTCAACTACACATACCCTACAATCCCTATCACCTCTTATATTTTATATTGCAGAACAATCACACAAAATTAAACAGGAAAACATTTCTGAATATTTATTACATATTAGCAGAAATGTATCCAGATATCACATCTAAAGCTTTATATTGTAGGCATTCTACTAAAAGAAAACAAGTATAAAATTTTACATGAATTTAAGATATAATCAACTACTTTTTTTACATTTAAGTGAATCACAAGCATAATATACACATATTTGTAATAATTTTAATATAAAATTTCATACGCATTTCCATATTTGTGTAAAGTGATTTGAACAGACTTTGTCCCAGGAAGAAATTGGTATTTGGTAATAAATGTTCTCCACCATTAGTGAAAAGTAAATTTGTATATTCTACATCATTTAGTGATAAATGAAATCCATATTTATTTCAATCCCCCCTAAACAAAACAAAACAAAACTATATAGGCCCTATTCACTAAAGCACACCTTTTAATTTTTTTTTTATTATTATTTATTTTTGTATGTGTATGAATGTATTGTTTTGCATGCAGGTCTGTGCACCCGTGTCGTGCAATGCCGCGGAGGTCAGAAGAGGGTCTCAGATTCCCCTGGAACTGGAGTTCTCCTGGAATTGGAGTTACAGACGGTTCTTAGCCGCCATGTGGGTGCTGGGGATCGAACCCGGGTCCTCTGCAAGAGCGTCGGTGCTCTTAACCGCTAGGCTATCTCTCCAGCCCCAAAGCACACCTTTTAATATCTAAGGTTAAGCATAGTCAAAATTGAATATTGAATTGAGCATAATTGACAATGGATAATGTTTATTTCTTTGGAAGTATTTATAAAGATACATTGTTTTGTAAATACATTTAAGTATGTCTTTCAGAACTTGGAAAGACTTACATTTAAGGGAGTCTAAGACTTAAGATTGATAACCTTTATGCTATCTGTTATTCTCTTCCAGAATATAAACATACCATAATTAACCATGAAAATATTAAATTTGACATTTTAAAACGTTGAAGTCTTTGTATAAGTAAAATTATAACGTTCAGAAATTTTATAAATGTGTGTGATCTAAATATTGATAAAATGTAAATTTAATATATTATATATCAGCATATGTCTTCTCCCAGAACCTATTTTCAAAGTAGACTAATCTATACATTAATGTCGAATTTTAGATTCAATAATTTATGTATTTAATCATTTTTATGTGTATGAATGATTTGCCTGCATGTATGGAAATCCAGCCATGCATACAATGCCCTTGGAGTCAGAAAAGGGAGTCAAAGGTACTAGACCTGAAGTTATGAATGGTTGTTTGCCACCCTGTGGGTGCTGGGAACCAAATCTGGGTCCTCTATTAAGGCGCACTGTGACCTTAACCACTGAGCCAATTTTCCAGGCCTTCAATAAGTTATTTTAGTTAAAGGTAGCCATTCAACCTACAAGTATGTCTAATGACTGTTTGATTCTTTCCAGAAGAGATACCTGGATGAAATGGGGCAAAATAACACCACAGCACTGCCTGAATTCATTCTGTTAGGAGTCACACAGAGGCCTGAACTACAGCTCCCCCTTTTGGGGATCTTCTTCCTCATCTATGCAATCACGTTGGTGGGAAACCTGGGTATGATCATTTTGACCAAGCTGGACTCTCATCTGTACACACCCATGTATTTTTTCATCAGACACTTGGCTTTTATTGATCTGGGCAATTCCACTGTTATTTGTCCCAAGATGCTTGTAAACTTTTTTGTGGATCAAAATACAATTTCTTTTTATGCTTGTGCCACGCAATTGGCATTCTTCCTAATGTTCATTATCAGTGAATTCTTTATCTTGTCTGCCATGGCCTATGACCGCTATGTGGCCATCTGCAATCCCCTGCTCTACAGTGCAATCATGTCTCAGAGGCTTTGTCATGTGCTAGTGGGCCTTCCATACCTGTATAGTACCTTCCAGGCTCTGCTGTTCACAAGTAAGATTTTCACTCTGACCTTCTGTGGGTCAAATGTCATCAACCACTTCTACTGTGATGATGTCCCTTTGTTGCCCATGTTGTGCTCAAATGCTCAGGAAATACAACTGTTGATCATATTATTCTCAGCACTGAATTTAATCTCCAGTCTCCTGGTAGTCCTGGGATCTTACCTTCTCATTCTGCTAGCCATATGTCGAATGCGCTCTGCAGAAGGCAGGAAGAAAGTTTTCTCCACCTGTGGCTCCCATCTGACGGTGGTCACAGTATTCTATGGGACTCTCCTCTTTATGTACTTGCAGCCTAAATCTTCCCACTCCTTTCATACTGACAAAATAGCCTCTGTGTTTTACACCTTAGTGATCCCCATGCTTAACCCCTTGATTTACAGTTTAAGAAACAAAGAAGTAAAAAGTGCCTTCTATAGGGTATTAAAAAACCAATGCAAATTTTGCACTTAATATTCCATAGTAAATGTTGTTATAATAAATTCTAAAACCTAAAGGAAAATTGCATTTTATGCTATTTCTTTACTTTTTCAACTCAGATAGATGTCCTGGACATTTCTCACATAGTTTATTTTCATCTTGATACACTTTATCAATTGTTTCTTTTCCTTTCCATTATTTTCAAGTAATTATAGATAAAATTCCTTTTACTAGAAAATTCAATGTTTAATTCTGAACCATTGTCTGTAGTACTTGAGCTGTCCCTGACATCCCTAGAATGTCTATTAAATGTCCATTAATACCTGACATTTTGGACACTTTGATGATATATTCTCATTGTCCTTTCCATTTCTTGAAATGTACTTTAGTGCAGTAAAACTTGTTCTTTGAATTTCAACACATACATGAGATCATGTTGTATTTCTCATTCTGCATAGTATTTTCATTAGGAGAATCCACTATAAACCTGTCCACATTATCAAAAATCACAGTATCCACTTGCTATTTTTATGCTGAAACATTATTAATTAGATACATATACACAAGTTCTTAATTCATCTCTATAATGTTGAAGTTACCTGGGAATTCAAACATCTGTATAACATATGGGATTATGAAACTGTGACTTCATTTTCTGAGATACATGCTCATATCAAGGTGCTAAATCATGTTATTTTTCTAATATCTTTAATATCCTCCATACTGTCTTTCCACAATGTTTGTAATAATCTGCAGTAGGAGGCTAGAAGTGTTTTATTTTATTTTATTTTGTTTCATTTTATTTTATTTTATTGTCATGTTGAGATTTATTGTCTCCTCCTTTTTTTAAGTGCAAAGAATCTCATATCTAATACAGAAAGAAACACCTCCACATAATAACTTTTATAGTCTGTGGTCTTGTCAAATGCTTTTATTGGCTAAGATTTTATTGAGACTTTTTTCTTTACCAGCTGCCCAATTTCATCTACTTTCTTATGTGTATAACATGGCCTATTGATTCTGGTTTGTGTTGAGGATTTCATGTGTTGTCATTAAATCTCACCCACACATCCTGAAGGAATTTCTAAAGGATTGGAATGGATCATTCTTTGAACTTTTGATAGAATTCAGGTACATAGATATTTGGCTTTGACCTTTGCTCTGCTGTGAAGTTTGACATTACTATTTGGACTTTATCTTGAAATTGAACTTATAAGTCACTCTACTATGTTTAATATACTCTTGTTTATGATTCATGTATTTAATGTTATAGTTATACATGATGCAATTTATGTAGGTAATATATTCCTAGGAATTTATCTATAGCTCTTTATTTGAACAATGTTGACTTACTGTTTTCAGATTGTCTAAAAATGTTTTTTGTCTGGGATATCAATTATAAAGTATTATCATATATGGTCTGTTTAACTATTCTCTCTTATATTTATAATTTAGCAGAGGTTTGACAATTTGCTCTACCATTAAAAATGGCTCTTAGTTTTTATCAATTGTAAACTTGTTTTGTATCTTACCATATCTTATGATCTGAACATCGTTTCCTATATTTGAGATAAGTGTGAATTTGGAGGTTGTGGAACTCAAACTTCTTCAAAGGTTTATTATGTATATTTTTCTAATAGATGGTTACAGGAAGTTCAGAATTAGGCTATTAAATTTCAATATAGAAAAGATTTCATGATGATTCACTGTAATGCATCTATCAAATAACAAAGACTTTTGAAAATATTGAGGGAAAGTAAGGACGAAACAGTCTGAAATGGATGAGACTTTCACATACTCCTCAGTAAAACACTAGCAGGTCAGGAGACAGTGAAATAACATGTTCAAAGTAACAAGAACAAAATCATTTCCAAGGGAAAAACTTTAGCTGGAAAAGATGATATCCATAAATGAAAAATAAATAAGTAAAAATCTTTTGAAATTTTACCCTGTGCAATAAAAAGAAATAGCTCTACAGCTAAAGCCAATGGTTATACAAACCAGACTTCCTACGTTGATCCTTAGAACCCATGTAAAGAAAGAAGGAGAAAACTGAATCCACAAAGTTGTCCTCTGACCTCCACACATGGGCCTTAACATGTGTGCCCAGAAACATACATCATGCATGCACAGACCTACAAATAATAATTTAAATATATTTAAATAAAAATAATATTGTTTGGGGTAGAATTTAACTGTATCAATCCATTCTTTGACCCAGTCTTTATGTTGTTTTTCTTTCCCATTTGTATTGCTCCAAAATATGTCTGGTGTGGTGGCACACACCTTTAAGCCCAGCACTGGGGAAGCAGAGGCAGGCAGATCTTTGTGAGTTCAAAGCCACCCTGGTCTACATAGTTAGTTCCAGGACAGTTTGGAGCTCCAGGGAAACCCTATCTCAAAAAGACAGACCAAAAAATGCCTATATAAATGTCATATATGTACCAGAATTATGTCCTCTGGGGAGAAAAAGAAACTATATGTTAAATTCTGCCCCAAACAATAAACCTCTGCAGAGAAAAACTTTACAAAGACTGAGAGAAAGATGCGGGACCTGTATGACAGAATGCATGAGCTGGGGTGGGGTGGGGGGAAGGGAAAGGGAATATGTCTAAGTCGAATTGAAATATGATGTATGAAACACACAAAACATAAAGCCAGGAGTAGTGGTGCATGCCTTTAATCCTAGCACTTGGGAGGCAGAGGCAGGTGGATCTTTGTGAGTCCAAGGCCAGCCTGGTCTACAGAGTGAGGTCCAGGACAGCTATGGCTCCAGGGAGACCCTGTCTCGAAAAGACCAAAAAATAAATAAATAAATACACAAAACATTAAGAAAAGTATTATATTAAAAATAAATAAAAATAATCTTATGAACACATGTGAAGTTATGGCACAGAGTAGAAGAAATTGATATAAACCTATACCTAGATATATATGCTTATATAAGTTAAGTAAACCTATACCCACAATAGTGACAGACTATGGTAAAATTAATTCTAAAGACAACAATAATTGGAAAGAAAGTAAAATGCTTCAATTGACAATTCTTTTAAAAAACATAAAAATGACTAATAAATATAAAATTTGATCAATTTCAACTCATCCTTGTATGTTTGGCAGTAGTCATGATACCTACCATAAGCCTAATCCTTCTACTATGTACTGTAGCCTCTGAATAGAAACTATCTAAGGCAGTCATTAGAAAGTGAATAGGATACTTTGGCATATGTGACAAATATCCCCTGGATCACTGAGAATCAAGCATAATATTAATGGATGTCATTATGCAAATTTCAATGAGGAAAACTAGACACATGCAAATCTGTTAGGAGGATTATTCCAGAAAAGGAAAAGGAGTTGAAAAATGGGTTGTTTTATAAGTACAACAATCCCCTGTGTGGGAGGTGAATACTGGAAGTGAACTTTAAGAAAAGTACTGAATGAAAGGCATCCTCCTGATTGGATTCTGGTAAATAAGCTGGATCATTCTGTGAAGTTAATTTATCTCTGTGTTGAGTTGTGAACTTTTGGTATGTATGTACAAAATTTTCTAAAAAAGAGAATATTATCTTGTTAACTAATAATTCTTCTCTGATTCATGGTGGGAAATACTATCCAAAAACAAAAATAACTAATTCATCTAGAAATTACAATCTTGTCAAATAAAGAAAGAGTAAAAGACAAGGAAAGTTGTCAAATAGATGAATATAATAATTTTCATTACCTTCAACAAAGAAATAATCCAAATCCTCATTTTAAATCACTTTCAACCAACATGAACACTTTAATCTAAAATAAAATATTTTATTAAATCTTACAAATTAATATAACAAAGAATATAAATAACCTTGAGAATTAAACTTCACTTAAACCTAAATCTTTTGAATGCAACTATGACCCCCATGTAAAAAAGAAATCCTTTTCTTTGGTTTATTCTATCATTTATTATCAGCACCCACAATTATCTTTTCTTAACCTTAAAATTCCATGGCCTTTATTAGATACACATATCTGAATATTCGCAAATATTCATTAGTGTAAACATATATTTTTGGCTGCTGCATAGAAGATTACCTTAATTCTACCCAAACACTGGCAGGACAAGGTCTTTATGTTGCTCTCCATTGGTGGATGCTTTCTCTGTGTGACATATTTTACTTCAGTCCTCATCTGCATGATGGAGCCTGAAACCAGCTCTGGATCACCCTATATTAAGAACACATAATTGAATGCTCCTACTAAAGTGTTTGGTGGTGGCCGACAATAAACATTTATGTACATGTTATGAATAACCCCAAATACTCAGTTATCATGAAAGTGACTTTCTGTGTTTCACTCCTCAGAACCAGGTAGGTATTACTGGCTTGTTTGTTTGCTTGCTTGTTTGAAGGGTGGTGAAAGCAGATGGGTGTAATGTAGACTCCAGGCAGGCGATCTTTTGTTCACTTGCAGCTACAACAGGGTGCCCTGGTAGCTGAGGCACTGGCACAGAAGGGCCCTGGGCCAGTTGGAGTAGTGGCAGGTTCAGGAGGCCCAGGGGCATGGGGTTGTGGTCTGTCATCAGAGCTGCCACGTTAGGAGGGCCAAACCACAGCAACTGCGGTGGAGGAGAGTTCTTAGGCAGGTTGGGACTAAGACGGCATGGGAGCCAAGAGGTGTAGGTAGTCCTAAGGACAGGGATGATGCAATGCACAGAAACATGATGCTCCTAAGCACGTTTCGGACAAGGCAGCAGGAACTGGCTACAATCTGTTGCCTCCAGCTGCAATTATCTCAATACTACAAATTTTATGTCGTAAAAACAATTCTTACTCATTTTCTGAAGTACTGATATTCTCAACCTACATTTCCACTTATTTCAGTTTCTAGTTAAAGATGACATATGGAGAATAGAAAAGCGCCTCAGTGATTAAGAGCACCGGTGCTCTTTAGACCAAACCCAGGTCCTCTGCAAGAGTGGCCAGTACTCTTATCATCTGAGCCATCTTGCTCCAGCCCCAAATAAAATATTTTTAAAAGATAAGATTCGTATTTACTAATTGTAAGGCATAGTTCGTTAAATGGATCATTTGCACTTTCATTTGTATACAATCCTATAATTAACTGAGTAAACATAGCCAAGTTCACTTCTGTGGAATAACTGGCACAATAATTTCCATCAGAAAAATGATTTGCTTTCATGTACATGATGATTTTTTAGATTTACATATATTAATGCAACTTATTACACTGCAGCTAGAAAAAAATCAAAAAACAGTCTATGTCAAAAGCAGAAATATATTTAAAATAATTTTGTCTGATTTGAGATAGGGTTTCCTGTAGCCCCAACTAGGAAGGAAGTAGTTACATAGATGAGTCTAGCCTGAATACCATAGAGATCTGCCTACTATCACCTCCTAAGTGCTGAGATTAATGGCTTGATAAACCTGGCCTGTAGCAATCAATATATCATGCCTGTGCAGCCTTCCATGAGGTGTTCTTCCTCCTTGGACCAGGGCACACAGTTCCCTGGTCTGCATGGCCCGGGATTGTTCCCAGCCAGCAAGTTAACCATCAGGGCCTGAGCCCTTGTAGGGGCTGGAGGTTGCTTGTTGACTCCCTAAGTGCTTCTGCCAAAGAAATCCCTACATCTCCCTCCTTTGTCTTTTATTTAGAAAAAAGCTCTGTTGTCACATAGTGTTATTAATTTTTTCTTTTAGGGATACTTTGGGAAGCGCAAACCAAGGTGGCTCCTACCAGAGTGGAAGGAGTTTTTAGGACATGGGGCCTCATTCAGCGAACATTTTTTAAAAGGGGTAGTGCTGCTATTTTCTCAAAGAGCTTTTAGGGATGGCTGATATTGGACTAGGACACTGTGGGCTGTAACCCCAAACTGGCTTTTGACAAACCAGAAAGCCGACATCCTAAGGTGAAGATTGGTCCTAACAAAAGGGGTTAATTAGGTGGCCTAGAGGGACTCAGATTGGGGGAAAAACATTTTGCACACAGATACTAAGTATTTAAACATTCTTCTAAATACTAGAGGGCAGATAAGACTTGTAGATTTTGGACTTGTTCGATTATATAGCTCTGAAGAAAGCAGATGCGATTCCAGAAGAAGTAGAGATGATCATATATAAATACTTTTCTTTCCCATATTAAACGATATTTGCAGGAGCTCACATTTTTCCCTGCTTTTCACCCAGCTCCCAGGGTCTGTGGTGTTTGTCTCCATCACCTACTCACCTCTTTCTTGGTCAACACTTTGGAACCCCACCAGCTGGCCCAGAGGAGGTTCCTACACATTGTATTAATTTTTAGTTTTATTTTAAGAAACTTTACCCTTTTTAAAAATCATAGTACTACATACCCATAGAGGAAAGAGTGTTTTGAGGTCCATTGTTGATGAAGAGGCGAAATACAGTCTTTTAAAGCTAAGATATCTTGTAGATAAAAAGGGGGTGTTACAGATAATATCACAGAAAGACATTGGGAACACAGGTCTATGTCAATGTTAAGGCTGTCACCTAGAAATCCAGTATGAATTAGGAGTAAGAGTAATAACGACTTGTAGGTCCAATAAATTTAAGTATGACCAATCTTTTATGTTGATAGTATTTGACCAATTTTTAAAGAACATAAATAATTTAGCTTACCATTATATAATGTGTGAATAAATTTTGGATAAAAGTAAAAGTTAGATAAACCTTGATTAAACATGCATTGTGATCTTCAAGTTACCTGATTAAGATCTGATCCTGAAGAAATAAAGTTTATGTATATAATTTTAACCTTTATATATTATGACCCCTAGATACATTACTTTAAGGTATAAACTTTATAGAATGGGTTTTACAGATCCTTTTTGGGTGTTGGTGGATTGTAACCAGCAGATGACAGTACATACATACCCAATAAAGCTTTGAACTATTACAATTGTAGTCCACTGATTTGGAATATTTAAAAAGAGGAAGTTAACATGGTTGCAACAGGCTCAAAGAATTCTGGAGTTTGTAGTCTCCTGGTACATGCTCGGAAATAGTCTTGAGCAGACCCTGGCCCAGGGGGCAGGCAGCCCATGCTGCATTTCTCTTTCCTCATGCAAACTTTTTGAACTTCCCTGGTTCTCTGCTCCAGTCTTGGTGGGTGATGGATTGGAACCATGCCATCTCTGGGCATGGCCTCTTTTCCGTTGATCTGTGTCTAGCCGGTCCCTGTGTGTATGCATGCATGTGGATTTATTTAAGATGGAAAGGGAGAGAAATGATAGTAAATAGAAAGAGCTTACAAGCAGAAAGCTTTTTCAGCTGTCTGGCTCAGCGGGCAGGAATGATTTTCTCGCACCTGCGGGAACCAAAGTTAAAGGTTAGGAAAAGAAGCTAAAGACAAGATTGAAAGCTTATCCTGTGTGAGAAAACTCAGTGAGTATGGTGCCAGGCAGGTTTTCAAAGGCGAGCAGGAGACCAGCAGAAGTCCAAGCTGGAGATTGCTTGCTGACTCCCTAAGTGCTTCTGTCAAAAGAATCCCTATATTGACCCACTACATACTCAAGATGTTGGAGGGATGCTATCCCTAAGTGACATTTCTACAGTGGATGCCATACAACTGAGGCTCTTGGAATGTACCAGAACAGGGGATAGAGATAATACTAGTGCCTTACTCTGCTCTCATTCAGAAAGCTTCCTCATAAAACAAGGTGCAGTGTGCAGACAAGGCCATAACTGCCTATGTTTTAGAGAGCAAGAGACTGCAGAGTGTGTGTCCCTTGATAGGACTCCAGTGCTGAGCTTCACCCAGCCATGGGTCAGGTACCATTTTCAAAGAGGGACAGAAAGAGTTTTAAGATCCAGACTTGGTGCATGAACATCAGGAAACAGAAGCTTTCAGGCACTAGGAACTTGCTCATATGAACTTGCAGCAATGATGACAGCATGCACAAGACTGATGACAACACAATCAGATGAAAACCCAGCATAGAACTGGGAAAATGGGCAGCAGCCCCCAAGCCTAGCCAAAGAAATAGTGGCAACTGATTACTGCAGGGTCAGGGAAGATTGATCTTTAAGAGTCTGAATCTACATAAGCTGATTGTATACCAGTGGCTGAACTTGTACTGAAGCACAACTGAGTAGTCAACTGCTTCACCAGACAGGACTTAAAATATATGACAGAATGCATGAAATCCAGTGGAGTTGTTATGGGAAGCAATGGAGGGTGTGATTTAAATTTGGTTAGGAAGTATTTTATAAAATGCACAACAACCAAAAAAAATATATTTTAGAAAAATATATTTCTTAAAGTTGATTGTCTCTGGTTTATCATTGTTCACTTATATTATCATTGAAATTCATGTACATGAGTAAAATTTATTCTCAAAAACCTCAAACACTAGGTCTGGGGTGATGGTTCAGCAATTACAGCACTTGCAATGCATCCAAGAGCACTGGGGTTGAAATCTCCAGGACTGACAAAATTCCCTGGTAGTTATGGAAGCCAGGATGAGATTCCTGCCCAGTAAGGAGAAAACAGACCAGGAATCAATCTCCTCAGCAAACCAGCAACAAGAATAACCCTAGAGGCAAGCTCTGCGTTTGAGTGAGAAACTCTGCCTCCATGAATGAGTTCCAAGAGCCAAAGTTGAAAATTACTGACTTTAATCTCATGTCTCCATAAATATATGTATGCAGTCATACTTGTAACCATGTATAAACACACAAGCTTGCACGTGCACACACACACACACACACACACACACACACACAAAGTAAAAAAAAAGCACAAAAATTCATTGATATGGAACAAATTATTGCTAAGATCTGTGGTAACATTACATAGAGATGATGGCTGTTTTATTTGGGAGAAGTTTTTTATTTTTATTTTATTTTATTTTTTCTGTATGTGTATGAATGTACTGTCTGCATGCAAGTTTGTGCACCCGTATCATGCAGTGCCGCGGAGGTCAGAAGAGGGTCTCGGATTCCCCTGGACCTGGAGTTCTCCTGGAATTGGAGTTTCAGACGGTTCTCAGCTGCCATGTGGGTGCTGGGGATCAAACCCAGGTCCTCTGTAAGAGCGGTAGGCACTCTTAACCGCTAGGCCATCTCTCCAGCCCAGGAGAAGTTTTTTGAGTCTGATTTGTGTTATACATAGATGAATATCATAGTTCATTTTATGCAATGATAAAAACTATATGAACTGCTTCTGTATCCAGTAGGTAGTCAGTGCTATTCAAGGAAAGAAACATTGAATATTGCTTTTACCTTTGAAAATGTGATTCTTCCTGGTCAATGGAGTAGTCTATACTGCCAGAGATGGAGCAGCAACACAAATTTCCTTAATTCATTGTAAAATTTTTGCATTATCTTTAAACATATGAGATTCTTTCTCATGCCATTAGTTATTAATGGTCTAAAAAGCAGAAAATATTAGATAATAGGATTTTATTTTAATTTGTAAATTCCACTTGTGAGGAACTCTTGTTTCTGGGACTTGGACCACCACTCTGAAAAAGGACATGGACAATCAACTCGAAGGAAGACTTACAAAGTTTTATTTCTGAATTTTTTTTTAATTTTTTTATTGATGCTTTGTGTATTTCATACATCATTTTCCAATTCAGTTCAGGCATATATCCCCTTCCTTCCCCCCACCCCACCCCTACCCATCCCAGATCATGCATTCTGCTGTAAGTTTTCTGCATCTTTCTCTGCTTTTTTGTTTTGTTTTGTTTTCATTTTTTTAACAATAAGTGATAATTTGTGAGTACAAGCTTCCTTCATGTAAAACCAATTTGCAAAACACTGTGCCAAAACCAAGACATGGGTCCCACCATCCAGCAGGGGGGGGGGGGCTGGGGGGCTTTCTGTCAATCAAATTGATCAAATGAGTGTCCAGTCTATATTGTTGTGTAGTTTCACCATTAACCCCAATCGCAGCCCTTACCTTCTACCACGCCCCCTCTTCTGCAGATGTTCCCTAGGCTTAAAAAGGGGCACAGGTGGATGAGAAGCAAACACTCTACTTTTCTGGAGCTGTTGTCTTGGTCTCTAGACAATTCTGGCTGTTTTCTTTTCATGGGCTGCCAGCTTGTCCAGGCATAACCTTTCGATCCTACTAATGAGAGCACATGCAATTAGATATTAGGTATTTAAAACAACTATATAGCCTTTCATCCTATTAATGAAGCCCACGCCATTAGATATATAGGTATTTAAACAGTACTTAATTGTATGGTAGGGTTACTTTGGTATAGACACAGATATTTGGTGATGTTAATTCATGAATTGAATACATTTTCTTCTGTTAAGTATGGCAGGGTCTTCGTGTTGTTTATCACATCTCTAACCATTAGAGGATGTAAGCTTGTGGCATCAGCCGTGGGTTATTTCCTCCTCAGGAGAGAGCTAATAGCCAATTAGATTGGGATATACAGACATATGGCTGCCCGCTGCACAGTATTTCCAGGCAGATGAGGTATAGCTGGTGCTGACAGCAGGAGTCTTGCTTGACTCTGGAGACCTATATTTGCTTTTTGGTTTAGTAGTCTTTGGTAACACTCTCTGGCATTCCAGAGACCAGGCTGTACACTTGCAAGTGTGGTCTCCATTTTAGTCTTTCCCATGTTTATATAGGTCTTCAACAGCAGGGCCTTATCTCCTCTCTTCCTGCAGATATCCCGGTTTGGAGGCAAGGAGCCTTTACCTTTTTGTGGGGGCTTGGATCCCCTGACCAACATCTCCTTGGTAGAATAATCCTTGTTGATGTCAGAGCTCCTGTATTAATATATTTTGTTTAAGTGCATAGCTTAAGGAGACTTTAGCATTATATTTGGTTCTGAATAGAGAATAATCCTTTTCAGAGTTTCTATGTCCATTAGTCAATAAAGAAGGCAGTTTTACTGATTTTACAAGAGAATACCTCTTAACAGCTGGGTCCAATCTACAGCTGGAGAACGACCTCATCATCATTCTATTTCTCCTTATTCTAGGGGGGGGGAGTAAGAAAGTCTCTTGTATTAAAACCTTTGCGGCACCTAGAAGGTTAAGCTTCATTAGGAATCATTTAAAAAATGTTGTTACTATTAGGATCACAGAGGGGCACTGATGTCTGCAGCAATCTGAGACATTTCTTTCCTTCAATGCCCAGAGGAGTTCAAATCTTCTGCTTGCACTTCTGGTACATCCTAACTCCAGCGCAAAGCGCATTTAAGACTTTTATCTCTCAAAGCTTGCAGACGGGTTACCAAAAGGACAATGAAAGTTGATGAAAGTTACTACAGCACCAATATATATGTGGTCAGAATGTGAGGAAAGCTTCAGGAGATAAACAGAATCCAAGGTTCAGCAGACCTAGCCATAATAGTAAACAGGGAACATAGTAACATTGGGGTTTGGCGATAAAATGATTAACGATTCCTGTGTTTACATTCCAAGCACAAACATTCAAGAGCAGACCCTCTGCCACCTCTCAAGGCTTCCTCCAAGCCTTTAGCATTCATACAGAAGGAATAGTCATAATCCAACACCACTCTAATATTGATAGTACTTTTTAGTATAAAAAGTGTTCTTGTCGGGCGTGGTGGCGCACGCCTTTAATCCTAGCACTTGGGAGGCAGAGGCAGGCGGATCTTGTGTAGTTCAAGGCCCGTGGTCTACAAGTGAGTTCCAGGACAGTCTGGGCTACAGGGGACCCTGTCTCAAAAGACAAAAAAAAAAAAAAAAGTGTCTATAAATAAATAATGGAAATTTATGGAGTTATAAAAACAACTAATTCATAAAAACAAGCCAAAAACTACATGCACAAATTTTATCATCAAATTTGGGGAGTCCTCTGAATATATATATCTATATAGTCAGATAGATATATACATGTATAAATGTATACATATGGAAAGAATGTGAAGGAGATTCTAGAAGACAGATGAAAAGATGAGAAGGATCTTTAATTGTATCTACTGTAAAAAAAAAGTGGCCTTGCTTGTCTTAATTTTTTTATTTTTTTATTTAATTTTTATTGTTATAAATATATATTTAGTTTAAAAACATATGAGTTCAAATATCCAGCTGTAGGATATTGGCCACTGTGGTTTGACTTTCCTGTAATGCATGCTCCCTTACACTGCTGGAGACTGGGGGATAATGTGAAAAGGTGTTAAAACTTTTTTAAATTATCAGTATTTTTTACCTGAAAATAGTATTTTTTATCTGTATGAGTGTATTGCCTGAATGCATTAAGTACATCCATCTTCTACAATGCTGGTGCAGGTGTTGGATCCCCTGGAACGGGAGCTACTAATAATTGATAACCACCATTAATAGTAAAAAATTATTACTATTTTTATCTGAAAATTAATATTTTTTATTTACGAGTGTATTGCCTACATGCAGTTAAGTTCACCCATCTTATACAATGCTGGTGCAGGTGTTGGATCTCCTGGATGGAGCTACTTCATAATTTCTAACACCCACCTTTGGGTACTGAGGAAACTGAATCGTGGTCCTCTGAAGAGCAGCCACGGCTCTTAAACTGCTGAGCCCATCTCTATCCAAAGATATAATCTCAATTTAAGAGATAAAAATATATATAATTTATATATTTATATTATACATATATACAAAATATATATTTATATGTATATTTATATATATATATTTATATCTATATATTTATATATCTCTATATATATAAAGAGCGCTATATAACTCCTCTCATAAGACATTGCGAAGAATTTATATATTGAAGCTGAGGTTACTATATGATTTATATGCAATCATCTTCTGCTAGGTTTTTCATGTTTAAAGGGAAAGAAATTAGGTTAATAATATTCTCAGGGCTGGTGAGATGGCTCACCATGTCACCAGTGGAAAGTTCTAGCTGATCTTGCAGAGGACCTGGGTTCAATTCTTGTATAGCAGCTAATGACCATCTTTAATGGCAATTTTAGGGGAATCTGATGCCCTCTTCTGAGCTATGTGGGCACTGCATGACATGGGTGCACCTACATAAATGCAGGAAGTACATTCATACACATGAAATAAAAAGAATAACACATTTGGAGGATTTTTGAGACAGGGTCTCCCTGTAGACCCAGCTGACCTGGAACTCCTGATGTAGAACAGACCACCCTTGATCTCACAGAGATCCACCTACCTCTGCCTCCTGAGCACTGGGAATAGAGACACGCAACCATCAAATCCAGAAAGAATAAAATATTTTGATTAATTTATTATTATTTATTAATTAATTTTACTTATTTTTTTATTTTTTTAAATTTATTTATATATGTGTATGAATGTACTGTCTGCATGCAAGTGTGTGCACCCATGTCGTGCAATGCTGGCAGAGGTCAGAAGAGGGTGTCTGATTCCCCTGGAACTAGAGTTCTCCTGGAATTGGAGTTTCAGACAGTTCTCGGCCACCATGTGGATGCTGGGGATCGAACCCGGGTCCTCTGTAAGAGCGGCCGGCACTCTTAACCGCTAGGCCATCTCTCCAGCCCCCATTTTACTTATTTTTTGTAGCAGCCAAAGACATTCTCTTTAAAAAATAAAATAAAATGTCTTCTTGGGGCTGGAGAGATACCCTAGCAGTTAATAGCACTGACTGCTCTTGCAGAGGACCTGGGTTCGATCCCCAGCACCCACCTGGTGGCTAAGAACAGTCAGTAACTCCAATTCCAGGAGAACTCCAGTTCCAGGAGAATCCGAGACCCTCTTCTGACCTCCATTGCATTGCATGACACAGGTGAACAAACCTACATGCAGACAGTACATTCATAGACATACAAAAATAAATAAAATTAAAAAAATAAAATGTCTTCTTTTTAATATCCATAGAAGTTTCAAAATATTTAAAATATGATGTAAAATTAAAGCATAAAATATAATATATATTTTTTTAATCTTCTAAGAAAATTCAACTTTTGAATAAGGTATTGTTGATTAGAAAATTTATGGCTTAACACCAAATATCTATATTAAGATTGATTCATATTTATTTAATGTTCAAATATTAAAACATAAAATTTTAGATTGTTTCAAATATTGATGACAAAATTTCAGAAGACTTGAATTCTTTTTTAATATTTTATTTATTTATTTTTATTGTATGTGTAGCAGGCTTATGCCTGCATGTGTGTAACTGCACCCATGTCATGCAGTACCCACAGATGACAGAAGAGGGTATCAGATCCCTTGGAACTGTAGTTACCAGGTTGTTAATGAAAATGTGGGTGCTGAGATTCAAACCTGGGGCTTCTGCAAGAACAGCCAGTGCTCATAACTGCTAAGTCATCTCTCCAGCCCCAAGAATTAAATTTTTACATATCTACAATCGAACCTCTACACAAAAGTATCATAGAACAGGGCTGAAGACATCTTTAATTACCTCTTAACTCTGGTTAAGGAAACTCCCCCATGCAACAGAAAGCCAAGAACTCAAAAGGCCATGAATGACCATGGATGTTGTTATATTTCTATGGGCATGAATATTTTGCCTGCATAATATTTTGCCTGCATAAGTGCACCCATGCTTGCAATGCTTATGGACACCAGAATATGGCATGAGAATCCCTGAAATTGAAGTTATGGATGTCTGTTAACCACCACGTATGTTATGGGATTCAAACCCAGATTCTTGGAAAAGCAGTCAGTGCTCCTAATCACTGAGCCAATTCTCTAGCCCCTAAGTTACTTTTTTTTTTTTTTTTTGTACTATGGAACACTTCATGAATTTGCATGTTATCCTTGCACAGGGGCCATGCTAATCTTCTCTGTATTGTTCCATTTTTAGCATATGTGTTGCCAAAGCAAGCACCCTAAGTTACTTTTAAAAATATTTTATTTTTATGTGTATGAATGTACTACAAGTGCACCTGTGTTATTCAGAAGATGCTGAGGAAGTCAGAAGACAGTGCTGGACCCTCTGGAACTGGAGTTTCAAGCAGTTGTTAGCAGCCATGTAGGTGCTGGGAATCAAACCAGGGTCCTCTTCAAGAGCAGTCAATGCTCTTAACATTTTACAATGTTACATCTTATAATGTGAAAATATTCACTCATTCAATGGTCTAACTTCTTTTCTCTTGTCAAAAAATAAATATTGACAATGTTATCATTTATAAGCACAAAACCTAGAATTCATTGAGTTAATGTAAATGTTAGTAAGGGAAGACTTGCTGATAGATGTGGTAAAATTTTACTTATTTGAAATTAACATGAGAAAGACTTCATTTCTAGTGCTCTTTTCACAGCTTGTTTGACCTCCTTGTTCCTCAGACTGTAAATCATTGGGTTTAACATGGGAATTACTAGGGTATAGAACACAGAAACAACTTTCTCTTGTTCTACGGAATACTGTGAGCTTGGCTGAATGTAGCTAAAACTTAATGTGCCATAGAATATGATAACAGCAGTCAGGTGAGAGGCACAGGTGGAGAAGGCTTTCTGTCTTCCAGAAGCTGAGTGGATTCTCAAAATAGCCAAAGCAATGAACAGGTAGGAGATGATCACAATCAAGAAGGTGCCCATGGCAATAACCCCAGAGAAGACCAAGAGCAAAATCTCATTCAGGGCTGTATCAGACCACGAGAGTTTCAGCAATGGTGGGACACCACAGAAGAAGTGACCCACAAGATTAGACCCACAGAAAGATAGTCTCCCCAAGCTTATAGTGTGTGTCAGTGAGTTAAACATTCCGCCTGTGAAGGACCCAAAGACCAGCACTCTGCACTTTCTCTTAGACACGGCAACCATGTACAGCAATGGGTTGACAATGGCCACATAGCGATCACAAGCCATCACTGACAGCAAGAATCCTTCTGTGGTGATAAGCACCCAAAAAACAAATGCTGTGTAATGCAGGCAGAGAAGGAGATGGTTTCCCTCTCCACCCAGAAACTGATTAGCATTTTTGGTGCAATGACTGATGAATAGTACACATCTACAAATGAAAGACAGCTTAGGAAAAAGTACATGGGTGTGTGGAGCTTTGGGGTGATGCGGATTATGAAAACCATACCCAGATTTCCAACTAGGATTACAATGTAAATTACCAGGAATAAAACAAAAAGAACCATCTTCAGTTCAGCACGATTGGTCAGTCCCAAAAGAATGAACTCAGTAATGACTGTAGAATTCTCACCAGCCATTCATTTTCTTAAAACCTGGTGTGGGAAGGGTAAGGGATTAGAATGGTCACAGAGGAACACAAAGTTCATTAAAACAAGAAGACATATTCACATATTGTGTACTTAGATACATAAATGAAATTCGGGAGGACCTGAATTTCTTCATTTGAATTGTTTGGAACTTTATGGACTTTGTTCATCAAATAGGTATGATTGTGTTTCAGAATAAAATGCATGAAAATATTTTGGCTCTCAAAAATTTTAATGCATCCCTGAAGTGTCTTCCTCAAATGCAAAATAAAATACCCACAAAAGGGATTCAATGGTGATTGAAGGGAAGTTGCAATACTAACGAAGTCTCATAATCTTCGTTTTGAATATAGAATGAGTTTATAACAAAAATCTAAAAGGGTATTTTTTTGAAACATGGTCTCCCTTTAGTCCCAGCTGTCCTGGAGCTTGCTCTGTAGACCAGGCTGGCCTTGAACTCACAGAGATCTGCCTGTCTCTGCCTCCAGAGTGCTGGGATTAAAGGCATGTCCCACTATGCCCAGTGATGACTTTTTTAAAGTTCATAAATCCTTTTCCTCTTCTAAGGTTTTGTCATAAAGTTTATAAGTGTAGAACCACCTTAGAAGAATTCACAGATGTGTGGCCTTTAGAATAAATACATTTCATGTTTACGTTTTATGCAATCTGTTGAAACCTCATACTATATAAATTTTTATATGAAATATTTAACATGTGGCATATTTTAAGTATATACTTTATATGCACATAAAATATGGATAATTGTAACTACCCGTTAGCTTGTAACTTTTTTCCATGTAATTTCTAAAATGATTACTGTTCATAACCATTTTGGGTTCCTTAGGTCTCCATCAAAATTTTCAGTTAACAATGAATTAAATTTATTTTTATAAGAATCATTGTCTCTTTTATAGACTAGAACTCTCTTCATCATTCACTTTACCTCTATCATATTGAATATATTACATATGTTGCTAAGAGAAACTATATTTGTATGTGAAAAGAAAAAAAATCAGTGTTAAAACGTTAGTCATCAATATCAGCCTTCATATTCCAATGTTTTAATATAACTCAATTCTATAAAAGAGAAACTAGTTGACATCAGCTCAATCTGTGTTGTATATATGTTGTTACCATGTCTTAACTGTGTTGTTCTGGAGAATTCACTTATCCTTTCTCAGCTTTGATGCAATGACACTTGAATCACAATAACTTTTTGAAGAATTTTAAATTTAATTTCCATGTACAAATGTTTTTCCTGCATGAATATATGTGTACCACATGTAAGTCTGCTGCCCAAAGAGGACAGAAGAGGTCATCAGATCTCCTGAAACTGTAGTTAAGGACAATTGTGAGCTGCCATATGGATGATAGGAACCAAAGCCAGGTCCTCTGCAAAAGCAGCAACAGCTTTCAACTGTTAGGTCATCTCTCTAGCCCCTAATAACATTTTGCTAAATAAAGTAGGATATTGTGTGTGTGCAAAATGTTGTGTTACTTCATGTGTAATGACCATCCAAGTTTTAGATGTACTAGAAAGTAAGTAAAGCAGAATTTCAACAAGATCTTCAGAGATAAAAGCTATAGGAATATTTTGTTTCATTTTGTTTTGTAGGAAGGGTAGGAATATACATAATTATAAAACAACTTAAAAGGTATTTATTTGGCCAATTGTATTTACTCAGTTTTAAACCTGTAACAACATAGAGATGATAATTAAGTGGACTTTAAATCAGTGAGTTATACTTTTCTTTTTTGTTAGCCAAAAACACTCAATGATTTCTCATAATCTTCTGAGAAACTTCTAGATTATTAAGATACAAAAGTGTATCAACAAATCATTTTATTTTTTTTGACATTTCTTTTTTTTTAATTTTCATTTTCTATTGATGTTTTGTGTATTTCATACATCATTTTCCAATTCAGTTCAGGCATATTTCCCTTTCCCTTCCCCCCACCCCACCCCAACCCAGATGATGCATTCTGGCATAACTGCCCTGCATCTTTCTCTCAGTTATTTTTCATTTTTTAATAATAAGTAATAATTTATGAGTGCAAGCATGCCTCATATAAAACCAATTTGCAAGCAGTTGTGCCCAAATCCACACAGCCCATGGGTCCCACCATCCAGCAGGGGGGGTCCTATATGTTCAGTCAAGTTGATCAAATGGGTGTCCGGACTATATTGCTGTAGTTTCACCATTCACCCCAATCGCAGCCCTTACATTCAACCATGCCCCCTCTTCCACAGATTGTTCCCTAGGCTTAGAAAAGGGGCACAGGTGGATGAGAAGTAAAACAGTCTACTTTCTCTGGAGCTGTTGACTTGGTCTCTGGTCAATTCTGGCTGTTTCCTTTCATGGGCTGACAGTTTGTCCAGGAATAACCTTTCTTTTTTTTTCTCAGTTTTTTTTTCCATTTTTTAGCTATAAGTGATGATCCATGAGTACAAGCATCCTTCATATGAAACCAATTTGCAGGCTGTTGTGCCCAAACCCCCACAGCCCCACCATCCAGCAGGTGGTGACGGGTTGTATGTTCAATCAACTTGATCAAATGATTGTCCAGACTACATTGCTGTAGTTTCACCATTCACCCCAATCGCAGCCCTTACATTCTACCATGCCCCCTCTTCCACAGATTGTTCCCTATGCTTAGGAAAGGAGCACAGGTGGATGAGAAGAAAAACAGTCCACTCTCTCTGGAGCTGTTGTCTTGGACTCTGGTCAGTTCTGGCTGTTTCCTTTCATGGGCTGACAGTTTGTCCAGGAATAACCTTTCAATCCTACTAATGAAGCACAAGCAATTAGATATATAGGTATTTAAACAGCACTAATAGTTATGGTTGGTTACTTTGGTATAGACACATATGTTTGGATGATATGTTAATCCATGAATTACATTTTTTCCTATTAAATATGACAGGGTCTTAACCCTCAGAATGCCATAAACATCGAACCCCTCTGTGGATCCTACATGTAACAACTATTTATAATGAGTCCTAATGAAACTTACCTTCTAGTGCACGCAAAGTTTTGATATGAGAGACTTTCTTGCCTCCCCCCAGAACAGGAGAAAATGATGATGATGAGGTCGTTCTCAACTGTAAATTGGAGACAACTATATAGAGGTAATCTCTTATAAAAATGGTAAAACTTCCTTCTTTAATTGACTAATAGACATAAGAACTGGAAGAAGGATTATTCTCTGTTCAGAACCAAATATAATACTAAAGTCCTCAAACGAATGCACTTAAGCAAAATATATCAATACAGGATCTCGACATCATATGGGATTATTCTACCAGGAAGATGTTGGCCAGGGGATCCAAGGCCCCACAAAAGGTAAAGGCCCTTGCCTTAAACTGGGATACCTGCAAGAAGAGAGGCGATAAGGCCCTGCTGCCAAGACCTATGTTAACATGGGAAAGATGTATTGAGACCACACATGCAAGTGTACAGAATGGCCTCTGGAACAAGAGAGTGTTACCAAAGGCCACTAAACCAATAAAGCAAATACAGTCTCCTGAGTCAAGCAAGATCCACCGTCAGCACCAGCTACACCTCACCTGCCTGGAAATACTGTGCAGCAGAGGCAGCCATATGCCTGTATATCCCAAATCTAATTGGCTATTGGTACTCTCCTTGGAGGAGTAACCCAGGGCTGATGCCAGAAGCTTACATCCTCTACAGGTTAGGAGATGTTGTAAGCCACAGTAAGACTCTGCCATATCTAACAGGAAAAATTGTAATTCATGGATCAACATATCATCCAAACATGTGTGTCTATACCAAAGTAACCTACCATAACTATTAGTGCTGTTTAAATACCTATATATCTAATAGTTTGTGCTTCATTAGTAGGATTGAAAGTTATTCCTGGACAACTGTCAGCCCCATGAAAGGAAACAGCCAGAATTGACCAGAGTCCAAGGACAACAGCTCCAGAGAGAGTGGACTGTTTTTCTTCATCCACCTGTGCCCCTTTTCTAAGCCTAGGGAACAATCGCGGAAGAGGGGGCGTGGTAGAATGTAAGGGCTGCGATTGGGGTGAATGGTGAAACTACAGCAATATAGTCTGGACAATCACTTGTTGAACATACACTTGATTGAACAACAACCCCTCACCCCCCACTGGAAGGTGGGGCTGTGGGAGGTTTGGGCACAACAGCCTACAAATTGGTTTTTACATGAAGGATGCTTGTACTCATGGATTATCACTTATAGACAAAAATGAAAAAAAACTGAGAGAAAGATAAAAAAAAAATGATGATCTGGGATGGGGTGGCGGTGGGGGGGAAAGGAAAGGGAAATATGCTGAACTGAATTGGAAAATGATGTATGAAATGCACAAAGCATCAATAAAAAATGTTAAAAAAAAAAATCTCCTAACCTGTAGAGGATGTAAGCTTGTGGCATCAGCCATGGGTTATTCCTCCAAAGAGAGAGCCAATAGCCAATTAGGTTTGGGATATACAGGCATATGGCTGCCTCTGCTGCCAGTATTTCCAGGCAGGTGAGGTGTAGCTGGTGCTGACGGTGGAGTCTTGCTTGACTCAGAGAGACCCGTATTTGCTTTATTGGTTGAGTGGCCTTTGGTAACACTCTCTGGATTCCAGAGACATCTGTAACTTGCATGTGTGGTCTCAATACCATCTTTCCCATGTTAACGTGAGGTCTTTGGCAGTCGAGGGCTTAATCGCCTCTCTTCTTGCAGGTATCCCAGTTTAGAGGCAAGGAGCCTTTACCTTTTGTGGGGCCTTGGATCCCCTGGCCAACATCTCCCTGGTAGAATAATCCATTGCTGATGTCAGAGCTCCTGTATTAATATATTTTGCTTAAGTGCATAGCTTAAGGACTTTAGTATTATATTTGGTTCTGAAGAGAGAATAATCCTTTTCAAAGTTCTTATGTCTATTAGTCAATTAAAGAAGGCAGTTTTACCGGTTTTATAAGAGATTACCTCTATAGTAGTTGTCTCCAATTTACAGTTGGAGAGCGACCTCATCATCATCATGGAACAGTCACCTATGTTTCTGGACTGGCAACATGAATTTTAATATTAGAGCTGTGAAATTTTCATGCTGCCAATAGCGTAACCTCCAGATTTAATAAAATTTTGATTAAAATTATAATATCAATCTTCACAAATTGGAAAAAAATCTAAACAAAGATACTCTAAATAATCAAAGAATTCCCAAGTGATCTTAGAGATTCTATAGTTCTCACAATACCTGACTTTCTCCTGTACTACAAATTGATAGACATGATTGACAGAAATGTACTGGCCTCTAGAAAAAATATAAAAGAATGTAATAGAATAGAGGGCACAGAAAAAATCTGAGTCTTAGCCCTGCACTTGGGAGGCAGAGGCAGGTGGATCTCTGTGAGTTCAAGGCCAGCCTGGTGTACAAAGTTGTGGGTCTTCAGACACCTATTGGATTCAGGCGTTAGGTAAAGAGAAGCCTCTAATCACCTTATGGATAGAAGAAAAAGCCTTTCAAGGCCTAGTAGATACTGGCACTGATGTAACCATCATAAAAGAAAAAGATTGGCCAAAAAGTTGGGAATTAACTCCTACAATCGCCCACCTACAAGGTATTGGACAGTGTCAAAATCCTAAACAGAGCTCCAGACTATTAAACTGGAAGGACAAAGAAGGCAATACAGGTCAAATTAAACCCTATGTCTTACCTGGTCTCCCCATTAATATCTGGGGAAGGGACTTGTTGTCTCAGATTGGCCTTGTTATGATGAGTCCCAATGATACAGTCACAGCTCAAATGCTGAACCTCGGATACTCCCCAGGTCAGGGACTAGGTAAACATTCACAGGAATAATTCAACCAATCCAGCCTACTCAAAACCCACACAGATGAGGTCTGGGTCACCCCTAATGGGGGCCATTGTATCCTCTGCACACCCAGTCATTATTGCTGACCCCATTACTTGGAAGGACAGTTTACCCATCTGGGTAGATCAATGGCCCCTTACTCAAGAAAAGTTACAGGCATCCCTGTTGTTAGTGCAGGAACAACTTAAGGCGGGACATCTTGAACCTAGTAACTCACCATGGTATATGTCCATTTTTGTCATCAAGAAAAACTCAGGGAAATGGAGGCTGTAGCAGGATCTAAGAGCAGTTAATCAGACCATGGTACTTATGGGAGCTCTTCAGCCTGGCCTCCCAACACCAGTAGCTGTTCCTTTAAATTACTACAGAATTGTCATCGATTTAAAAGATTGCCTTTTCACCATCCCCTTGCATAAAGATGACCGAGAAAGATTTGCTTTTTCAGTACCCTCTATTAATTTTTAAAAACCCATAAAAAGGTATCAACGGAGACTGTTGCCACAGGGTATGGCAAATAGTCCCACTTTATGCCAAAAATTTGTGGCCACTGGCATTCAACAGGTCAGGGATGCCTGGCCTGACATCTACCTAATACATTACATGGATGATATACTGTTGGCAGGCTCCCACAGTCAACAGGTCCTTAACTGCTTTAAAGATATGCAAGAAGCTTTAAGCCAAGCGGGCCTACAAATTGCCCCAGATAAAATTCAACTCCAAGATCCTTATACATATCTTGGTTTCCATCTTCATGGCAGAAAAATAACTAGCGCTAAGACTTCCTTTAGGACTGATCATCTTAAAACGCTCAATGATTTCCAAAAGCTGTTAGGGGACATTAATTGGCTAAGACCCTATCTCAAACTCACCACTGGAGAACTAAAACCTTTATTTGACATTCTTAGAGGTGATTCTGACCTCCGGTCCCCTAGGGCCCTGACTAATGAGGGTCAACTAGCCCTGCAAAAGGTAGCTGCCACCATAGACTCACAATTTGTTACTAATATTGACTATTCTAAGCCCTTGTCTTAATTTTCAACACCTTTCATGCCCCTACCACAGTGTTCTGGCAGTCTGTGCCCATTATGTGGGTACATTTACCCTCTTCCCCCAAGAAGGTCATTTATCTCTACTATGACTCATTTGCTGACCTTATCCGACTTGGCTGAGAAACCAGTAGAAAATATTTTGGTAAAGACCCTGAGAATATTACACAGCCATTTAGCAAAATTCAAGTAGATTGGCTATTTCAAACCACCGAGGAATGACCTATAGTCTGTGCATCATTCTCGGGAAAGATAGATAACCACTACCCCCCCTGATCGATTTATACAGTTCAGCAACAGGCATGAGTTTATATTTCCAAAGGTTACTTCTTTTGAACCTCTTCCAAATGTTTTGCTAGTATTTACAGATGGTTCCTCATCAGGCTGTGCTGTTTATCATTATCAAGATAAAACTGCTTCTTTTACTACTCCTTCAAAGTCCGCCCAATTAGTAGAGCTCTATGCACTCCTAGCTGTTTTCCAGGCCTTCCCTCATTCGCAGCTTAATATTTACACTGACAGCACCTATCTGGCTCTGTCTATTCCTTATTTAGAAACATCCAGTCAACTAAAACATACTTCTACTGCTGCTCAGCTCTTTGAACAGTGTAGAACTCTCATCATCCATAGAGAGCACAAATTTTATTTAGGGCACTTAAGAGCTCATTCAGGGTTGCCTGGTCCACTGTCCATGGGCAATGTTAAGGCAGATCTCGCCACTAGGTTAGTTATGATCTCTCAACCCATGTCTCCTATTGACCTAGCAACTCAAGCTCATTCTCTGCATCACCTTAATGCTCACACCCTTCGTTTGTTATTCAAAATAACCAAAGAACAGGCTAGAGACATTGTCAAAAATTGTTCAACTTGTGTCACCTATTCTCCTGTTCTACACCTAGGTGTAAATCCTAGAGGTCTCGTACCCAATGCGTTATGGCAGATGGATGTCACTCATTATCCTAAATTTGGCAAATTAAAATATGTTCATGTCTGTATTGACACATTTAGTGGTTTCATCTTTGCTACTCTCCAACCAGGAGAAGCTACTAAAAATGTCATTACTCACCTCCTACAGACCTTCCCTGCCCTGGGCATTCCTACCACCATAAAAACAGACAACTACACTAGTGCCTCCTTTAAAACTTTCTGCAAAATCTATCTATTACTTTAAAAACAGGCATCCCTTACAACCCCCAAGGACAAGGCATAGTTGAAAGAGCTCATCAAATGCTCAAATCCTATTTTGATAAAGTAAAAAAGGGGGACCCCTACCAGAGGGTCCCCATGTAATATTCTTAATCACACACTTTTCATTTTAAATTTTTTAACCTTGGACTGTGATGGACGCATGGCTGCAGACAGATTCTGGAATCTAATTCTTTTATCCACAGGCAATACAAGATGCTACAATTCCTGGTCTTGAATTTCCTATGCAGTATTTGCATACCCTGGGTATCTTCAGCCTCCAATATTCATGAACCTTGGAACATAACCTGACAAATCATCACACCCAGCTCTCAATCTGTGGTAGTTCAAATCAGTGGAATTCACCCTCGAGGTACGTGGTGGCCTTCACTGGAGGTGGACATGCTGAACCTGCTCTCCCAGGATCCCACTTCACACACGTTTGCTATTTGTGATAAACTTTGCAAAAAAGGTGTTATCTTGGACTGGTTTTTATGTCTGCCCAGTTGGTAACAGTAAGAGATGTGGGGGACAGTGATTGTGCTTACTGGGGATGTGAGACCTCTGCTGAGGGGTGGGTACCTTCATCTAACTATCTTCATTAGCTGAGGTTGTCCTGCAAAATGTAGAGGCCTAGATCTGTTACTATTGCAACAGGGAGGTTTGTGTGCCTCACTAAAAGAAGAATGTTGTTTCTATGCTGATCATTCTGGTGTGGTTAAAGATTCCCTACAAAAAGTTATGGAAGGGGGCTGGAGAGATGGCTTAGCGGTTAAGAGCGCCGACCGCTCTTACAGAGGACCCGGGTTTGATCCCCAGCACCCACATGGCGGCCGAGAACCGTCTGAAACTCCAATTCCAGGAGAACTCCAGTTCCAGGGGAATCCGAGACCCTCTTCTGACCTCTGCGTCATTGCACGACACGGGTGCACCGACTTGCATGCAGACAGTTCATTCATACACATACAGCAATAAATAAAAATTAATAAAAAAAAAGTTATGGAAGGACTACAACAACGGAAACAAGAACAAGGCTGGTTTAGCAATTGGTTTAATACCTCCCCTTGGCTAGTCACACTCCTGCCTACCATCTTAGGCCCTTTGCTTGCACTTCTTCTTGTGATATCTCTGGGTCCAGTTATATTTAATAAGTTGATGGCATTTCTCCAAGCCCAAATTGAAGCCATTCAGGCTAAATCTTTACAAGTACACTGCCAACAGTTGGTTATGCAGGACTCCCCTCCTTACTCTGAAACACGTCTATTCGATGATACGGCTTGCTAAGTTGGATAGTCAGTGACGGGTAATGGGATCATAGCCTTGCCTTCTAATATAAAATAAAGGGGGGACCTGTGGGGCACTCAGACGAGTTTAGCCATCTAGTAATTTTCCACTAGCAGATTCCCAGCACTGAAATTATCACAAGGAGGTTGCAATCCATTGTGTAACTTCACAGGAGATGTTGCAAATGTCACCTTAAGTAAAGATCTGTATCTGCACATACTTTCCATATGTAAGCACTGAGGTGCCCTGTGTTTTAGCAATACTTCCATGTTCCCTAACATTTATATTCTACTTGTGTTCCATACAATAAACGAGACTTGATCAGAATCCTGTCTTGTCTTCATTTCTTGCGACCCTTGCCCCTTCCCCTCTCTCCTTTTTCTCTAGGACCCCATTGATAGACCTGCGGGATGGGTCACAAAGTGAGTTCCAGGACAGATGGGGCTACAGGGAGACCCTGTCTCAAAAAGATACATAAAAAAATCTGAGTCTTAACAAGTGTATCTCAATCATGCATTTACTACAAGGAATTATGTTTTTAAAAGTGATGCTGGAAAACCTGGCTATTTTCACATAGATGAATAAATACTAGTTCACTACCTGTCACATCTGACAAATTCAATGTTCAAATAATTATATCTACTAGCTAGTTTCATAGTGCTTGGATGTGTTATGCATGCTACATGAAGAAAATATTATCTTAGGTCCATCATTATAAGAAAGAGCCTATATCTGAGATTCATATCTGCCATAGAAATCAAAAGATAAATTAAGAACCATAAAAGTAAATATAATAGCATTAATCCACTAGATAGATATAGTTTTAAATTAAATGCTATACACATAGATTAATCCAACTCTCACCAGAGAAATCAACAGAAGATGAGTAACACAGAAACTCACAATAAGATGTTACAGACCTCTTGTCCCAGAATTGGACATCTCTGCCTCCCAGAGCACAGAATTAATTGCATAAGAGAGGGCAAAAAGACTGTAAGAGTCCAAGGTAGTGGTGGATGACCACAGGGAAACAGACTTTTCCAGACAGCTGTCAGTTACTCACATGAACTCACAGCTATGGTGACAACATGCACAAGTCCTACATAAGCTCAAGAAAGATATAAAATATCTCAGCCTAGACTTTAGAAAGTGTGTAAGAAGGCCCAATAATACCAGAGGAAGTATTAGAATCTGATGGCTATAGGGGGAGGGTGGGAGTCAGACATGTATAAGGTTGAGTCCCTTGATAGGTTTGCCAAGCTCCAGTGGATGGATCCACAAGAATGGCATTTGAGCACACAATTTGACTCTATCGATCTTATTATATATTATGCTGTATATCCTATAGAGAGATGTAGTTCATGAAGTTGTATGGTATTACTAAGGGGAGATGCAAATAGGGGAGGAGATCTAAGTAAAATCAAAATATATTATTTAAAATTCTTAAAAATCCAAATAGAAGTATCAGAATGGATTCAAAACTTTAGTCTAAAACTGGGAACTTTGAGATATTGAGGAAGTAGAGATCAATAACAAAAAGGATGTTTTAAAAAGCCATAGAGGGGGTGCTGGAGAGATGGCCTAGCGGTTAAGAGCGCCGACCGCTCTTACAGAGGACCCGGGTTCGATCCCCAGCACCCACATGGCGGCTGAGAACCGTCTGAAGCTCCAATTCCAGGAGAACTCCAGTTCCAGGGGAATCCGACCCCCTTCTGAACTCCGCGGCATTGCACGACACGGGTACACAGACTTGCATGCAGACAGTACATTCATACACATACAGAAATAAATAAAATTAATAAAAAAAAATTTTTAAGTGAATAAGACATGTGTGTATACATATATAATGCTTATATATTGATATATATTTATACATTTAATAGACTTATGACAGATGGGCGATAATGCTCACCCCAAGTGGCATAGACTTACTAATAAAAGCAGCAATGCCAGACATGACAAACCATCCTTCTAATTTTTGGTCAGGGAGGTGCAGGCAATATAAGCCATTGCCATTACCATAGCCCTTGCTTCCTCCCGGAACTTGAGATTGCTCTGTGAACTGATGAGGCAAATGTTAATTTTGCATCTATTAGGAACAGTGTTCTGTAGATGCCTACTAGGTCTGTTCAAGCAAGAATGTAGCTTGGCTGTGCTATCTCCATACTAATCTTCTGTTAGGATTGTTTTTAATTGACTAATTTATGTATTAAGTGCATATGAATTTTTTCCTGTATGTATGTAATTTCACCCATGTGTGCAATGCATGTGAAGGCTACAAGAGGATGTTAGATCCCTGGAACTAGAGTTGCATAGACTTATTAGCACCATGTGTGTTCTGGGAATCAAACCCATGTCCTCTGTAGGAGCAGCCACTGCTCTTTGCTGCTGAGCTCCAGTCACACTGTTCAGATAATACTCAGTTGCCAAAAATCATTGTGTTTTACTATTCCTCTTCACATATTGTATTGCTTTAAATAATTTGGAACTCTGATCCTGAACATACACGTTTGAAATTGTTATTTTCAGCTTTTAAATTGAACTATTGGTCATATGATGGCCTTCTTCAGAACTTTCTACTGACCTTTATTTAATGTCTATTTCATATGCTATACTGTAGTTCTGCCTCATGCCTTTAGGAATTCTTTCACGGAATACTTTACTCTGTCTCTTCTCATTCCATCTTGGTATGTCTGTATAGGTGAAGAGAATTTCTTATAACCAAAAGAGTTGAATTTTTAATTGTTTTCATTTAATCATGCTTTGTCTTTTTACTGACTGAGAATATCATACATGGATATTAAGTTCTATAAACCCAACCTCCATTCCTCCCCTTCAATCTCTTCCCTATCTCCACCACTACTATCCCCTTATAAATTCTTTTTTTTTTTAATCCATAGAGTCCATTCACTGCTTCCTGTATGAGCATTGGAGTAAGGCCATTTGCTAAGGCCATTTGTTGTGTAGCTTTTCAGGGGCTGCATCCCTGAAAACTACTTCTGTCTGTGCCGATGGAGGCCATGGTCAGTAGCCACATTTGCCTCTATGTCATTTTGCCTTAAGTATCTCAAACACTGCACTTTCAATTTTAGTTAATTTTATTAATTTCAAACGTTTTTTAATTGGTTGTAGTATCTAAATGTCCTGGTGTGCTTAAGTTCAATTTATTTTCAAGTTTAAAATTGATTTGTTGATATAATTTAGTATTTTTTCTTTATAATCTGGTAGATTCTAAGAACAGGAGAAATCATTGACTATTGTAGGCTAATAATTTATCTAATTATAAGTCTCCAATTTAAACTCCATAATTACCATCTCAAAGAAGTTACATATTTAAAATTGAGTAAGTACAATTGGTTAAATAAATATATTTTAAGGCCAGCCCCTGGGAGGCAGAGGCAAATGGATCTCTGTGAGTTCAAGGCCAGCCTGGTCTATGTAGTGAGTGCCAGGCCAGTTGGTGCCAGAGGGAGACCATGTCTCAAAAGATGAAATACATAAATAAATAAATAAATAAATAAATAAATAAATTTTCAAGTGCCTTGTAATTATGTATATCCCTACACAGCTGTAAACCCACAAACCATGAGAGTGGTGAGTCCAACAATGGTGTAATGGTTACATTTAATATTGGGGATCACTAACAAATGTCTAACTGGACATAAGGATAAGTTAATACAATGAAATTTAAAAAATGCCAGCTATTCATTCAACAGAGGATTAATATTTAGAATACATAAAGAATTACAAAATTAACTAATTTATGAAAAAATAATCAAATCAATAGTCAGGCAAATAAACTGAACAGATAGTTTTTTACTTGAAAGAAATTTAACTAAACAATAAATACAAAAATTATAAACAAGAAGCATCTGTAGTCACTTTAAAGTGCTATTCTAACTAAACTGAGGACAAGTTTGCTGCTAAATCCTGTAATCTCAGTATTCATAAAACTGAGGTAGGAGGATCATGATTCCAAGGCCAGCCAGAGATATGTAGTAAAACCCTGTATCAATGGCCTCAACTACCCAGTAAATAGACACAGGCTAGAAGGATTAAGGAAAAAAATCCATCTCTGTTGTCCATAATAAATTAATCTCGTCTTTAAGTGTAGTCACTACTAAAGTGTGAAAGGATAGAAAAAAAATATTCCAAGTAAACGACAAGAAGAAATAAGCAGTCGTTGCCATTCTAATATCTGACAAAATAGACCTCAGATTAAAATTAATCAGAAGAGATAAAGATCACTTCATTCTGATCAAGGAAGAAATTAATAAAGAAGACGGAACCATCATGAATATTTAAATGCCTAATTCTGTGGACACTATTGCATAAAAAGGAATATTATACAGGACTTAAAGAAGCAGATTAACCCCATCTCAGTAATAGTAGGTGATTTCAGTACTAAAGTTTCTCAAATAGATTGAGAAACTGGACAAAGAATAAACAGAGAGACACATGAATTAAACGAGGTCCAGCAAATGGACCCAACAGTCATTTACATAATACTCCACCATAGAATACACATTCTACTCAGTGGCATATGGTGTTTCTCTAAAACATACTACATACAGCAAAACAATAACTTAAAAATCAGAAACTACAAAAAATAGAAATAACACAGTGCATTCTATTAGATCACAACACAATACAGATTAAAATCAATAGCAAAAGAAGTTCTAGTTAATACATGAACTCATGTAGTTTAAAACAATGCACTCTTGGAATGATGAATGGATCAAAGTAGAAATCAAGAAAGAAAGAAAAATATTCTTGGAACTAAATGAAAATTGTAATACAACAGGACAAAAGCTCTTGGACACACAGAAAACAATTATAAGAGGGACCCTTATAGTTCTAAGAGCCTACATTGAAAAATAATAAACAGCACAAGTATATGATGTAATTGTATAGCTCAACCCTCTGGAAAGGCAAGAACAATACAAACCAAAATCAAGAAGAAATAACAAAAATCAGAACAGAAATTAATAAAATATAAACAAAAAAGCAAAATGAAGAATCAATTAACATAAATGCCGAGTCCTTGAAAAAGTATAAGACAGACAAATTCTTTTTTTAAGTTTTTTTTTTTAGAATTTTTTTTATTTTTATTTTATTTATTTATTTATGTGTGTGAATGTATTGTCTGCATGGAGGTTTGTGCACCCGTGTCGTGCAATGCCGAGGTGGTCAGAAGAGGGCATCGGATTCCCCTGGAACTGGAGTTCTCCTGGAATTGGAGCTACAGACGATTCTAAGCCACCATGTGTGTGCTGGAGATCGAACCCGGGTCTTCTGCAAGAGCAGTCAGCACTCTTAACCGCTAGGCCATCTCTCCAGCCCCAGACCAATTCTTTTTTAATTTAAATTTATGCTTATTTTAATATGTATGAATGTTTTGCCTGCATGCGTGTAAGTACATCAGTGTCTTGCAAACCCTGATGAGCTCAGAAAAACACATCAGATGCCCTAGAACTGAAGTTACAGACAGTTGTCAGCTGCCAGATGGGTGCTGCAATTGAACACAGGTCCTCTGTAAGAGCAGTCTGTGCTCTTTTTTTTGTTTGTTTGTTTTGTTTTGTTTTTTTGTTTTTTTATTTTTTTTATTGATGCTTTGTGTATTTCATACATCATTTTCCAATTCAGTTCAGGCATATATCCCCTTCCCTTCCCCCCACCCCACCCCTACCCATCCCAGATCATGCATTCTGCCGTAAGTTTTCTGCATCTTTCTCTTTTTTTGTTTTGTTTTGTTTTCATTTTTTTAACAATAAGTGATGATTTGTGAGCACAAGCATCCTTCATGTAAAACCAATTTGCAAGCAGTTGTGCCCAAACCCACACAGCTCATGGGTCCCACCATCCAGCAGGGGGGGGCTTGTATGTTCAATCAAGTTGATCAAATGAGTGTCCAGTCTATATTGTTTCACCATTAACCCCAATTGAAGCCCTTACATTCTACCACGCCCCCTCTTCCGCAGATTGTTCCCTAGGCTTAGAAAAGAACAACAACAGAAAGATTGCATCAGAAGGCTGACTGAAATGGTGACTCGGGAGGGGTGGGAGGGGTGGGAGAGGGACACGGGTGTATATTCAATTGGTGCAGTCTGTGCTCTTAACCTTAACCTTTGAGCCATCTCTCCAGCCCTGATAGACTGACTCATAGTCCTGGCAAACAAAGAAAGAAAGACCAAAGCAAAGTTACCAAATCAGAGACACCATAAAGATTCAGAGCTTTGTAATGGAATATGTAATAATTCTCTTTTAAATTTGAAAATATAAACTAAATGGACAAATTGCTAAATTCATTGAAAACGCCAAAGTTAAATCAAGAAGATATCAATGGCTTAAACAGACCTATAGGAAATAAGGAAATCAAAACAGTAGCAGAAATCCTTCCAACTTGAACATGCCCAGGCCCAGATTGATTCATAGCAAAGTTTTAACAGATGTTCAAAGAAGATCTACGACTAATATGACAAATTTTTCAAAAAGACTCAAGCAGAGGGAGGATTCCCAAACTCCTTCTATGATGCCAGTATCACTATTATACTCAAAACAGGAAAACACACCACACAAAAAGATATAGGCCTATAACTCTAAGGAACATAGATGCAAAAATTCTCAACAAAATACTATAAATCACATATAGACATATGTGAAAAAGGTCATTCACAATGACCAAGTAGGCTTTATTCCAGCGATGCAGGGATGACTCAGTATACCGTGGGGTTGTTTCCCAAATTCCCTGTTCTATGCTGGGTTTATGCCTGATTTGAGTTTGGATGGGTGCACACTGTCACCACTACTATAACTTCATATAAGCAAGTTATAAGCTGCCTATAAAACTTTGTTTCCTTCAGCCATCCACCAACCCTGGCTTTCACATCTCTTCTGCCTCTTCTTTCAAAATGGATTCTCAGCCATAGGTAGCAGAAGTTTAATATTGGAGTCCTATCCAGGAACACATGCTCTGTGGTTTCTTATTTCTACATTTGGGAGAGTGTTGGTTCCTGTGTTAATCAACTCTTTCCTGGGGAAATTTCACTGGCAAGGGTTGAGCGATATATTCATATTTTCTCTATCTTCTGTTTCACTGTGTTCCATGAGCCTTGGGCACAGAAATTCCATTTTAGACATGTCAATTAGGTCTGAACATCTCTCAGTTTTATCAGGTGTGGAACTCTGTAAAAATCACCATTTGCTCCAAAAGGAAGCTTCTTTGATGAGTGGTGAAATTTATAATTGTCTGAAAATGTAAGTGTACATATTTACCATACAGTAGATAATCACATTTTTCTAGGGATGTGACAGAGATAGTGTTATCCTCTAGAATATCACTTCTCCAGCCATGTGTATTAGGCTATGCTTATACTACCATACATGAGCTGTCTCCCACTGAGTGGTATTTAAGTTCAATTAGATAACTGTTGATTACTTACAAGATAAAACTATCATTATTACAACAATAGATATAGTTTTCTGTGCCAGTCATTGTGATTATTAGGTTAAACTTTTTTTTCTTTACCCATAAAATGAGTATGAAAAAATAAGACTCCACAATGCCAAAAGAAAAGAAAAATTATCCAGAACATGTAACACAAAAACTACTTATTCACACAGGGCTAGATTATATTAAAAATATTAACTCCTTGTGCAGAGATTCACTGAGTATGAGGTCATCAATAATGACAGTGAAATGAGGAAGAAAGGGGGCTAGAGAGATGTCTCAGTGGTTAAGAGCACTGACTGCTCTTGCAGAGGACCCAGGTTTGATTCCCAACACCCACATGGTGACTAAGAACCTCCTTTAAGCTGGGCATGGTGGTGCACACCTTTAATCCTAGCACTTGAGAGGCAGAGGCAGGCAGATCTCTGAGCTCAACAGAGTGAGTTCCTGGTCTACAGAGTGAGTTCCAGGCCAGCTGAGGCTATAGGGAAACCCTGTGCCAAAAAAAAAGTAATAAAGAAATGAGGAAGAAAATATTTCTGAAATATATGTCCCAAAATACAGAAATAACATCTTATTCTTGCTGTCAGAATTCTGTGGGTTCATATGTGCAACAGCCCTCTTGTGCCCAGTTAAAAATGTGTTCCTTTTATTCATACACTACTTCTGACTCTTAGTCTTTCCACCCCTCTTTTGCAGTTATCCTTGAACATCAGTGGGGGGGGGTGTTATGGAAGCAAGTGAAATAGGTGTACCATTAAGGTCGGAGTTCTCCATAATTTCTTAAATTTGCTTTTGCAAATTTGTATATTTCTATGATAATTCCTATGTGCTATATGTAGAATCTAAATGAAAAACAAAACAAATACAGATGTTCTGTCAGGCTGTTTTTATTAAGCACCACAGCAATGTGGTATTGCATAATAAACTTCACAGACAGGCCTTCTAAAACTAAAGGCCACACTTCAGACACAAGATTTGGTGATGGAGCTGGAGCATACCTGGAAACCTCCTCCTGGAGACTACCTCTCGTGGTATCAGAATGCATTACACAAGCTGCCAAGAGAGAAAAGTTGATCAATGGACCTACCCAGATGTAAACAATGACTGACTGGTCAAAAGAACCTAACACTGTTGATGCAGTAGTAGTAGTAGTAGTAGTAGTAGTAGTAGTAGTAGTAGCAGCAGCAGTAGTAGTAATAGTAACATCTTGGAGGTAATCAATTGGTATCTAATTGAGGTTAAGTCCCACTTAGTGGGAGGGACTGCATGGCTAGCAAGATACACATGGCTGGAAGGGCCATGGATCCTAGAGAAAACCCTATGTCTCACATCTCTAGACACAGCTAATTTTTTAGTCTATGCTAAACATGTACCCTTATATACACAGACAAATATATCTGTAACCACAAATCAAAGAAGTTTCTTTTAGTAATGGCTGGAGACTATTATGGAGTTCCAGAACTGGATAAGTGCAGAGAACGTGTGTCTGTAACATGTCTTTAATGTGACATGTCTTCAATGCATCCTCTAATCATAGGATGAGTGCATCTCTCAGTTCTCACCAGAGAAGTTTCCTTATGCAGTAGATGGTGATTAACGCAGGCAGACACATACAACTGGCCAATGTGCAGAGAACAAGATGCCTCAGAGAGCTTATCCCTGAATAGAACATCTTCAAGCCTCTGCCTCCCAAAGCTCAGGGATAATTGTAGAAGAGGAGTCAGAAAAATTGTAAGAGCAAAAGGAATGGATGATCACAAGAAAAAAGAGTCTTCCACTCTGGTGGGGTGGGGGGCAAGGAAGGGCGAACGGGTAGAGATTTGATTGGGAAATGTTGCATGAAAAGCACCAACCAAGCTTCATTAAAAAATTGGCTTTGAAAGAAAAGAAGATAAGTTTTACTTTTCTTTTTTTTTTTTTTTTTGGTCTTTTTGAGACAGGGTCTCCCTTTAGTCCCAGCTGGCCTGGAGCTCGCTCTGTAGACCAGGCTAGCCTTGAACTCACAGAGATCCACCTGTCTCTGTCTCCCAAGTGCTGGGATTAAAGGCATGCACCACCATGTATTGATATATTTTGCTTAAGTGCATAGCTTAAGGACTTTAGTATTATATTTGATTCTAAACAGAGTATAATCCTTTTCACAGTTCTTATGTCTATTAGTCAATTAAAGAAGGCATTTTTACCGGTTTTATAAGAGATTACCTCTATAATAGTTGTCTCCAATTTACAGTTGGAGAACGACCTCATCGTCATATTTCTTCTTGTTCTGTGGGGGGGGGGGGAAGGCAAGAAAGTCTCTCATATCAAAACCTTTGTGGCACCTAGAGGGTATAAGTTTCATTAGGGCTCATTATAAATAGTTGTTACATGTAGGATCCACAGAAGAGTTCGATGTTTATGGCAATCTGAGTAGTTTGGGAGCCGGGGCCTTGAGGGCGGGACCCGGACGCTGGGCCAGAGGGTCCGGAGGGTCGGGCAGCCAGTGCGGTTGCACCGTTGAGCAGGCTGCCGGGGCAGAGGGCTAGATCAGGCATAACACCAGCCCCCCCCCCCCGCCATCGGTGAGAATCCAAGTGGACTCTTTTTTTTGGAGAACCTTCAGAACAAGAAGAGAAGAGTGCTTTGGCTTCCAATATCCAATATAGCAACAAAATTGAAAAGCAGACAAGTCCATACTCCATAAACAAGGAGGAGGAAAGGGAACAAAAAAAAAGGCATGTGAAGGAGGAAAGCAAAACCGTCCGCTATTTGTTATCTAAAGCACAAAAGGGAAGCCCACATGCCAGGGACACGACGAAAGGACAACATGGGAAAGGCACAGGATAATCCTGCACCAAGCTCTACCAAACCTGTAGGAGACAGTTACAATGGTAACCCCTTGGAGGAGACCCAAGGAACAGATCTTAGAGGAATAATTGCAGACCTATGCAGAGAAATTAAAGAACATAAAGTGGAATTCAGAGAACTAAAGAGAGAGAATGAAAAGCTCAAAAAGGACCTAGAGGAATACAATGACAAACATCAAAAAGAACTAAAGGAACAGATTGACAAACTCCGGAAAGAACTAGAGGGAGAAAAAATAAAGAATATAGAGAACTAAAGAGAGAGAATGAAAAACTCAAAAAAGGACCTAGAGGGATACAATGACAAACTTCAGAAAGAACTAAAGGAACAGACCAACAAACTCCAGAAAGAACTAGAGGGAGAAAAAAACAAACTCCGAAAGGAAGTAGAAACACTGAAAAAGGAAGCCAACCAACGAAGTAAGGAACACCAAGAAGAGATTGAGGAGCTCAAAAAAGAATTGGAAGTATTAAAGAAAACACAGAATGAAACAAAAAAGGAATTAGAACACACATTCAATCAAGAAGAAAGAAAAGGAAAAAGCCTCAGAAGTAGAATGGAGGAAGCAGAACAAAGAATATCAGATCTGGAAGATAACACAGAGCAATTAAAAAGCTCAAATAAAGACTACGAAAAATTTAAAAATACATAGATTTCTTTTTTATGTTTTCTCTTTATCTTATTTTCATATCAAGGAGATAATAGTGCCTATCAGAATAGTTCAGTAGTTTTCTTTCCTGTTCTATTTTAGGGAAATATTTGAAAAGATTTAATATTAATTCAGTGTTAATGATCTGGTGGAAATATGTAGTGAAGCCATTTGGGTCTGGACCTATTTATTTGTGAGATGATTATTATTATTGTTGTTGCTTTAATACATTGGTTATTATAGATCTGTTTAAGTTGCCTATCTCATCTTGGCTAATTTTGATAGGTCCCTTGATAAATCAGAGTTTTCTGTACTAGGAACTTGAATCCTGAGTTTATTCCTTTATCTCCATCTTCATCACTACATTCTCGTTTAACTTTCTATCATGAAAAGTAATGAGGGAGGTAAGAAAATACAGAGAGGAAGGTGAAAAATAACACTGAAGAAGCTTGAAAATACTATAGAAAGGAGATTGAAGAGGTGGCTCAGCAGTTCAGTGCACCGGGTGGTCTTTCAGAGGACAGGTTTCGTTCCCAGCACCCACATGGTGGCTAACAACTATCTGCAACTCTGGTTCTAGGTGATCAGATGCCTTCTTCAGATTTCTGTTGGCATTAAATAACAAAAGTCCGCATATAGGGTAGGCAAAATTATCACATACATAAAATAAAATAAAATAAAATAAAAAAGTAAAATAAAATAAAATAAGTTTTAAAATCCCAAAGAGAGACTCATTATTTTATAAGCATACTTAATAATACACATACATGTATTATGTTGTATATATGTATATATACATATATTTCAAATGTATATATGGGTGTCACATGAGAGATAATGTTGCCTCCAAGAATCATAAAAACAATTATTAGGTATGAGGAACCTCTTTTTGAGGTGCTGGTCAGATTAATGAAAAAGATTCCCCAAACAACAAAGGCTATTACCATTTTCCTTAGTTCCCATAGAACTTTAAGATACTACAGCTGAACACACACACACACACACACACACACACACACACACACACTTCAGACACAGGATATGGAGGAATTGAGCTGGATGCTAAGGTTGAAAAAATCAAAAGTGCTATCTAGGTGCAAAGCCAATGAATGACAATTACAGCTATCCCAGTGAAATATTGGGTTTGCTTTTTTTTTTTTTTTGTCTTTTTGAAATGAGGTCTCCCTTTAGGCCCAGCTGTCGTGGAACTCACTACATAGACCAGGCTGGCCTTGAACTCACAGAGATCCACCTGACTCAACCTTCCAAGTACTGGGATTAAAGTTATGTGCCACCACACCAGCTTAGTAAACTATTTTTTTTAATTTTATTTATTTCTGTATGTGTATGAATGTACTGTCTGCATGCGTTTGTGCACCCGTGTCGTGCAATGCCGCGGAGGTCAGAAGAGGGTGTCGGATTCCCCTGGAACTGGAGTTCTCCTGGAATTGGAGTTTCAGATGGCTCTCGGCCGCCATGTGGGTGCTGGGGTTCGAACTCGGGTCCTCTGTAAGAGCGGTCAGCACTCTTAACCACTAGGCCATCTCTCCAGCCCCTTAGTAAACTATTCTTATTGGTGCAATAGTGGCACTCTTATCTTGCAAGTAAAAAAACAGTAATCTACTTGCACTTAAAGTCTGATCAATTTGAGAAGAATTTACACTTGGTATTATAAACCTAGCCAAATACCCATGGTTTGAATGTTCAGATTCCATAAGGCAGAACCTAATAAGCCAATGTCATTTTAAACTTTATTCTAAAAATATATCCTTAAATCTACATCTAAATGTAGTTCTCAGCTCTCAATGAAGCTTTTTATGCAAAAGATGGAGACGATTTGTACATCTCCAGGGGGATTCAGTACCTCTAGCCTCTCTGGACACCTTCGCTCATATACATACATGCACCCACATGTGCAAACAAACCACACACTTAAAATAATACAAGTAAATAAAAAATTAAAATAATATGCAAATCAAATGCTTACTATCTAAATTAAAAATAATTATAAAAAGTACTTGAAATAAATAAGTTTTAACAAGCATAATTAAAACAATTCATTCATACACGTATGATAATAAATTTGCTCTGGAGTTAAAATGTGCATTTAATTTTGAAATATCATGTGACCATTTCAGTTATCATAAATTATTATTGAGAAGATTCAATATTGAATAATAGAAAGTGTTCATAGATTCTTAAGGACTCTCTGAAAAGCTTTTTTTACCTCTTGATTTCTTAAACTGTAAATCAAGGGGTTAAGCATGGGGATCACTAAGCTATAAAACACAGATGCCAGTTTATCAGTTTCAAATGAGTGAGTGGATTTGGGCTGTACATACATGAAGAGTAGAGACCCATAAAACACCACCACCACCGTCAAATGAGAACCACAGGTTGAGGAAGCTTTCTTCCTGCCTTCTGCAGAGCGCATTCGACATATGGTTAATAAAATTAGCAAGCATACAGATGGCCTCTGGAATGCCAGAGAGTGTTACCAAAGACCACTAAACCAATAAAGCAAATACGGGTCTCCCTGAGTCAAGCAAGACTCCACCTTCAGCACCAGCTACACCTCACCTGCCTGGAAATATCCCAAATCTAATGGGATATCCCAAATCTAATTGGCTGTTGGCTCTCTCCTTGGAGGAATAACCCATGGCTGATGCCACAAGCTTACATCCTCTACAGGTTAGGAGATGTTATAAGTCACAGTAAGACCCTGTCATATCTAACAGGGGGTAAAAATGTAATTCATGGATTAACATATCATCCAAACATATGTGTCTATGCCAAAGTAACCTACCATAACTATTAGTGCTGCTTAAATACCTATATATCTAATTGTTTGTGCTTCATTAGTAGGATCGAAAGGTTACTCCTGAACAAACTGTCATCCCATGAAAGGAAACAGCCAGAATTGACCAGAGTCCAAGTCAACAGCTCCAGAGAGAGTGGACTGTTTTACTTCTCATCCACCTGTGCCCCTTTTCTAAGCCTAGGGAACAATCTGCGGAAGAGGGGGCATGGTAGAATGTAAAGGCTGCGATTGGGGTGAATGGTGAAACTACAGCGATGTAGTCTGGACACTCATTTGATCAACTTGATTGAACAAACAACTTGTCACCCCCAACTGGATGGTGGGACTGTGGGGATTTGGGCACAACAGTCTGCAGATTGGTTTTGCACGAAGGATGCTTGTACTCATGGATTATCACTTATAGCTAAAAAATGGGAAAAAAAAACCTGAAAGATACAGGACAGTTATGGCAGAATACATGATCTGGGATGGGGTGTGGGTGGGGGGGAAGGGAAAGGGAAATATGCCTGATCTGAATTGGAAAATGATGTACGAAATGCACAAAGCATCAATAAAAATTAAATAAAATAAATAAATAAATGTTTTATAGAATTCTGCTGTGAAAAAAATAAAAATAAAAAATCCTTTGGGATGCTGATGAATGTCAAAAAAAATAAAATAAAATAAAATTAACATGTAGGACAAAAGAACTACAAGAAGAGAAGAGATTAAATTAAAAGCTGAAAACAGTATAGTTAACAATTCTGTCTCTTTGACTTGTGAGCAGATCAAAGGCAGCAAGGGGACAACATCGCAGTAGAAATGACTGATGATATTAGGGCCACAGAAGGTAAGTGTAAAATACTTAATAGGGAACAGCAGAGCCTGAAAGGTACTGTAGAGGTATGGAACGCACACTAGCACATGACAGCGTCTCTGTGACAAGATTGCACTGTAGAGCAGTGGATTGCAGATGGCCACGTAACGGTCATAGGCCATGGAGGATAAAATTGACAGTTCACTCACAATGAACACAATGAAGCATGCCATCTGTGTGGCACAGGCATAGAAGGAGATGGTATTTTGATCCACAGTGAAATTCACCAGCATCCTGGGAAAATGGCAGTGGAATTGCCAAGATCAATGAAAGCCAGGTGTCTGATGAAGAAATACATAGGGGTGTGAAGGCGGGAGTCCAGCATAGTCAGAATGATCATGCCCAGGTTTCCTACCACTGTGACTATGTAAATGCAGAGGAAGATCCCCAAAAGGGGGCGCTGCAGCTCAGGAAGCCTGGTGACACCCATCAGAATGAATCCATCTGGTCTTGTTACATTGGCTTGGCCCATTTGGATGTCCCAGTGAGGTATGCCGTGAAGAAGCCCCAGAGGCTAATGAGATGTCCTGTATTACCATCTAAAAATTATAATATTCATAATTACAACTGATACTTTGTTCATGGAAAACAAGAGACAAGTAATTTCTACCTTTGATTTCAAAATAAGAATAAAATATAATTCTGCTTCCCCAAATTAGCCAATCAATGTGAAGTACACAAAATAATATCATATGATTAAACTCAAGACTTTGCAAAGAGCTGTGTAATTCGATTGAAAACAAAGCTTTAAGAGCTATGAGGTTTCATCATTACCTCATCTTCACAAGATACACACAATCTTTCTAAGACAACTTCCATTCTTTCTGAAATTCCTTATGCAATTATTATTTTCTTATGTACAGAGGAAGAGATAGCATGAACCCAGTGCAGCTTCAGCGTTTTGGTTTGCCCATCTGTACTTTCTAGACCTTAGAAATCCCCAATGCACTCACACAATCATAAAATGAATTGGATACTGTATAATGTCCAAGTTAACCTTGATCAGTGTAGCCCAGTTTTCTTGACATTACAACTACTCTACCATCACAATTCAGGGAGTATTAGTGAAGTTCAACTAAGGTAAAGTAAAACTAATTACATTTTATTGATGTTTAGTGAGTACTTTTGTGTGGTTTGAGTCAATTAACTTTAATAGTGAACAAGGCTGTATATTATCATTTGGTAATGGCTTCAAAGAATTCTCAGCATGGTTGTTAAATGTGCTTTATAAATTAAACCATATATGTATTATATTTCTCATATCTTACATTAATTTTAATTGTAATAGGCTATGCAATATTTTCTACATCATGCACCTATGCAAATTTATATCTTAATTTACATATATAATTTCATTTTTGAAAAAATAAAACTCCAAATTAGAATAAGAATTTAAAACTCACATTCTTTGAATCTGTTCCTGAATAAAATTTGTGATTCAACTCAACATCCATCAATACTTAAACATGTGTTATTTCATTTAACATTTTGTAAAAAAGTCCTATAAAACATTAATTATTTGAGACTTACTTATAACACTTACTATTATGCTTCTGTGTAATTTTGACAATTGGGAGTGGAAATTTTTCATATATATTATGATTCTTTAATATATCAGTAACGGATTCATTTATGAAAAGCATAAAGATCAAGAAATTATAATGAATGTTGAAGTTTATTTATCCTAATGTATTTGGAGTCCTTCTTACTATACTCAGTTTATCCTCAATGTATGACTGATACTATTTAAGCATGAATTTAATTGGCATTCAATATCAAATTATTCAGTGTCATAAAAATTGAAGTCTAGAAATATGATGAGGTAAGGCAAAGCCAGCTGTAGACTGCACAGAAATGAAGGAAAAATTTAGGAGCTCACTACAAGGTACAACCTGCAGATCAAGCAGCTGCAGTCTGGGACCACCTTGTTAAAGTTGTTCACAATTCTAGAAATACATACTTGTTGTCCATTTTGCTCTTCTCATTCTGAGAATGAGGTCTCCGGAAGAGAGTCTTGCTGGGAACTGTTGAACCACCTAGCTCCTGTTTCTGCATTGGTCCCCACCCTGGTGTCGGATTCCTTCTGACCCACAAATAGAAAACAGAGCCTGGGGCTGGAGAGATAGCCTAGCAGTTAAGAGCACTGACTGCTCTTGCAGAGGAATGGGATTCGATCCCCAGCACCCACATGGCGGCTAAGAACCATCTGTAACTCCAATTCCAGGAGAACTCCAGTTCCAGGGGAATCCGACACCCTCTTCTGACCTCTGCGGCATTGCACAACACGGGTGCACAAACCTACATGCAGACAGTACATTCATACATACACAAAAATAAATTAAAAAAAAAAAAGAAAAAAAACAAAACAGAGCCTAACTCTTCTTGAAGTTGAAGTCCAGCAGGTCCCGCTGTGCTTCATAGTAGAAGATACTCAGCATCAGGTTAAGAGAAAGACTCAGAATGCCAGGGTCAGGATTATCACCTTCAAGTTTGAATGAATTCTAGGAATGATTCCACAGTTTATCAACGTCTGCAGTGTGAGTCTTTGCTGGCATCGTCCTTCGTGAATGTAAATGTGTTTTCTAAATCTCACTAATCTGGCCTGGAAAATGATTGATCTTTGAACTTTTTATATAAGTTTGAAAGGAGAAAATTTTAGAGCAGCATCTTATTTAAATGATCTGACTCAATATTTCTCTATAGTACCTACTGGGTATAGCACAATCAAGCAGGGAGCAACCTGCTACGAAAAGCCACTTAACAAGAAAAAAATCGACAAATGCAAGTATGCACTACCATTATATTAAAACCATAAACCTTTATAACTATGACATGAAAATGCTCAAAATATTCCTTTTTCTTTTTTTTTTTTTATTATTTATTTATTTTTGTATGTGTATGAATGTACTGTCTGCATGCAGGTCTGTGCACCGTGTCGGTGCAATGCCGGGAGGTCAGAAAGGGTCTGGGATTCCCCGGAACTGGAGTTCTCCTGGAATTGGAGTTACAGACGGTTCTTAGCCGCCATGTGGGTGCTGGGGATCGAACCCGGGTCCTCTGCAAGAGCGTCGGCGCTCTTAACCGCTAGGCTATCTCTCAGCCCCAAAATATTCCTTTTTCAAATACTGTATGACATGCCATCTCATACAATTAATACTAAAATTCAGGTTCTTTGTGCTATGAAAGGTATTACCCGTACCTACAAAATAATATATTATATATATATATATGTTATTTATTACATATTGTATCAGATTTGTGCTGTAATTTATTGGTGTTTAAGTGAAAATCCAATACACTAGATAACACAATATTGTATTTGGAAATTTAATTCTTAAATTTTCCAAATGTAAGATTTTTATCAATGTTTCAGGTATTTGCAATCTACTCTTTTCTTTGAATTTACATATATCACCATCAATTCTCATAAAGCCAAAATACCAGGTCGTTTCATAGGACATAGTGCTGTAAAATGCCATATTATTCCAGGGAACCCTAATTAACAAAGGAGATAATGTTTCCTGTGACACATTTGGGGAACTTATGTAACATTTCCTTTTAAATATTTACGATCATAAATTAGATGTAATTCAAAACTCCCCACGCCCTGTTTTCTTTAAATTCAGACAATTTATATATACTGACCTTTAAGGACAAATCAGATTTTCTTTTCTCATGTTGTTTTTTTTTTTATTTACTTATTTTTTTGTCTCTGTCTCTTTCTTCCCTCTTGATGAAGTTCCCTGAGGAAATAGCATCTAATTCTTTCACATCATTAGGCCTAAATCTTCTGAGAGACTTACTGCTTTGCTATTCGGTTCTAATTGTCTAGGACATGCAGCATGTTCCCTGTGAAAAAATACAAGGAACAATTCAAAGAAAGGAGGAAAATAATGTTCATGATCTGTGCAGTTCTGTAGACACCAACACTATGTAAAGACACTCACCCACTCAGAGGAATTAACATAAAAGTTGTCCAAATGTCTGGCTCAGGAAACATTACAGCTGAAACATTACACTGTAATGAAGTGCAAGTGGACACATTATACATAAATCCAATTTATTTCCAGACATTGTTACATACTATTCAGTTTACGTTATAAGGAACAAAATCTATGGTTAATTAAAATATAACATCTGCATCGACTTTCGTATGCATAAAAAACTGAGGAGGAAACATTGAAGACTGAAACATTCAATATTGTTCAAACTGTTGATCATTTAAAACCACATTTGAGGGACCTGGAGGGATGGTTCAGCGTTAACCGTGCTGGATGCTCTTTGCAGAGGCCTGGGTTCAATTCCCAACAACCACATGGTAACTAAAAACCAATTTTAAACTCCAGTTCCAGGGGAATCTGATGCCCTTCTTCTGACCTTGCGCATTGTACCACATGGGTGCACCAACCTACATGGCAGACAGTAACTTATAACATAAAAAAAAATAAATAAATAAAACTAATTTTATTGGTTTATTGATTAATACATAAATAATCAAGATAAAATATGTTCACCAAAAATTAATTCACTTCAATCTGTAACTCATGCTATTCCATATTCATTATAAGAAATTATTTTGCTGGTGAAGCTGGGTATGATGATAATCCCAGCAATAAGAAAACAGTCAGGATGATCATGAGCTGGAAGATGAAAGATATCATACTCCATGCTGGACTATATACCTCTTTCTAATCACAGAAAGAGAGTATGGCAGAGACAGAAAGAAAGATATTTTCTTCATGCCTTAAATTCCAAGGAGCATTTTTTCCCATTGCCAAACAACTAAACATTACTATCCTGTGATATACACACCGCAAAGTTTCTTTGAATAAATCTACCACCTCTAGCTCAGTCTTCCTCCTTCTGGTTCTGCAGTGATCACTGAGCCTTTAAAGGAGTTTGTGTGCAATGTGAGTCCTGTGTAGGGCTGAGTACCCCTCATTCTTTTATTTTCTGTACTTTGAACATTCGTAGGTCTCTATGCTAATTGTCATCTCCTGGAAGAACTTCTTCTGATGAGAATTGAGAAATGCAGTTAATCTACGTTATAATATATCATTAGAGATGTTTTAATACTNCGACCTGGTCTACGTAAGGATCCCGACCTGGTCTTTTGGGAGCCAGTGCTGACTCTTCCCCAGTTCATCATGGAGGCTGCACAAGTTTCAGAAATTGCCTTTTCTATACATGATGCCCTTCTAAGACTCCCCTACATGGAAATTAGTGGATTGTTCATAGGGTGAAATTCAAGTTTCTTAACAGTGCAGACCCAGTTCTCTGTGACCTGGCCTCTCTGTCCCCATGTACTATGCTGTTTCTCACCTTTTCCCCTCAGCTCATGGCTTGTCCCCTATGTACACACTGTTCAAGGTCCTCTTAATAATATTCCAGAGAACTGAACCATCACCTTTTGCAAATCATCACACAAACCATCACCTGCACCCCCAAGAAGTTCTATTTTTCCATTCACCCATGGACATGTCCAGATCTGAAGGTGCCAGATTATATTTTAACTTTTAGCTTATATATCTGTTTTCTTCCTTTATCTGATGATCTGCTTGATATTATGACTTACTTTTTTTTTATTTTTTTTATTTTTGTATGTGTATGAATGTACTGTCTGCATGCAGGTCTGTGCACCCGTGTCGTGCAATGCCGCGGAGGTCAGAAGAGGGTCTCGGATTCCCCTGGAACTGGAGTTCTCCTGGAATTGGAGTTACAGACGGTTCTTAGCCGCCATGTGGGTGCTGGGGATCGAACCCGGGTCCTCTGCAAGAGCGTCGGCGCTCTTAACCGCTAGGCTATCTCTCCAGCCCCAAAATATTCCTTTTTCAAATACTGTATGACATGCCATCTCATACAATTAATACTAAAATTCAGGTTCTTTGTGCTATGAAAGGTATTACAGTACCTACAAATAATATATATATATATATATATGTTATTTATTACATATTGTATCAGATTTGTGCTGTAATTTATTGGTGTTTAAGTGAAAATCAATACACTAGATAACACAATATTGTATTTGGAAATTTAATTCTTAAATTTTCCAAATGTAAGATTTTTATCAATGTTTCAGGTATTTGCAATCTACTCTTTTCTTTGAATTTACATATATCACCATCAATTCTCATAAAGCCAAAATACCAGGTCGTTTCATAGGACATAGTGCTGTAAAATGCCATATTATTCCAGGGAACCCTAATTAACAAAGGAGATAATGTTTCCTGTGACACATTTGGGGAACTTATGTAACATTTCCTTTTAAAATATTTACGATCATAAATTAGATGTAATTCAAAACTCCCCACGCCCTGTTTTCTTTAAATTCAGACAATTTATATATACTGACCTTTAAGGACAAATCAGATTTTCTTTTCTCATGTTGTTCATGCATTTTCTATGAATGGGGAGAATTTACAGCTTTCTTCCCTCTTGATGAAGTTCCCTGAGGAAATAGCATCTAATTCTTTCACATCATTAGGCCTAAATCTTCTGAGAGACTTACTGCTTTGCTATTCGGTTCTAATTGTCTAGGACATGCAGCATGTTCCCTGTGAAAAAATACAAGGAACAATTCAAAGAAAGGAGGAAAATAATGTTCATGATCTGTGCAGTTCTGTAGACACCAACACTATGTAAAGACACTCACCCACTCAGAGGAATTAACATAAAAGTTGTCCAAATGTCTGGCTCAGGAAACATTACAGCTGAAACATTACACTGTAATGAAGTGCAAGTGGACACATTATACATAAATCCAATTTATTTCCAGACATTGTTACATACTATTCAGTTTACGTTATAAGGAACAAAATCTATGGTTAATTAAAATATAACATCTGCATGACTTTCGTATGCATAAAAACTGAGGAAAACATTGAATACACTGAAACATTCTAATATTGTTCAAACTGTTGATTCATTTAAAACCACATTTGAGGGACTGGAGAGATGGTTCAGCGTTTAACAGTGCTGACTGCTCTTGCAGAGGCCTGGGTTCAATTCCCAACAACCACATGGTAACTAAAAACCAATTTTAACTCCAGTTCCAGGGGAATCTGATGCCCTCTTCTGACCTCTGCAGCATTGTACCACATGGGTGCACCAACCTACATGCAGACAGTACACTTATACACATAAAAAATAATAAATAAATAAAACTACATTTTATTTGAGTTTATTGATTAATACATAAATAATCAAGATAAAATATGTTCACCAAAAATTAATTCACTTCAATCTGTAACTCATGCTATTCCATATTCATTATAAGAAATTATTTTGCTGGTGAAGCTGGGTATGATGATAATCCCAGCAATAAGAAAACAGTCAGGATGATCATGAGCTGGAAGATGAAAGATATCATACTCCATGCTGGACTATATACCTCTTTCTAATCACAGAAAGAGAGATGGCAGAGACAGAAAGAAAGATATTTTCTTCATGCCTTAAATTCCAAGGAGCATTTTTTCCCATTGCCAAACAACTAAACATTACTATCCTGTGATATACACACCGCAAAGTTTCTTTGAATAAATCTACCACCTCTAGCTCAGTCTTCCTCCTTCTGGTTCTGCAGTGATCACTGAGCCTTTAAAGGAGTTTGTGTGCAATGTGAGTCCTGTGTAGGGCTGAGTACCCCTCATTCTTTTATTTTCTGTACTTTGAACATTCGTAGGTCTCTATGCTAATTGTCATCTCCTGGAAGAACTTCTTCTGATGAGAATTGAGAAATGCAGTAATCTACGGTTATAATAATATCATTAGAGATGTTTTAATACTATATTTAACAGATAAAGAATAGTAGATTCTCCTCTAGTCAGTGACCTGTCAGACCACAGGTTCTTGGAACTCTTAACAGTGCCAGCTATGGACTTCATCTTGTGTATCTGATCTTAAATAAAACCGGTAGGTGGTTGATTATACCCATGATACTCATGTCACTTGCAGCAGTGGGCATATTTTGTGAAACATGTTGTTATTGTAGTTCACAGGGTGCACAGCTTGGTATGGTGGATGATTCCTTTATCAGCCAGTCATATACATAGCTACTTCTAGTACTGTAAAAGCTACCCATTACTGATGTACCTTCAAGGTCATCAGCTTGATTTCTACTTGTTTGTTCTGTGACTCACCTATGTACCAACTCCAGCAACATGGACTTACAGTCAAATTCTGGTGGGTAACAAAGTGCAATGGAAATAACCAATATTGTTTCAGGATGTATGCAATGTCTCTAGTGAAAAACTCCAAAAAAGAGATCCATTTCTGACATTGGGCTTTTAATTCGATATCCTGTGGTATCTCTTAGGACTATTGAATCCCTATTACAGGATAACTATATTTAATAAATTTTAATATTGTATATGTGCATATTTAAAGTAATTTCTTTCTTTCCCCCTTCTAGTAGTTTATTTCTTCTGAATTTCAGGGTGTATATACTTTCTGCAGAGGCACCTTTTTTTTTTTTATATCCAAATACAAAGAAAGCTTTATTCCAAATAATGGCCATGTATTAGAGCCAGTGTGATTGACATTCCAGGGCCAAATCCTAAACCCTTTTGTCACTATATCACATTTCATGGGTGTGGTTAGGGAGGTCCCATTGGTTAGAATGCTAGCTTAACTAAATTTTCCCACATCTCACCCTATATTTTTTTTTTCCTGAGAGGTAGGTGAGCCCATGGGAGAGGCTAACATCCCAAAAAGAACATGAGTTTTGAATAGCCAGCTGTTCAAGCTTGTCTTGAGTGCCAGGCAGGGGGCGGGGCAGGTCAGACCTGAGATTTTATTTTTTACTAAGGCTAATTAATATCCAAAAAAAAAAAAAAAAAAACCCAACCATGAAGTGAACCAATTGTCAAGCGTAAGCAATGAATATAAGTAACATTCATGCAAATCCAACTAGCGAGTATCTATTTCCAAATTTTGAACAACCCAAGGTCCCCACAGTCCAACTGGAGAAGCTTGTATGCACAAACATGTTGATCAAATAAGAGTCCAGTTCATATTTTTTGAAATCTCAGGAATTGCTATCTCTTCAGCACTTACATTTTACCATGGCCCCTCTTCTGCATCTGTCCCCTGGGCCTCAGGGGACAAGGGGCAGAAGTGGATGAGAAGAAAAACAGTCTATTTTTCTTTGAGGTGTCACTTAGAATTCTGGTCTGCCATGCTGTTTCCTTCCATGGGCTGGCAGCTTATTTAGGAATTATTTTTTAATCCTACTAACAAGCAGTGAGATGGTAAAGTCATTTTAAATGGCATGGATTATCATGACAAGTTACTCTGTGGGCACAGATACAAATATTTAGATGGCATATTAGTCCAGGTACTATGGTTTTCTTATACTGTTTTTAATTACTACAGATTTAACACCAACCATATGCTATTCCACCAAAGGTGTGGGCTAATGGCCAATTATATTTTGGGTAACTTTGGCTGCCACTAGTTGCACAGGATCTTCCAGACAAGTGTGGAGTAGAAATAAGTCTTGCTTGGCTCAATGAGACCAATATGTTTTTCTTTCCAGGGACCTTTGGTAATGCCCTCTGGCATTTCAGAGACCTACTTGCAAGTGTGGTCTCTATGTCCTTTCTGTTCTCACACCAGGTCTTCAACAGTAGGGTCTTAATGCCCACCTGGGTATACCCCAATGTGTAGGCAAATAGCCTTTGTTTTAGGGGGTCTGCTAGCCCCCAGCCAACACTCTATGGCAGACTCATTGCTGGTACTAAAGCATTCTTCTATTAACTATTTTGCTTAACTATAAAGCCTTTAAAGATTTTACAATAATGTCTATCTCTGAATAAAATTTTCTTTTACAGTTTTGATCCTGATTAGTTAATTAAAGAGTAGCTATATATTCTCCATGAGAAATTGTTACCATAGCTGTTGGCTGTTTCATAATTAAGGAGCAATTCCATTAGCATCATATTTTATTTTCTTTTTCTATAAAAAGGAGAGGTAAAAAGTTTTCTTTAACTAAAATTTAGCAGCATCTGGAAAACAAACTTCAGTAGGACATATTATAAACAGTAGTTTAAAATAGAGTTTAGAAATGTTTGGTGCCTGTGGCTCAGGCAGTCTGAAATTTTCTTCCTCTTGATGCTTAAATGGGCCAGCTTCTTTGCTAGTATTTATTGGTCCATCCTGTACAATACAAAGCCATACCTTTTTCAGGCATTTAAGTTGCTGGTTTGACCATGCAAATATTTTTCCATAGTTAGTTTTATGATTTCAAAACTGAAAACTTATCAAAAGGTTTAGAATAAAGATATTTCTATTTGACTGTATCCTAGAGGGAGTACTCAACTCCTTCCCCCTTTTTGTTTTTTAAATTTTTATATTTTGACCTATAAATGTTTAAAAGGCAGTTGTATTACACATACCTATAGACAGGAACCAAGGTGTAATGGTCCAGTAAGTCTATTTAAACAGTCTCTATATTGGCCTGTACATCTTGTAGGCAAAAGAAATGTCACAGGTAGTACTGTACAATACACAAAAATATAGAGAACATTTGTGTACATTTAATCCCAAAGTTGCTACTGGAAATCTAGTACAATAAGTGCCAATTGAAGGTTTGCACTGTGCCTGCAGGAGCAAAGGGAGCAGAAGAGGGGAGGGGAAGAAGCAGCCACCAGCAGCTTCTCCCATCAGCATGGCTGTGGAAGACAGACTACTTGTCCCAGTGCCGGGCCCTTGGCCTTAGGCATTGGCTGCTACTCTCTGTGGCCAAATAAATCTCATCTGCTGGGGAATCACACTTTGAGATAGATTCACAAATTGAAGGCCTCTGTCCAGTCAAAATCCAGCTAGCTAAATCAACACATACTTTCCAGACTGATGGCTGCAGTCTGACCTCTATCCAGCCAAAACCAGCCAGAGACCACTGAAAGCCTTAGCCTAAAGGGCCTAAATTACACATGTGCAGAAATTAAAGAATTCTGGGAACTCCTCAGATGATGGTGAAGGAGGATCCCGGACTTTTTATTTTTAGCTAACCCATATCCCCAAAGACCCAAAACTTTATTAACTTAATACTATGAAAACCTGTTTGCCTCTTTTTCTCAGATGTTGAAGGAGTATAACCAATAGGTGGCTGTGTATACTCATTAAGATGTCCATAACCATTGTTGAAACAGAATTGTGTGTTGGCTGTTTAATTACAAAACGGCATCTGAGAAGGAAGAGCCAAATTCCAACTCAGAAGCTGTTCTTTACTGGTTTTATAGCTGTTAACATAAAAAATATATTCAGAACATAAGTACACACACCCATCACACCCATACACAGGTGTGCACAAACACATACATACATACATTCACGTACACATAATAAAAAAAAGTTTGTTAAATTGACCTGTAAGAGAAGTCACATTATTGTTTAGTGTTCAATGAGAAACACAAAAAATTATTTTTACAATTTGTCATAGGGTTATTTTTTTACATAATAAATGTCCAGTTACACACAAAACAGCTGAGATCTATATGCTGTTCCTTAGGCCCATTCCCAATCACTTGGCCCTAAGTAACTATCCCTAACATCTACTCCTATCCTTCTTCTTCTCCTGTCCCTACTGGTTAACTATCCCTAAGCTGCCTCTATGCTAAGTCTAACTGTCCCTGTCTAATTTACAAAGCTCAAGGTTAGGGAGGGAGCCCAAAAGAGGATAGTTCACAGTTGTTTGTAGTCTTGGACTGATTTATCTTGTCTTATGATTAAAGACTGTTTGAATAATAATAATTGATCACAATAATCATGACAATTCTAACAATAAAAATTATAATAATTATAATAACTATTATTAATTATCAATAATTATTAGTGACCATTATTAGTCACAATTATCATTAATCATAATTATTACCAATAATAACCATTAATAATAACCAATAATAATAATCAACAACTGTCAGGGTGTGAGCTCCAGAAGCCCATTGAAATTCAGAGACACCTAAGACCCATGGTGCCCAGGAACCTGCTCTACCAGGCCAGCCTTTTGGTTATGGAAAAACGGGCCATCACTGGCTACTCAGGAATCTTCCGCCTTTTTGAAAGCCAGACTCCTGCAGAGTGTGCTACCCACCCCCACTCTCACTGAATCCCATTCCCACCTTCTCCCTTAAATCCCCAGGCCAGATGCCATTCAGTGCTTGGCTCTATCTTTCCCCTGAGTCTAGCCCCGGCTACCCTGAATTAAACTTTGCTCCGAAGAACTTAGACCTCATGGCCTTTCATTCCGGGGGGAATGCGCCATAACCTTACAACAACAATTTATCATTAGACTGAATTACTATTATTATCAGCAATTATAATCAATAATAACAATAATAATTATGACTATCAATAAAAATTATCAACAACAATTTATTAAACTGAATTTATGCTACAATTTATGTAAACCCAATTAAAAATTGTTAACACCAAAAGGTATAAAACAGTCTTTATGAGTTGAATCTATTTATTTTTGTTTACAGTTGGCTCCTAATTAGGTTTAAACCTATAGGATTTATAAGAAATTAAAGGCAGGAACATGCATTCACTCACACATACACACAGTTTTAAATTGGGCTTAAAGAAATAAAACAGTTTAATTCTTTATTTAAATTGAGCCAAATATTAATGCATGCTGTTAAAGAGGCTTATACTAATAGTTATTAATATATATCAGAGCAAGTGTCCTTTGTTAGAACTTCAGGGCCTGTAAACTCCCAAAGAAATCCATCTATTTTTGTCTCCAAAATGCTGAAATTAGAAGACTGTGTTACTTTAAGTCAAATTCTAAACGACAGTTTAAATTAAATTTAGCCATGATTTAGAGTATATTATTACCAAGAAACCATGTGCTCTGTTCCTTGTCTGGTATGCACATAGCAGGCAGGCAGGCAGGTGGCGCAAGAGCACAAGCCACATGTAGTCAGGAATTCAGGAATTCGGGGGAGGGGGGGCTTTAAGGTGAAACACATTTAAAAGACCAAAATGAAAATTAGATCAACAAATTAATTTTAATTGTGCATATATTTTTACTCAAAAGGTATCTAGGGTACCCAGGGTTAAGTAAAAATATTACATTTTAAATCAAGCATGCTGAGATGGATTTGAATTACTTAAGTGATTAAACTAGCTAAGCCCCAATTGTGGATCCACAAATAGCCTTCATCTGAGAGTGAATGGAAGAATAATAGGTTTGGGTAGGAAAAGTCAGATATTTAGAAGTAGTTACCCAAAAAAATGTACAAGAAGCCAAGAGAGCAATGCAATTATATCTGAAAATAGGTTTTGTATACAAAATTTAAGAGAAAGCTGGCCATGGCTTAAAATTATCTCAAAAAAGTCATGGAGATTAAAGACCCCAGAAACCCACAAAAAGAAAGGCTTTTAGAGGCAGATTAATATGACTGTTTTTTTTACTTTACCTGTAGAATGGTTACTGTAAAAGGCCTTAATTTGCATCAGAAAAGAGTGTGGCTGAGCAATTGGGCAAACCTGGAGGAAATTTACATATGAAGGAGTTAAACCTGAGCAGAACCAGAAAACCTGTTTTCTTCTGCAGTTGGAGAGTAAGACAAGTTTTTTGGAATCAAAAAACCCCAAAGTTTTATTTTAGGCCTGTAAATTTGTGAAAAAATGATTCCAAGGCCAAGCATGGCTAGTAAGCCTTGATATCAAACTCAGGCTGGAAGTCACTGGTTTTTACAACCTGCAGGAGTGCCTAAGGCACATGCCTGGAGGTATGAGACACATTCCTGAGCCAAAACAGAGCCAGGCCTGTTTCCTCAATGTGTGCCAAGCCACAGGTTCCCAGATAGGCCTCCCATCCATTCAACCAAGCAGGAGAGGCAGCTCCTTGGCAGAAGATAGATGTTAAGAGAGAAAAACTTTGAGGACAAAAACAAAATTTGGAGGTTCACATACCGAATTTGTCTGGGATTTCCTCCAGCTGCACTTCTGGGCACCATTTTTGGGTCATCACGTTTATTCCCATGGTGAACCATGTAGAAAACATGCTTGGGAAAGTACAGCATGGGGACGAATGGTAAGGTATCCAAATGCAGAGCGCAGGCACAGAGGTTCAACTTTATCTGTGAGCATTTGTACAGCTCATACACTGTTTCCCAATCAAACACAGCACCCCATGCCCCAACCCCCCACCATAACTCATGTATCACAACATCCATGCTAAGCCCTATACAGTTAAGCTCCCAGACCCAGACACACTTCTGTACAAATAGATCTGCTGGAGTCTAGTCAGCATATCTAGGAATCCTAGGTAAGACATACTCTTCCTTGCCCAATAGTGTTCAATCTCTTGTAGTTCTCAGTCCAGGGTCAGGCCCCATCCATTTTCCTTGTTCCACTTTGAGACCTTGTTCCAGTTGACCTATGTCCATGTCTGATGCATACATTGCCACAGGTTTACATGTGAAAAATTACAGTTGATTTTATGTCATTACTTCTCTTTGTTCATGCACCAGCTCTGGATCTTAGAATCCTTTCACCTCTTCTTCCACAATGACCCCTGAGCTGTGGGTAGGAGAAGTTTGATATAGGGGCTTATTCTAGGGATACACACTCTGGGGACTCCCATTATTTGGAAGTTGACTAGGTATGACATTCTTTTTGCATCACATTCCATATGTAAGGAAGCTTCACTGGTGAGAATTAAGGGATACACTCATTTTGTCTCTGCCCCTCATTCTGTGTGTAAAGATATTTCCTCATTCTGTGTACAGATGTATCTTCCAGGAATTGGGGATTTTTTCAGATATACATGTTCTGTGTCTGACCAGTTGTCAGATCCTGCAGTGGCATCCATCTTTTGCAAAGAGTAGCTCTTGTGAGGAGTGGTATATGATATGCTTGTCTATAAGATTCCATAGTTACAGTATGGTTAGAAATTTCATTTGTCTTGAGATATGACCCTGATAGGCTTTTTTTCTAGGCTCTATATCATCTCCAGCCCTGTTCATTTGACTGAGTTTATAGTGCCTCTCATGGGTTCAATTCTGGTAAGAGGGCTCCAAATCCAATTAGATAGCTTTTGACCATCCCCTAGACAATCCTCTATTGCCTCAATAGAGGTAGTTTGCTGGGCAACTCATCATGGTTGTTAGTGTTTGGTGCTGGTTGTACCATTGACTGAATTTCTCTCTTAGTAGTGTGCACATTGTCTAGCATTATCTGCACTTAACTTCTGATTAGAAAGGTTCCAGATCAGCTCCTGATCCACTAGTCTAAGTCCTATCCCTGAAGCATGTCCTGTTCTGAACAGTAGGGTCTTATTTTGTATTTCTGGTAGATAATCAAGAGGTTTAGAGATAGCCTGCCTTGGTTTGAGAGTCACTTTGATTTTTCTCATGAACCACTCAAAGGGAGGTCACCTCTGTCTTGCACTGTGTTCTCTGCCACAGAGCAGTCAGGTTGGAAAACCAATGTACTAATGTTCGGGCAATGTTGGTGAATTGCTCAGGTGGTCTCAGGGGTATCACATTAGACTCTGGGATTTCTAGCCTGTCAAGTTCCAATAATCTCTATTCTTTCTTCTTCACTTACCACCCCCCCATCCTCCCTCTCCAGCCCCAGCCCTAGCACCACCCCCTCTCCTGACTTCCCCCTGCATCCCACCATATCCCTATTTATCTGCCCCCCCTCCCCTCCCAACCCCAAACTCCCACCTTCCCGACCTCCCCCCTAGTAACATCTGTTATTTACCATCACCTTGTTTCAGGATTTTTCTTTTCCTTTACCTCCATGTATCCTTTCCAATTTCTTGGCTCCTGGGGTTATATCAGAATATATACTCACTTAAGAGGTTTATTGCTAGAGTCCAAAATGAGGGAGAAAATACATCACCTGGTTTTCTGTCCTTGTGTTATTTCACTCAGACTAACATTCTCTAATTCCATCCATTTACCTCCAAATTTCATAATTTCATCTTTTCTTACTGCTGAGTAGTTCTCTAGTCATGCAGATGTACCACATTTTCCTTATCCATTCATCAGTTGTGGGACATTTATAGACCAGCAACCAATAGAGATGTACAGATATCTTTATAGTATGATGAGTTATCTGGGTATATGCCAAGGAGTGGTATAATAGGGTCAAATGGTAGTTCATTTTTACATTTTTTGAGAATTCCCCACACTGCCTTCCATAGTGGCTGCACCAGTCTGCATTCCCACCAGCAGTGAATGAGTGTTCCCCTTTCTCCACACCCTGGCCAGCATCTTGTGTCCTTCATTTTCCTGATCTTAGCCAGTCTGATTGGGGTAAGATGAAATATTAAAGTGGTTTTTAATCTACATTTCTCAATTTACTAAGGACGTTGAGCAGTTTTTTTTTTTAAATTAGTTTTTATTGATGCTTTGTGCATTTCATACATTTTTCCAATTCAGTTCAGGCTTATTTCCCTTTCCCTCCCCCCCCACCCCCACCCCATCCCAGATCATGCATTCTGCCATAACTGTCCTGCATCTTTCTCTGTTTTTTTTTTTTTTTCATTTTTAGCTATAAGTGATAATCCATGAGTACAAGCATCCTTCATGCAAAACCTATCTGCAGGCTGTTGTGCCCAAACACCTACAGCCCCACCATCCAGTGGGGGGTGACAGGTTGTTTGTTCAATCAAGTTGATCAAATGAGTGTCCAGACTACATTGCTGTAGTTTCACCATTCACCCCAATCGCAGCCCTTACATTCTACCACGCCCCCTCTTCCGCAGGTTGTTCCCTAGGCTTAGAAAAGGGGCACAGGTGGATGAGAGGTAAAACAGTCCACTCTCTCTGGAGCTGTTGACTTGGACTCTGGTCAATTCTGGCTGTTTCCTTTCATGGGCTGACAGTTTGTCCAGGAATAACCTTTCGATCCTACTAATGAAGAACAAGCAATTAGATATATAGGTATTTAAGCAGCACTAATAGTTATGGTAGGTTACTTTAGCATAGACACATGTTTGGATATGTTAATCCATGAATTACAATTTTCCCCCCTGTTAAATATGACAGGGTCTTACTGTGGCTTATAACATCTCCTAACCTGTAGAGGATGTAAGCTTGTGGCATCAGCCATGGGTTATTTCTCCAAGGGGAGAGCCAATAGCCAATTAGATTTGGGATATACAGGCACATGGCTGCCTCTGCTGCACAGTATTTCCAGGCAGGTGAGGTGTAGCTGGTGCTGACGGTGGAGTCTTGCTTGACTCAGGGAGACCCATATTTGCTTTATTGGTTTAGTGGCCTTTGGTAACACTCTCTGGCATTCCAGAGGCCATCTGTACACTTGCATGTGTGGTCTCAATACATCCCTCCCATGTTAACGTCAGGTCTTCGGCAGCAGGGTCTTATTGCCTCTCCTCCTGTAGGTATCCCAACTTAGAGGCAAGGAGCCCTTACCTTTTGTGGGGCCTTGGATCCCCTGGCCAACATCCACCTGGTAGAACAATCCATTGCTGATGTCAGAGCTCCTGTATTAATATATTTTGCCTGAGTGCATAGCCCTAGGACTTTAGTATTATATTTGGTTCTGAACAGAGAGTAATCCCTTCCACAGTTCCCATGTCTAGTAGTCAATTAAAGAAAGCAGTTTTACCGGTTTTATAAGAGATTACCTCTACAATAGTTGTCTCCAATTTACAGTTGGGGAGCGACCTCATCATTGTCATATTTCTCCTTGTTCTATGGGTGGGAAGGCAAGGAAGTCTCTCATATCAGAACCTTTGTGGCACCTAGAAGGTAAGTTTCATTAGGACTCATTATAACTAGTTGTTTCATGTAGGATCCACAGAGGGGTTCGATGTTTATGGCAATCTGAGGCTTTTCTTCCTTTGAATGTTCAGACGGGTCAGCCTTTCCGTTGTCTCTTTTTGGTACATCCTACTCAATGAGCAGTTTTTAAGGTGTTTCTTAGCCAGTTTTATTTCTTCATTTGAGAATTCTCTGTTATTATCTGTAGCCCATCTTTTTATTGGGTCATGTATTTTCTTGCTCCATTGTTTTTTGAGATCTTCCTATGTTCTGGATATTATTACTATGAGGATGTGGACCTGTAAAGATATTCTCCCTCTTCACTTCCTTGGCTGTTTCCTTTGCTGTACAGAAGCTTTGTAGCTTAATGAGGTCCCACTTAGTGATTGCTGACCTTAATGCCTGAGCAGCTCATGTCCCATTGGGAAAGTCCTTTCCTACACCTACATCTTGGAGAATACTGCCTATGTGTTCTTCTAACAATTCTAGTGTTTCAGATTTTATATTGAGGTCTTAAATCTGCTTGGAGTTGACTTTTTTGCAAGGAGAAAGATGAGCGTCCAATTTCATTCTTCTACATGTGGTGGTCCAGTTCTGACATCATCATTTGTTAGAGATGCTGTTTTTAGACCATTGTGTATTCTTGGCACCCTTTTCAAGTATCAAGTGGCTGAAATTGTATGAACTTATGTTTGGGTCCTTTGTTCCATTGATCTATGAGTCTATTTTTGTGCCAGTATCATACTATTTTTATAACTACAGATCCGTAATCTAACCTAAAACTCTAATATGATGCCCCTGCATTGTTCTTTTTCTCTTGCAAGGTGTTATTTAATTCCAATGCCTCTTTGTTTATTATTTTTCCTACAGTAGATTTCCACGTTACTCTTTCAAAAGACTTTATCTTTTAGTAATTATTCCTCTTGCTGTCTTTTCTGTCTCACCCTTTTAAACTCGTTCTCTTATTTCCCTCCTCCCTTCCTGTGAACCACCATACCTGGCCCCTTATTACTTTCCAGTTCTTTAAATCTTTTCTAATAGAAACAAACTTATCTAAAGACACAATGCAAGCATCCACTTATGAGAAATAACCTGGAAAATTTGTTTTTCTAGGTCTGGATTGCCTCAGTGAAGATGGCTGTTTCCATATCCCTCCATTTACGTGTGAATTTCAATTTTTCAATTATCTTATTGTCTGAATATTATTCCATTGTGTAAATATTCCATAATTTCATTATCCATTAATTAGTCAATGGTCATCCATTTAATAAAAATTGTGACCAGTGCAGCAATAAACACTGTTGAACAGATATCTCTGTAGTTGGGTAAAAATTCCTTTGTGTATATGCCCAAGAGTGGCATGGGGAGATCTTGTAAGAGATCTACTTTTTGTTTTCTTTTTCTTTTGTCTTTTTGAGACAGGGTCTCCCTTTAGTCCCAGCTGGCCTGAGACTCCTTATGTAGACCAGGCTGGCCTTGAACTCCCAGAGATCTGCCTGACTCTGCCTCCTGAGCGCTGGGATTAAAGACTTGCAGCACCACACCTGGCTTACCCTAAATGTCATTCAGTGGGATCCACTCACTGGAGCCTTGTACCTTATCAAGTGTCCCGTGCTTAAGAGAGATTGTTTCTGTCCCTCCCAGGAGTCACATGTTGACAAAATTTCCTCAGTTGGCTTTGGATCTTATTGCCCACTTCCTTATGTCTCTGTGGATATTTTTTTTTTTTTTCTGGTAGTAGCTTGCATGTTACTTGTGCATGTCGTCACCATTGCTGTGAATTAGCCTATGACATCATGAAAGGGAAATGTCTCAGTGTTAAAATTTTTAATTAAAATTTTTATAATGTACATGTAAATACCTTAAGAAGATTCTATGATTGTAGAATCCAAACAAACTTTCTAAAGGCCTTTACTGTTGCTTCTGCCTCTTTATATTTCTTCTTTTGCCCTGAACTCCCATTTCTCACCCCCTTTGACCCCTTTGGAATGGGTATTTCTGAAGTAGAGTATAACATTTGGGGGGATATATGCCCAAGATTGGTATGGTACATGAATTTTGAGTTTTTGAGTCGTCTCCAAACTGATTCCCATAGTGGCTACAACAGCTTGCACTACCATGAGCAGCTCGGATAAGAACTTTCTATCTGGACATCCTCAGCACTATTTAGCATTATTTATATTCGTGATCGTTGCCATTCTAAAAGGGATAAAATTAAGTATAAAAGTAGTTTCAAGGGACTGGAGAGATAGCCTAGAGGTTAAGAGAACCGACTGCTCTTACAGAGAACCAGGGTTCGATCTCCAGCACCCAAATGGCGGCTGAGAACCGTCTGTAACTCCAATTCCAGGAGAACTACATTTCCAGGGGAATCTGACGCCCTCTTCTGACCTCCTCAGCATTGCACGACACGGGTTCACAAACCTACATGCAGACAGTACACTCATATAAATAAATAAATAAATGAATAAATAAATAAATAAATAAATAAAATTAAAAAAATTTTTAAAAAGTAGTTTCAATCTGAATTTTCCTGATGATTAAGGATACTGAATGTTTGTTTTTTTTGGTATTTCTCAGCCATTTGTGATTCACTTAAAAAATTTTTTTTATTAATTTTATTTATTTCCGTATGTGTATGAATGTACTGTCTGCATGCAGGTCTGTGCACCTGTGTCGTGCGATGCCGCGGAGGTCAGAAGGGGGTCTCAGATTCCCCTGGAGCTGGAGTTCTCCTGGAATTGGAGTTTCAGACAGCTCTCGGACGCCATGTGGGTGCTGGGGATCGAACCCGGGTCCTCTGCAAGAGCGGTCGGCGCTCTTAACCGCTAGGCCATCTCTCCAGCCCCTGTGATTCATTTTTTAGAGAGTGTCCTGCTCAGGTTCCCATACCATTTTTCACTTATTGTTCTTTTAGGTTTACTTTTTTCAGTTCTTTCTATATTCTAGATACTAACCCTCTGTGAGATGTATATAGTTTGTGCCTATAAGAGTCCATAAATTTCCATGTTCTTTTACTTACTTTTATTTTTTTAATACTAAATAAAAATTTTTGGTCTTTGAAATTAATAAAATACTTTATTTTTTAATATTTATTGAAGATTTTTGCATTTCATACATCATTTTTCAGTGGAATTTAGACTCATTTACTTTTCCATGCTCCCCATCCCACCTGAGTTCATGCATTCTGCCATACATGTCTTGTATCTTTTCCTGAGTTGTTTTAAAGTTTTTCAAAGCAGAGGATGATTGTTTTTGAGAGAACTTTATTGTTTCAATTGGTTCTTTGTCCCAGTTCTTTTGTTTTTGTTTCCTCCAATTTGTATTGCTTCAACACACACACACACACACACACACACACACACACACACACACACATAAACACACATCAGATCTGTACTAAAATTCTGTCTGAAAATAAACTGTATGTTATTTTTGTAATTCATTTTAATTAAATCAATTCCCTGAATTTTTCCTTCTGTCTGCTCTGTCCTGTGACACATGAATTACAGCATCAGGCTTTTAACATTCATGGACTTCTCAAAAGTAGAACTGTCTTAAGTATTCTCTCAAAAGATCAATTGAGATTTGTACTTGATCTGGGATATAATTCTTTTTTGACCATTTTCACAGCTTCTTTGGTTCTCGGGATGCAAATTCATGTGTTTAGAATGAATTAGTATTATATCAGACACAAACCCATCTTCTATTGCACAGAATAGTAAAAGCTTGTTGACACTGGATTATAAATAAGATGTCACATTTTGCTGTAAGGTAGAAGGCACAGGTACATAAATCTGTTACTGAATAAATTGGGGAATTATTGATAATTAATATGTAAGCAATTTAAGAAGTAGTCATGGAAATGGTCCCCAATATTGGAAGGAAAAGTTCATTGATGGAGATAACTGAATCATACCTTTAGCAATGGGAGAATATTATAAAAGAGGTATCTCAAATACCTCTACAATGACACTCTCCTGGAACTGAGGAGATGACTCAGCAGTTAAGAGCGCTCACAGATCTTCCAAAAAACTAGGGTTCAGTTCCCAGTACCCATAGTGAGCAGCTCACAACCACCTGTGAATACAGCTTCAGTGTAACACAAGTTCTATTCTTGCCTCTGCAGGCTCCTGCACTCACATGTACATTTTCACACAAAACAAACACATACACATAAAATACAATAACTCATTAAGAGTATAAACACATGCAGCCAATACACTTATACATGATAATGATTATATTTTATTTATTTAATTTTTGGACATCACACTAAAAGCTCAGGCTACAGAAGCAAAAAATAAGTGGTATCATAACAAAAAAAAAATCTTCCCAGAAAATGAGATAAAAACAAAATGAAAAGACAATATTCAGATTAGGAGGAAGATTGTAGTAACAGTTGTGGCAAGAATTAAGTTATTCTAATAAGATGAGCATACTATATATCCACTTTGTAGGGATAACACTTGTGACATAGTATATTCTATTTTATAAGTCATTACTTAACTGTAATTGAGTAAACTGGAGTCTATAAATGCCTTAGGTCTCTGTGGAATAGCAGAGATCATTTATGTTGTTTGCTTCATTCCAGGAGCTGCCTTTACATTTTCTCAGAGGGAATAGGTCATGGCTTATTAATGAAAATGAGTTTAAAGTCCCTGAAATGATTCTGGCATAATAAACTGAATAAATCATATGCCATTGCCTCTGGGACAACCTCACAAATGGGGAGAGAAACCATAAATTCTCCTTGTCCAAGGGGAAAAGAAGAGTAATTTAGGAGCAGGAAGCAAACTTTGTGGGCAGTGAGTCTGAAGGAATAATAGTCATACATCTTGAGGTAAGTTGGACTTGATACCATTACCTCATTCCTAGATTGCTGTGATTCTTTTTATTGTTTATTTATATTGAATCCTTAAGTATTTCATACAATCATACCAATCCTATCTAAACTCACTCCCTTTCCACAACAACCCCATAGATAGGCCACAGGATTTCAGGCATTCTGTCACAAATATTAAGGCCTTTTGAGTCAAACTTGTGTACCCAGTCAGAGCCTCAGCACCAGTTAATCCACTGCACCCTGATCAACCTATCTAGAGTTACTCCAATAAAGATGAACTCTCCCTCATCCAGCAATGATCAGCTGTCAATAATTCTTCAGCTAAGGCTGGGGATGCTTGCACATTTTCTCAATTCTATACTGGGTTTTGTCTGATTCATTTTACATGAGTCCTGTGTGTGCTGTTACCAATGCTGCAGGCTCATATGAGAAAGTCCCTAAAAGCCTAGAAGGATGTCTCCCCAAGGTTATACAGCACCTATGCCTCTCACAATCTCTCTGCCTCCTCTCCTGCAATGGTCCCTGAGCCCTGGCTGTTCATTATGAGTCCCATCTTGGAAACAAGCATTTGGAAATCTCTAATTCTCTGTACTTTGGGCAGTTGTGGCCCTCTACATTCATTATCCCCTTTTGCATGAGAAAGTTGTTTAGTACAGCTGATTATTTCAAAGATGCTACAAAAATACAGTATTTCCTTTGTTAGCTCCTGCAATGTGTATTTTCTTTGAAATGAAAATAAAATTCTATGAACTGAAAGATACCTAATACCTCTTTGACAGTCGAATGAGACATTTAGATACTGGGAATGAATAGGGGTCAGAAGAACTAAAAATCTACCAAGATCCTCATCAGTTAGAATTATTAAGATTAAAATTTATATATATAAATATAGGATATCCAGTTCCATTTTTTCAAATAAATTATAATCAATATTTAATGTGTATAAGATATATGTTAGTATGTATATAATATGTATTATATAAAATAGCATATATAGAGTTAAATTTTAAAAATCCATGTATATAAACATAAATTGTACATAACAATAGTAATAAATATGCAATTTACATATCTTGAAGGCTATATTAATTGAGGATTTTCATTAAAATATAAGTTATAGTTCATCAGCAATGTCTGGAGTTTCTAACCCATTTTCTGAAATGCACAAAACTTCAATAAAAATATAATGCAAAAATAATTTATACATACAACTAGGAAAATGAACATGAATATTTTTAGAGTGAAATATTTTGATATTCATTTGTAAATAAGTGAATTTTCAAAACAACATGAAATACATGTCTGTATTAGTTTTATTAATGTAATTTCTGACTCAGCTTCACATACTGGTGAATAACTATTTTGAACATCATTCTTACATCAGAATATCATTTATTTAATATTTGTCATCAAGTTTGAACCTTCAAACATTCAAGCTAGCCATAAAAACAATACTGTCAGATCATTCCCCTTTCAGATAGACCCCACATGATGACAGACATTGTTGGTTAATGGTTTCAGTTAGAATGTGGTGGAACAGATGTCAGCCTGGAGAGGGATTGTGAGATTTGTTGTCAGTGGCTAATAAATCTTGCTTTTGTAATTGTGCCAAGTTGCAGCTCATTATGAATTATTAGTATTCCCACGAAAGGAGTTAGAGATAAAAGCATGAAATTAAATTTGGAGAATATCAAACCTGCACAAGGTTTGTCAAATATAAATAAATGTTTATTAAGAGCAACTCTGGTTCCATTGTTACAAAGGACAAAAGTCATGGGCTGGAGAGATGGCCTAGTGGTTAAGATCACCGAGTGCTCTTGCAGAGGACCACGGATCTATTCCCCAGTACTCATATGGCAGCTGAGAACCGTCTTTAACTCCAGTTCCAGGGGACTCTGACACCCTCTTCTGACCTCCTAGGCATTGCATGACATGCGTGCACAAACCTACATGCAGACAGTACATACATACACACAAAAAATTAAATAAAATTTTAAAAAAGTACAAAAGTCCATGATTTCAATACTAGCACCTATTTTATTTTGTTGTCAAAGTTCTATTCAAATATTGACTATCCTAATTAAGAATTTAAACCATAATATTTAATGGATCCCATAAGGCTCTCTCTTAGAATATAGACATTTCTATCCTTCATTTACCATTTAGAACTAGATGCTGTAACTAGCTCTTAAAATGTTAGATTCCATTGTCAGAATTTCATAATTTATTTGGGGGAATTCAATATGAAATTTTGTATTGTTTCTTCTGTATCATTTCAGAAGTGCTAAATGATCAAAATGGGCCAACAGAATAAAACGGTGCCAGCAGAATTCATTCTGACCAGAGTTACACAGCGGGTAGAGCTACAGTTCCCACTTTTTGGAGTCTTCCTTCTCATCTATGGAGTCACAGTGGTGGGGAACCTAGGCATGATCATTTTGACCAAGCTGGACTCTCACCTTCACACACCTATGTATTATTTTATCAGACACCTGGCCTTCGTTGATCTCGGTAATTCTACTGTCATTTATCCCAAGATGATGGTAACTTTTGTTGTGGAGAAAAATGCCATTTCCTACTATGCCTGTGCCACACAGATGGCGTTCTATATCACCTTCATTATCAGCGAACTTTTCATGTTGTCTTCGATGGCCTATGACCGCTATGTGGCCATCTGCAGTCCTCTACTTTACAATGTCGTCATGTCTCAGAGACGTTGCCGGGTGTTGGTGGGCATTCCATATCTCTACAGTACCTTCCAAGCCATCTTGATAACTAGTAAGATTTTTACTCTGACATTTTGTGGCACCAATGTCATCAGCCATTTCTACTGTGATAATGTTCCCATGTTACTTTTGCTGTGCTCAAATGCACACGATGTAGAAGTGATAATTATATTATTTTCAGCACTTAATTTGATCTCCTCCCTCCTGGTAGTCCTGGGATCTTACCTTCTTATTCTGCTAGCCATATGTCGAATGCGCTCTGCAGAAGGCAGGAAGAAAGCTTTCTCCACCTGTGGCTCCCATCTGACCGTGGTGGTTGTATTCTATGGGACTCTGCTCTTCATGTACCTGCAGCCCAAATCCACCCACTCCTTTGAAACAGATAAAATAGTGGCTGTATTTTACACCTTGGTGATCCCCATGCTTAACCCCTTGATATACAGCTTTAGAAACAAAGAGGTCAAAAGTGCCTTTCTAAGAATCTTTAAAAACCGATGTCAAGTTTGTTAATCTTTTATATAGAATGATGGCTTAATAAAATAAAAGGCAGTATCACTAAACACTACTTCCCTTATGGGCATATTCAATTTGTTCCATAGGGAAGAAAGAAAATCATGATACTATAGACAACAGTGATCTATGATCCTTCTAGTCACACCAATTAATTCTTATATTTAAGTTCTCAATGAAATGCCACTTCTTCCTCAGCCTTTCTTGTTTCAGATTTAATATTCCTTTAGTGATCCCATTGAACATAATAGTTCAGCAAGGAGAACATGTATTTAACTACACTTTAGTAAACTGTTTGATTTTCAGTGTTTTAGTTTGGTTCTTTCTTTCATTTTGCTTTAGTGGACACTTGTCTACTTAACATTGTTTTCTGTGGTTTGAACTTAAAAAAATGTGCAAATAGGGGCTGGAGAGATGGCCTAGCGGTTAAGAGCGCCGACCGCTCTTGCAGAGGACCCGGATTCGATTCCCAGCACCCACATGGCGGCTGAGAACCGTCTGAAACTCCAATTGCAGGAAAACTCCAGTTCCAGGGGAATCCGACGCCCTCTTCTGACCTCCGCGGCATTGTACGACACGGGTGCACAAACTTGCACGCAGACAGTACATTCACACATACAGAAATAAATAAAATTAATAAAAAAAAAAAACCTAAAAAATGTGCAAATAAGGATAGTCTCATAGAGAAAAAGCCTTTGGATTCTGTGTTTCTTTCATTTCTTTTTTTTCCATTTTAAAGATATTTTAATTAAGCTAGAGAAATTAATTTACTTACATTTAAAATGGCTATAGATAGGGCTGGAAAAATTAGTCAGGTGGTAAGACCATTGAATGGGTGCTCATGCAGAGGACCCAAGAAGCCACATGGCAGCTAACAACCATTCATGACTCTAGCTCCAGGAGACCCAACACCCTCTTCTGTCCTCCTGCCGCCACCACACCCGGCTCACTTACATAAACACAGGAAAAACACTCATACATATAATAAAATAAAATAAAATAAAATTAAATATATTGACAGTGAATGATATATTTTTGTATGTTATCTTTTGTTCAACATTTCTTTGGTTTTGAGCATTCATTTTTGTGCACCATGATGCCCTCAAATATGTGATAAACTTCTGAATTCTACATGCCCACTTTGAATCTCCACAATATTTCAAAAAAAATCATTAGGTAAATACAAGCTGAAAATACCCAGAAATAACAAAAATTAGAAAATATTTTCAAGTTTAAAAGGGCAGAGTACAGTCGTTATTCAATACCTTTACATCTTGCCTGGACCTCAGAGATGAAAGCTGTATGACATTCTGAAACGTTAAAAACAAATCTCAGACAGAAACAACTGCTCTTTGAATAAAGCAAGGCAAAGCAAACACTCATTACCACAAACTCTAAAATAGTCATCTTCTTATCATAAATACTGGGCAATTAGAGAAATAGAAATATGTGACTTCCTTGTGTAGATAATTAACATAGATAGATTCTCCATTGATAATGACAGCAGAATGAACAGGAAGCACTTAAAATAACTACTATAGTTCTGTTAAATCCACTGAACATTTCATTGCAAACATTATAAAGAACAAAATAAGGATTCATTTAAAAATTTTAGAAGAGGATGTAACACATTATGAACAAATATTTTTTTTAATTTTTTTAATTTATTTTTATGTGTGTGAATGTACTGTTTGCATGCAGGTTTGTGCATCCGTGTCGTGCAATGCCGTGGAGGTCAGAAGAGGGTGTCGGATTCCCCTGGAACTAGAGTTAAAGACGGTTCTCAGCCGCCATGTGGGTGCTGGGGATCGAACCCGGGTCCTCTGCAAGAGCAGTCGGCGCTCTTAACCACTAGGCCATCTCTCCAGCCCATGAACAAATATTTATGGAATAGCAATAACAGCAGATCATGACTACCCATTGAAAAGGAAAAGATAACAATTTAAGTTACCTACAGAATACTTAAAAATTGAGACAAATAGGGAGTGGAGAGATGACTCAGTGATTAAGAATACTGGCTACCCTTGCAGACGACCTGGATTCAATTCCCAGTACCTATAGGGCAGCTAACAACAATTTCCCACTCCAGTTCTAGAAAGTCCAGCACCCTCAACTGATGTCCTCAGGAATTTCACAGCATAAGTGTACTAACACACTTGGAGGCAATACTCATACACACATAAATAATAATAAATAAAAATTATTTAAATATTTAATACAAATATACATATATATATACATATATATATATATATATATATATGAAAAGCTACCCAAATCACTTCAGTGAACTATAGACCACATGTAGTTTAACATGCGTATGTTTTGTGCTTGACATTTTTGTTTGTTGGTACTTTTGAGACAATTTCTCCCTGTAGCTTCACCTAGCCTAGAACTCACAATGTAGTTGGTCTCTTGGTTTCCTATATTCACTGGAAGATGTGAACTTCAGCTTTCTGCTCCAGCTCCAGGCACCATGCCTCCCCACTGAGAGCCTTGAGTGACTCCATCTTGGATAAACACTCATGTCTTGGTCAGAGTTAGGCCCAAGTTCCAGGAAAAACTACAGTATGTGCTATGGCAAAAGATCAAGAGCACCTCCCCTAATTCAGCCTGCCTTTGGGCCAATCGATTGTGTTCAAGCAGCGTGAAGCCCCTTGGAAAAGAATGGGCTCCTTAGGGGGTGGGAAGCACTCCTTCAGGGCTGTGAAAGTTCATCCTGAACTCAGGAAGCTATAGGAACCAGGAACTCAGGGCCAACTGTATTCTTGTAGTCACTGTAGTCATGGGAACTAGGCTTGTTTCCTTATGTAATGGAACTTCCTTGCTTCCCTTTAAAATCCTTCTCCTGGGGCTGAAAAGATAGCCTAGCTGTTAAGAGCGCCGGCTGCTCTTGCAGAGGACCCGGGTTCGATCCCCAGCACCCACATGGCGGCTGAGAACCGTCTGTAACTCCATTTCCAGGAGAACTCCACTTCCAGGGGTATCCGACACCCTCTTCTGACCTCCGCAGCCTTGCACGACTCAGGTGCACAGACCTGCATGCAGACAGTACATTCATACACATAGAGAAAAATAAATAAAAAATTAAAATTCTCCTCTAAGAGAGTGGGACTGGCTCCCTCCCACCTGCTGCATTGGTCTGCAGGAGTTGAAGGATTCTTTGTTACAAGCTCGAGCCTGGACCAAGTTTGTAACAAAGGATCCTTCATGCGCTTGCATTTGGTCTGGTCTCCCGAGTGTCAATGCAGGGGGTTTCGTGACTCTGAGCTAGGCATTTGGGAACACCTCTGGGATCCCCAAGCTGCAACCCCTCCGGACTTAAGAGCCAAGGAGGATCCTTATTGGGGTAAGTGTTTAATGTTGTCCTATGTCTGTAGATTGTTAGTATTTCTGCTGTGTTTTGTGTAAGGACACAGAGGGGGGCTTTGTGGTCTCCTAACACTGGCGTTCCTCTTTCATTTCTGTTATCTGAACCTTGAGGAAATTCTGGGGAGATCAGAAATGGCTAAGGTGGATGCGCCAGGGGGTGTGATCTCAGGGTACAGAAGACGTTCCAGACCCCTTCTGTGGGGATGGAGAGACCCCCCTGGGTAGGTTCCCAGGTCTGTGTGAGATGAGAACTTTGCAGTGTGAGAGACCAGCATTCTACTTTTGTCTTTTGTGTCAGTCTAGGAATTCTATGGTACCGGTTCAGCAGCTGTCAGTTGTTAGTCTTTTGTCTTTTTGTGTGTTGTCTGTGCTTGTGTTAGTCCAGTTTTGTGTGTGTTTGTACTCATGTATCTGACTGAGACAGATGTTATGGGACAGACCTCCTCAATCCCTTTGGACTTAGTAATTTACCATTTTAAGGAAGTCTCTGATCAGGCTCACAATTTATCTGTTCATGTCAAGAAAGGAAAAATGATCACTTTTTGCAGCTCTGAGTGGCCCACTTTCAAAGTATGATTCAGCTACCATTCAAGCAGTCTAGGAGATTGGCTTCTGGCTGTGAGTGGGACACCCAGACCAAATTCCTCATATAGTAGTTTGGAGAGACCATATAGAAAATCCACCCCCCTTGGGTTAAATCCTTCTTGCCTGCACAGAAAACAAAGATTTTGGCTGTAACCACTCAAACCCGAGATTTGGCAGAAGGTCACCAAAGGCTCTGGCATTAGGCTCTGAGTGCCCTGTCTTTCAGGGTGGGAAGGAGGAAGACCTTCTCTTTCTACTCACCCTTTACCCATCTCTTTCTTTTTTTTTTTAATTTAATTATTTTATTGATGCTTTGTGCATTTGGTACATCATTTTCCAATTCAGATCAGGCATTTTTCCCTTTCCCTCCCCCCCCCCACCTCATCCCAGATCATGTATTCTGCCATAACTGTCTTGCATCTTTCTCTGTTTTTTTTTTTCCTTTTTTAGCTATAAGTGATAATCCATGAGTACAAGCATCCTATCTCTTTCTACAATGTTCTTCTAAACCCCTACTCCCATCTCTCGTTTGCAGGCAAGGATGCACACAAAGGGCCCATGTTGTGAACTCCAAGCAGCCAGCACTTCCATTGTTCCACTCTCCCAGAAATACAAGATACAAGATCCATCATAGTAAGATGCCAGGCAGCTGGCCCTCCTTAACAGGACTGTAAGTTAAGGTGGAAAAGGCATTTAATGAAATCAACCCAGTATTTGGGGGCTTTGAGTACAAAAGTGTTTTAATGGAGCTAACTAAAAAATTTCTTTCTAAGCATATTAAAATTTTTAACTGCATATTTATAAATACAGATTTTTTTTAAAGTCTTAAACTCTAAATGATTGAATGTAAATGTAACAATGAAAAAATAATGGTTCCACAGCCCTGCACAGGGTGTGCAGCAAACCAAAAAACTGAGAACTTTCTGTGCCTTGTCATCAAGTTATTCTATGAGTCATTGTTCAATTAAGTGGTGTGTCTGTCCAAGTTGTCTGTGTTAACCATTCTCCTATGTGTCTGAGATTAATGTCATGTGTGTTTGTCTGTGTTGGTTTCTGTTAAAGGTGGCCACTTCGAAGTTCTTTCATTGTATTATTCACAAAAATTAAGTTTACTTTTGGCATGCCTCTAAACTTTTTCGAAGACCTAATTTAAACTTGGGTTCCTAAGTTCCTACAGAAAAAAATTCTAAACTGGTGATCTAAAGGTTTTATTTGTTATCTGTTAAGACTGTATTCGGTCTCCAAATTAAACTGTTTTAAAGTTGCAGATATTCTAACTTCAGTTTCCTTTCAACTTGTTTTCCAGACCTCTGAAGACCTGAATTTAACCTTTATGGTTAAAACAGATGTTTGTTTTCTTTCCTCTTACTTAGCTAGGCTTTTGACAGCTGTGCCACTGTCTCTGACCAGAGACCAATTTCATTCATACTCTGGCACCTAAATAGTGGCACAGAGCTTCCCCTGGATATATGTGAACTGCAATTTCTTCCCTCCAATGAAACAGCTTAAAATGTTTTTTGGTATTGTCCATTGTTGAATTGTCTTGGTTTTGTACTGATTTGGTAGGACTGAATGTTTCCTGATACCTCATTCTTTAGCTTCTTTCTTGGTGAAACTGTCTTTAATTATTATATTGTGATTTTAGTTATGGCTAGTCTTCAATACAAACTGGACATATAATTCTGTGTTCCATCACTTGTTAAAATATTTCAAAAAGTTCATAGTTTAAAACTAAACGTAAAAAGAATCAATGACAACATGGTAAGAAAACTATATTAGCCACCCCAATGTTGGGAATGCAGTTGGGGCTGTATGCTTTAAATAACATCTCTGAAGAATGAAAACATGTCTGACAGCAAGGTATGTGAATCTATCTTTTGCTTTTCAAAGCTATAATTCAAAATCTGGGGACAGGTAACATGGCCATCATTTGAGATAGCCTCTTCATTATCTTGGGTTTGTTTCCTGGACCATGTTAAAGAAAAAATTGTGTGCTTTACTGGATAGTTTTGACAGAGTTGAGCTAAGAAACCTCAATAATTGCCTTCATTGGACTGGTCTGAGCCCATTATGGGCAATGCTATCCTTGGCCAGATATTTCTATAGATTTTCTCCAGCCAGTAAGCAGCATCTCTTCCTTACCTTTGTTGCAGTTACTACCTTCAGGCTCCTGACATGGGCTTTCCCTATTAGTCAGAGTGTTTTGCAACAGCAATTAAGAGTTTATGAAGAATATTTAAGTCCAGCTACAGTTTAAGAATGTTTTCTGTAAATGATGTCCCTGCAATGGTTAATTCAGCTCAGGTTCTTTTTGTCTGTTAAACTCCAGTCTTCTGTGAAGCAAATTGAGCTTGTAAATTCCAGGCTTGTGGAGTCAGGTGCTGTGGCGCACACGTTTAATCATAGCACTTGGGAGCCCAGGCAGGCAAGGATATCTGTGAGTTCAAGGACAGCCCAGTCTGCATGGAGGTTTCAGGGCCAGTTGGAGCTGTATAGGGGTGCCCTGACTTAGAAAGACCAAAAGCAAAATGAAGCTATTACACTTTCCAGTTTGTAAGTGTTTATAAATACTCTGGTTAGTCTAATCCAAAGTTTGATGTTCTGTGCCCTCTTCTGCTCCAAGAACAACAGTGCCAGCTGGTGGGGGAAGGACTGGCTTCACAGTATTCTGTGTGATTGGGGAAGCTCTCCAGCACTCTTGCCCTGAAGCAATGGATCACTTTTGATTGTCTTTTTTAAAGGTATAACTTTGCTTCCAAAGCTCAGGATATAGTCGTTGGACTTCTATGAAAACTTAAGCCCAACCTTAATTGTGGAAATAATTTTTATATGTTTAAAATAAATATCATACATTTATATAAAGGTATTTCAGTAAAGATTTATATAGAAATGCAAAAAATAATATGTTAATGGACTTAATTTAAATACAAATTATCGTCCATGTTTGTTTCACTTATAATTTGTATAACAATTACTTTGAGTTTAATGTATACAAATGTTCTCTATAAATTTTGTGTTATACAGTGTCATCTTGCAACATTTTCTTTTACTTGTAGGATAATTTAACTAAAAGTCCAAATTAACATACAGTCACTTATAATTTGTATAACAACTACTTTGGGTTCAATGTATACAAATGTTCTCTATAATTTTTGTGTTGTACAGTATCATCTTGCAACATTTTCTTTTACTTGTAGGATAATTTAACTAAAAGCCCAAACATATAGTCAAGGATAAACAGCTTGGGTAAATTTAATGAAAATTTACACTTTAATTCCTGCTTATAGGTATTGTATAATGTAACAATTTAAATCTTTAAACTAACTATGGGAAAAGTTTTGCATGTTCCCATAGGTCAAAATCCCACCAACTTAATGACTGAGAAAGAAAAGTTACAGCTTTGCATTGTACAGGATAGACCAAGAAATACCAGCAGAGAAGTTGGGCCACCTAAACATTAAAGGAAGAAAAGCCTCAGACTGCCTGAGTCAGAGGCATCAAACATCTCTGTGGATCCTATTTAAAACAACTGTTTACAATGTGTCCTAATGAAGTTTACCTTCCAGGTGCTGCAAGGTTTTAATATAAGAGCCAACTGTTATGGTAGTAATTTCTTATAAAATAGGTATAACTGCTTTCTTTAATTAACTGGTGGACATAAAAACTATGAAAATATAGTTCAATACAGGAGAGCTCTAATATCAAAAATGAATTATTCTGACAAGGAGATGTTGACTAGGAGATCCAAGCCCCTAAAAGATAAAAGCCTTTTGCCTATAAATTGGGATATCTGCAAAAAGAGTGGCGGTAAGGCCCTGCTGTTGAAGTCCTGCTGTAAACATGAGTAAAATATTTTGAGACCACATTTTCAAGTGTACAGTAGCCTCTGAAGTGCCAGAGAGTATTACTGAGGGCCACTAAAACAATAAAGCAAATATCAGTCTCCTTGAGTCAAACAAAAACCCAAGTAAACAATAGAAACTGTACTTTCAGGGCAAGACCATACCCAGCTAAGCCTCCAACTTTTGAAAGGAAAATACTGAATGAGTTTTCTACACCAACAAGTCCAGGGCAGAGAAAAGCTATGAATATGGTTGAACTAGACCAGGGTCCATCTCAAACTTACAGCCAAACTCACCAGTTTCATTCACATGGTGCTGGCTTTAGAGACATGAGGTATTCAAGAGAAAATGGGTCATCAGTTCTTCCTCAGCAGTTTCAAAGGACCAGAACCATCAAGGCCAGGCAGAGTGCAGCAGGGGCATCCCTGCATAAAGAAGACCCTGTTAGGCCATTGCATGAAGCTGTGAAGGTGAAGCATGTTTGGCAGTGGAGACCTCAAGCAGACATTTGAGATGCCAGAGTTGTGAAATATTTGCCAAGGAGAGCTGCATACAGGGAGTGATACCATTCTAAGAAACAGATGTATGTTGTATGCAAAGCTGGAAGAACTGAGCCATCTAAGCCCTTTGGAAGTAAAGTCCCAGAAGTCTCATGTGGAGCTACTGGACTTGGTGTTTGCCAAGCTGGTTTTTGGTCTTGTTTTGGTCTTATAGTTCCTCACTATGCCCTATTACTCCCTTTTGGAATGGGAATGTGTATTCGGTTCCACTGTATGTTAGGAGTATATAATTTGTCTTTTGATTCTACAGGAGCTTACAGTCAAGAGATTGGCCTGGATTTCAGAAGAGACTTTGGACTATAGACATTTGAATAGTATTGAGACTGGTAAAGACTATGGGGTCTTTTAAGGTTGGACTAAAGGCATTTTGCATTTCATATGTTCATGAACCTACAGGGGTCAGGGAGTAGAATGTGGTGGTCTGAATGAGAATGACCCCCATAGGCTTCAAGTATTCAGAGATTATGTCCCCAGTTGGTGGTGCTGTTTTGGGAGGTCACAGAAGGTGTGCCCATGCTGGAGGAAGTATGTCACTGGAAGCAGGCATCGAGAGTTCAACAAGCATTGCAGGTCTCCATTTTTTTTTCTCTTTCTGCTTCCTGTATTCACTGGAAAATGTGAAACATCTTTTTGCTCCACCTCCTGCCACCATGCTTCCCTTCCATGATAGACTCTAATTCCCTGGAACCATCAATAGTAAGTTCAAATAAACTCTTCCTTTTATAAATTCCCTTGGTCATGGTGGTTTTATCGTAGCAACAGAAAAGTAACTAATACATCTGGTTTCTTCAATCAAGAATTAAAAGAGATAACCTAAAACTCACATCAACTAATTATTCAAGTTGTCTCAGAACACAGGCACACTATATCGCCAACAAAGGCAGGCTTGAGCTTCATATCAGACAGAGGCAAAAAGAAAAATTTGCATGGCCAGAACAAAATAAAAAATACAAATAATATGAAAAACTAAACTCATATCTCCCCACTATACCTGACCTGTCCTATAGAAGTGATTTACAATGATAATACCTATATAGAATCCCAGGAGACAAAAGCACATACACCAGAATGATCAAAGAATTTAATGAATTTATTAACCTACAACATACAAACAACTCACAGAACTCAGAGAGGGGAGAGATAAGCCCTAGACTGAAGGTCAATAATATACATATAAGAATTAAATGGAAAAGAAAATTCAGGATTTGAAAAGTGAATTCACAAAAGAGATAGAAATATTGAACAAAACTCAGTCTGAATGAAGATAGACTTGAAAACTTAAATAAGCCAATTGCAAACTACAGGAAAAAGCCTCACCAATAGAAAGAATGAAATGGGAAATGTAATATCATGAATGGATGATAAGGTTGAAATGTGGGACACCATGAAAAGACCAAATTTATACACCATTAACATCGAGGAAGGAGAAGTATCTCCAGTAAATGAAATTGACCAGAGCAGCAACATTTTTATAGAAAAAAATAACTCACCCTAATTGAGGAAAGATAGACCCATGCAGGTCCCAGATGCACACAGAACACAAAATAAACAGGGCATGACAGAACAGAAACTCCCCACAGCATATCATAGTAAAAACACTAAATATACAGAACAATGAGAATACTAAAATCTTCAAGAGGAAAACATATAAAGAAAAATGGATTAGTGCTATAGTTGGATTTTTAATGCAAACTATAAAGACCAGAAGATTCTAGAGCAAAGTATTGAAGTTCAATTGATGCCATCCTGGAATACTTTAACTAGGAAAATTGTCTTTATAGTATAAGGGGAAATAAAAGTCTCCCATGACATGAATAGTCTGTAAGAATATATCTACACAAAACCAGCCTACAGAGAACACTCAGTCACTAAGGACATAAGAAAGGAATGAACATACCTAAGAAGATACAGAAAAAAACAAATAAAGTTATAATGAAATAGAAATTAAAATGACCATAACCAACACCAATCTTTCACTAATAGCTTTATATATTAAGCACCTCATCTCCACAGGCAAATGACAAAGACTAGTTAAGTAGATTAAGGAATAAAATCTATGATTTCATTGATATAAGAAATTAATCTCACTTTTAAATAAGCACCACCTCTGATGGAATGGATAGAAAAAAATTTCCAACCAACTTGCACAAAGAGACAAGCAGGGATTACAATTCTAATATCTAACAAAAACAGAATTGAAATTAGCATAAATCAGCAGAGATATTAGGTCACTACATTCTGATGAAGAGAATAATTGACCAAAATATTTATAATCATGTACATATATGTACAAAATTCTGATGTCCAATTACACAGCAAGAGTACTACAGGACTTCAAAACACATATTATTACCAACATAAAAGTGATAGTAGAATACTTCAGTATTGCACTCTCTAAAATAGACAGATCAACTGGACAATAGTTAAGAAAGAAACATCTGAGTTAGATAATATTATATGTCTAATAGACCTAACACACATCTACAGAATATTGTACACAAGATCCAAAGAACACATATTCAGTTCAACAGCCCATGGAAGTTTCTCTAAAACAGATTACACACTGTGACAAAAGTAACTTGAACAAACACCAAAAATTGAAATAATTATGTGTATTCTATGAGACCACTATTCAATAAGCCTTAAAATCAATAGAAAGGGGGGCTTTAGTAGCTACACAAACTCATGGAGATTAAAAATCAAACTCCTCAAATGAAGAATGGGTCAAAAAAACTAACAAAGAAATAAAAGTATTCCTTAAACTAAATATAAATTATTGTACAACCCCCAAAAATCTATGGGGCATATTAATGGCAGTTTTACAAAGGAGGTTTGTAGCTATGAATCCCTCATTAAAATTCAGAAACAGCAAAAAAAAAAACCTTGATTTAATTATACACCTCAAGGACATAGAAATGCAAGAGTGAACTAAACCCACAGGATGAAAACAAATTTTAGCAAATGAGATCAGAATCAGTGAAACAGAAGCAAAGAAAACAATATAAATAATCAATGATCCTAAGAGCCATTTCTCTGAACTGAAACTTTTGCTTTTTCTATAAATCAGTCCTTTGTGAGAAATAATGATCTTTGTATAGAACTTAAAAGTATGATATGTTAGTAATTAAGAATTCTACAGAAACTGTATAATGCACAGATTGCCCAAGTTAAGAAAGTAATTTTGTTTTCATGGTCATGTTTAAATTAAAAAGGGGATTGTAAGGCAAAGTGAAACTAAGTCTAGTGAGGTGGTGGACTCTAGTTATCTGACTCAAATAGCCTTGAGAAAATCACATTAGCAAGAAGTACAAAAGAGAGAAACTGAAGAAAACAAAAACTTAGGAAAACAATGAACAGAATAAAAACAAGATATGAATCAAAACCATATCAGCTACAAAATGGCTTAAATCTAGAGCGAACAAGGGACTAAAGTAAGAGAACATTATAAAACAGGTGTCTCAAATATAGGACTCTACAATGACACTCTCCTGGAGCTGAGATGACTCAGCAGTTAAGAGTGCTTGCAGATCTTCCAAAGGACTAAGGTTCAGTTCCAGCTCACAACCACCTGTAAATATAGCTTCAATGGAACCCAAGTTCTCTTCTTGCCTTTGCAGTTTCCTGCATTCACATGTACATTTTCACACAAAACAAACACATAAACGTACTTTTTATTTTTTGGTCTTTTTGAGACAGGGTCTCCTTGTAGTCCCAGCTGTCCTGGAACTCACTCTGTAGACCAGGCTGGCCTTGAACTCACAAAGATCCGCCGGCCTCTGCCTCCCAAGTGCTAGGATTAAAGGCGTGCACCACCACGCCCGGCTAGTAAACATACATTTTTAAATGCAATAGCTCTTTAAGAGTATAAGCACATGCAATGAATACACTTATGCATGACAATGGTTATATTTTATTTATTTATTTAATTTTTTGGACATCACACCAAAAGCTCAGGCTACAGATGCAAAAAATAAGTGGTATCATATCAAACAAAAGTCTTCTCAGTAAATGAGATAAAAAACAAAATTAAAAGGGAACCTTCAGATTAGGAGGTAACAGTTGTGGCAAGAATTAAGTTATTCTAATAAGAGATACTTTTAACCATCACTTTGGCTGACAGAACATTAAAGAGAAGTCCCTAAGGAAATGTGTACTCTGCAAGAATCTCATGATGGAAAGAAAAGCCTGACCCTGATTCATGCAAGGGAATAAATTTATTTCCCTTAAATATGTGTTACATAGTAGTTCTGACAACATATCAGATAACCCTGTAGGAGAGACTGGAGCTCAGAATATGATGGGCAGTGATGAGCAAAACTTCACTTTGACCAGGCATGCTTAGCTTTGCTTACCTCTTCTTCTCTATTTAACATCATATCATAACCCTAATAATGGACTATGTATGTCACTGGACCCCTTTATGTGTTATTCTTTCTAGTTTGGTCACACTAAATACATCTTTCTCTGCATTTCACTTTTACCTGCCACTTTAATTTCCCTATTGAACATGGGTGGCAAAGTTCAGCTTGTTAAGGATGGGAGGACTGATGTTCTGACTCTAAAAACTTTTAATTTTTTTTATTTAATGATTTTTGTTTTATCTATATAGACTTTTGCCTGCACACATGTGAGTGCAATGCACATGCAGGCCAAAAAAGAGCATAGATCCCTTAGAACTGGAGTTATGGCCCATTGGTAGGAGTCACGTTGCTGCCAGGGAACAAATCTGGGTCCTCTTGAACAGGAGCCAATGCAGTTAAACACTGAGCTGTCTCTCCAGCCCCCAGTCCCTAACAACTTTTGAAACATGTCTATATCTAAACAATATGAGGGATTTGCAAAACCTAACTGGATATTTTGCAGGCCTCTTCACAATAGCAAAGAACTGAAAGCAATCCAAGTGTCCCTCAACCAACAAGTGGATAGAGAAAATGTGGTACATCTACACAATGGAATTCTATGCAGCAGTAAAGAAAGATGACATCATGAACTTTACAGGAAAATGGATGGAACTCGAGGTCATTATACTAACTGAAGTAACACAGTCCCAGAAAAAACAAATGAAGAATTGTATCCCTCATTTGTGGATGCTAACACCAAATCCTAGTTGAAAGGCAAGCTGAGCAAAGTTAATGTTATATTTCTTTTCATCTGAAGACAACCATGCTGTTATAATGTGAATCCCTTAACAGGCTCTAGAATTAACTGACCACTTATTTTCAGACTTTGTATTTGTGGTATATCTGTGGAGAGTATGTATTCATATATTAGAATAATATAAAATTAAAGGGAAAATGTGGTCTTCTAAACATAATTTGGAATTAATATAAGTTTATTTTCAGAGGTCATAATTTTCTTATATATTTGAAATATATATATATNATATATATATAAAACAACAAAAGGACTGGGTCAAAGAACTGACTGAAACAGTTAACTTCTGCCCAAACAATAAACCTCTGTAGAGAAAAATTTTTTTTGAGACAGGGTCTCACTATAGCCCCAGGTGGCCTGGAACTCACTCCGTAGAGCAGGCTGGCCTTGAACTCACAGAGATCCACCTGCCTTTGCCTCCCAAGTGCTAGAATGAAAGGTGTGTGCTACCACACCTGGCTTAAAGACAGTTCTCAGCCACCATGTGGGTGCTGGGAATCGAACACAGGTCCTCTGCAAGAGCAGTCAGCACTCTTAAGCGCTGAGCCATCCATCTCTCCAGCCCGAGAAAAACTTTTAAAAGACTGAGAAAAAGATGGAATACATGTATGGCAGAATGTATAAACTGGGGTGGGGTGGGGGACATGGAAATGGGAATGTGTCTAAACTTAACTGAGAAATTATGTATGAAATACACAAAACAATAAAATATTAAAAATATATATATAAACTAAAAATCAAACACTCAATAATATACATTAAAGCTACAATTACTCTTAATATACATTAAAGCTACAATTACTCTGAAGTGTAAAAGTAGGAAATAAAAATATACAAATTTAAAGCATTAAAAAAAACGAGATTTCAGAAGTAGGCAAGTCAACTATATAGGTAGGTCTCAAAATATAATGATTATCTATTTGCATTATATGTAATGAAAAAGGGTTTACTATCACCAGACATAAGAGAAATGCAAATATAGGCCACAGAAAGACAGCAGGACTTTTGAATGGAATAGCAACAAGAGAAAATACAACTAGTATTGGCAAAGATGTGTTGGAAAGAAACTTAGACAATGTTGGTAGAAATTTAGATGGGTATAGTCATTATGAAAAAATAAAGCAATCAAAAAATGGCTTAAAGTAGATATTGCTTACAGACTTTCTTTTAAATATATTTTCCCTTTCTATTAGCATATGTTTTACACAAATAATGGGCTTCCTTATGCCATTATGATGCTTTCATACTTATTTATAATATGTTTTAATCATAGTGTGATGCTAACCTTTCTTGTTCTCCCAAGTCAACAAAAATCTTACAGCTTACTACCTATTTGATGTGAAAAGTATATTTAAATTAAAACCTTTGGCGTTATAATGGAAATTTTACCTATAATATCATGATGAGCATAATACTTATCCACTTTGTAGCGATAACATTTATGTCATAGTATGTTCTGTTTTATAAGTCATTACTTAACTGGAATTGAGTAAACTGGGGCCTATAAATGCCTTAGGTCTCTGGGGAATGGCAGAGATCATTTATGTTGTTTGTTTCATTCCAAGAGCTGCCTTTACATTTTCTCAGAGGGAATAGGTCATGACCTATCTATTCAAATGTGTTTAACGTCTCTCAGATGATGTAGGCCTGATAAACTGAATAAACCATATGCCATTGCCTCTGGGTCAACCTCACAAACAGTGAGGGAAACCATAAATTCTCCCTGTCCAAGGGGAAAAGAAGAGTAATTTAGTCAGGAAGTTGAGCCTTTGTGGGCAGTGAGTGTTAAGGAATAGTCATACATTTTAAGGTAAGTTGGACTTTGTTCCCTTCCCTCATTCCTAGATTGTTCTGATTCTTTTCATTGTATATTCTGTCACATATATTTGGGCATTTTGAGTCAAACTTGTGCACTGAGACATCCCATCAGAATGAGTTAATCCAGTGCAGCCTGATCAGCCTATCTAGAGTTACTTCATTAAAGATGAACTCTCCCTCATCCAGTAATGATTGGCTGTCAATAGTTCTTCCCCTAAGTCTGAGGCCTCCTGAATATTTTCTCAGTTCTATCTTGGGTTTTGTCTAATTATTTTGCATGAGTCCTGTGCGTTCTGTCACCAATACTGCAGGCTCATATGAAGAGGAAGTTCCTACATGCCTGGAAGACTGTCCCCCCGTGGTTATGCATCACCCCTGCCTCTCACAATCTCTCTGCCTCCTTTCCTGCAATGGTCCCTGAGACCTGACTGAATGCTGTTCATTGTGAGTCCCATCGTGGAACAAGCACTTGGCAGTCTCTCATTCTATGTACTTTGGGCAGTTGTGGCCCTCTACATTCATTATCCCCTGTTGCATGAGAAATTTGTCAATAAGAGGGTATTATTTCAAGAATGCTACAAAAATTCAGTATTTCCTTTATTAGTGATTAGCTCCTGAATGCATATTATCTTTGAAAGGCAAATAAAATTCTATGAACTGAAAAGATACCTAATACCTCTTTGAGAGCTGAAAGAGGCATTTAGATACTATGAATTAATAGGAGTCAGAAAACCTAAAAATCTACCAAGATCCTCATCAGTTAGAATTATTAAGATTAAAATTTATAGATATAAATATAAGAAATCCAGTTCCATTTTTTGAGGTAAATTATAAGCAATATTTGCTATGTATAAAATGTAACTTAGTATATATATATATATATATATATATATTATATAAAATAACATACATAGAGTTAAATATTGAAAATTCATTTATATAAACATAGATTGTGTATAATAATAGTAATAAATATGCAATTTATGTGTCTTGAAGGCTATATTAATTGAGGATTGTCATTAACAAAAAAATTATAGCACATCATCAAAGGCTGTGGTTTCTAACCCAGTTTATGAAACACACAAAAATTTAATAAAAATAAAATGCAAAAAAGAATTTATAGTACAACTAGGAAAATATGCATGAATATTTATTCAGATTGAAATATTTTTATATTCATTTGTAAATAACTGAATTTTCAAAACAACATGATCTGCATATCTGTGTTAGTTTTATTAATGTAATTTCAGACCCAGCTTCAGATACTGAAGAATAAGATTTTTCATTTATTTACTTATTTATTTATTTTACATCTGAGGCAGGGTCTGCCTTTAGTCCTAGCTGCCCAGGAACACACTATATAGACTGGGCTGGCCTTCAACTCACAGAACCTGGCTCTGCCTCCTGAGTGCTGGGATTAAGGGGTGGACCACCACACCCGGCAAGAATTTTCTTTTTTTTTTTTTTTTTTTTGTATTTTTGAGACAGGGTCTCCCTGTAGCTCCAGCTGTCCTGGAACTCACTCCGTAGACCAGGCTGGCCTTGAACTCACAAAGATCCGCCTGCCTCTGCCTCCCAAGTGCTAGGATTAAAGGAAGGCATGCGCCACCAAGCCTGGCTAAGAATAAGTATTTTTTAACATCATTCTTAGATCAGAATATCTTTTTTTTAATATTTGCCAGCAATTTTGAACCTTTTAAACATTCCAGGTAGCCATAAAAACAATACTGTCGGGGCTGGAGAGATGGCCTAGCGGTTAAGAGCGCCGACCGCTCTTACAGAGGACCCGGGTTCGATCCCCAGCACCCACATGGCGGCCGAGAACCGTCTGAAACTCCAATTCCAGGAGAACTCCAGTTCCAGGGGAATCTGAGACCCTCTTCTGACCTCCGCGGCATTGCACGACACGGGTGCACAGACTTGCATGCAGACACTACATTCATACACATACGGAAATAAATAAAATTAATAAAAAAAAATTAAAAAAAAATACTGTCAATTCATTCCCCTTTCAGATAGACCCCACATGATGGCAAGTCTGGTTGGTTAATGGTTTCAGTTACAATGTGGTGGAACAGATGTCATGGAAAGAGACCGAGGTTTATTGTCAGGGGCTAATACATCTTGCTTTTGTAATCGTGCCAAGTTGTAGCTCATTATGACTTATTAGTGTTCCCACGAAGAGAGAGGTAAAAGCACAAAACTAAATTTGAGAATATCAAACCTGCACCAGGGCTGTCAGCTATAAAAAAAAAATGTTTATTAAGAACAACTCTGGTTCCACTGTTAAAAGGGAAAAAGTCCATGCTTTCAATACTAGCACATAGTTTATTTTGTTGTCAGAATATCTTTAAAAATATGACTATCCTAAATAAGAATTTAAAGCATAACATTGAATGGACCCCTTAAGGCTCTCTCTTAGAATATAGACATTTCTATCCTTCATTTGCCATTTAGAACTAGATGTTGCAATTAGCCCTTAGAATGTTAGATTCTATTCTGTCAGAATTTCATGATTTATTTGGGGGATTCAATATGAAATTTTGTAGTGTTTCTTCTGTATCATTTCAGAAGTGCTAAATGATCAAAATGGGCCAACAGAATACAACAGTGCCAGCAGAATTTATTCTGACAGGAGTTACACAGCGGGTAGAGCTACAGCTCCCGCTTTTCGGAGTCTTCCTCCTCATCTATGGAGTCACAGTGGTGGGGAACCTGGGCATGATCCTTTTGACCAAGATGGACTCTCACCTTCACACACCTATGTGGGGAACCTGGGCATGATCCTTTTGACCAAGATGGACTCTCACCTTCACACACCTATGTATTATTTTCTCAGACACCTGGCCTTCATCGATCTCGTTAATTCTACTGTCATTTATCCCAAGATGATGGTGAGTTTTGTTGTGGAGAAAAATGCCATTTCCTACTATGCCTGTGCCACACAGATGGTGTTCTACATCACCTTCATTATCAGCGAACTTTTCATGTTGTCTTCAATGGCCTATGACCGCTATGTGGTCATCTGCAGTCCTCTACTTTACAATGTCATCATGTCCCACAGACGTTGCCGGGTGTTGGCGGGCATTCCATACCTCTATAGTACCTTCCAAGCCATCTTGATAACTAGTAAGATTTTTATTCTGACATTTTGTGGCACCAATGGTGTCAGCCATTTCTACTGTGATGCTATCCCCATCTTACTTTTGGTGTGCTCAAATGCACGAGATGTCGAATTGATACTTATTTTATTTTCAGCACTTAATTTGATCTCCTCCCTCCTGGTAGTCCTGGGATCTTACCTTCTTATTCTGCTAGCCATATGACGAATGCACTCTGCAGAAGGCAGGAAGAAAGCTTTCTCCACCTGTGGCTCCCACATCACCGTGGTGGTTGTATTCTATGGGAATCTGCTCTTCATGTACCTGCAGCCCAAATCTGCCCACTCCTTTGAAACGGATAAAATAGCAGCTGTATTTTACTCCTTGGTGATTCCCATGCTTAATCCCTTGATATACAGCTTTAGAAACTAAGAGGTAAAAAGTGCCATTCTAAGAGTCTTTAAGAACCCATGTCAAATTTGTTAATCTTTTATATGGAACAATTGCTTAATAAAATATAAAGTCAGTATCACTAAACACTATTTCCATTATATATGGGCATATTCAATTTGCTCCATAGGGAATAAAAATAAAATCATGATACTATAGACAACAGTGAACTGTGATCCTTCTAGTCACACCAATTAATTCTTATATTTAAGTTCTCAGTGAAATGTTATTTCCTCAACATGTCTTGTTTCAGATTTAACATTCCTTTAGTGATTCCATTGTACTTAATATTTCAGCAAGAAGAACATGCATTTAACTAAACTTCAGTAAATTGTTTGGATTTCAGTGTTTTAGTTTGGTTCTTTCATTTTGTTTTAGTGGACACTTGACTACTTAACATTGTTTTCTGTGGTCTGAGCTTAAAAAAAAATAGTGCAAATATGGATAGGCGCTTAGAGAGAGCAAGCCTTTGGATTTTGTGTTTATTTCATTTATTTATCTTTTTTTCCATTTTACAGATCTTTTAATTAAGCTAGAGGATTTAATTTACTTACATTTAAAATGTTTATGGATAGGGAGAAACATTAGTCAGCAGGTAAGACCACTGGATGCTCATGCAGAGGACCCAAGAATCCGCATGGCAGCTCACAACCATTCATGATTCCATCTCCAGGGGACCAACACCCTCTTCTGGTCTCCTGGTACACTTACATAAACACAGGAAAAACACTCATACACATAATAAAATAAAATAAAATTTGTTTGTTTGTTTACTTTTTATCATTCATTTTTGTGTGCCAAAATGCCCTCAAATATGTGATTAACTTCTGAATTCTACATTTCCACTTTGAATATCCACAATATTTCCAAAAAATCGCTAGTTAAATACAAGCTGAAAATACCCAAAAATAACAAAAAGCAGAAACTATTTTCAAGTTTAAAAGGGTGGGGTAGAGTCCTTATAATACCTTTACATCCTGCCTGGACCTCAGAGGCAAAAGCTTTTTGACATTATTCTGGAAGGTTAAAAACAAATCTCAGACAGAAATAACTGCTCTTTCTATAAAGCAAGCCAAACTAAACACTCATTAGCATAAACTCTAAAATATTCATCTTCTTATCACAAATACTAGGCAATTAGTGAAACAGAAATATGTGACTTCCTTGAGTAGATACTTAACATAGATTCTGAATTGATAATGATATCAGAACCAACAGAAATCACTTAAAATAACTATTACCATTCTGTTAAATCCACTGAATAATTCATTGCAAACATAAATATAAAGAACAAGGTAATGATTCAATTAAAGTTTAATGAGATTTTTTAGAAGAGGATGTGAAATATTATGAGCAAATATTGATGGAATGGCAATAAGAGCAGATCATGAATAAACATTGAAAAGGAAAAGATGACAATTTAAATTACCTATGGTATACTTAAAAATTGATACTAATAGGGACTGGAGAGATGACTCAGTGGTTAAGAACATGGCTACCCTTGCAGAGGACCTGGGTTCAATTCCCAGCACCTATAGGGCAGCTAACAACCATTTCCTGCTCCAGTTTCAGAAAACCCAACACCCCCAACTGATGTCTTCAGGAATTCACAGCACAAGTGCACTAACACACATGCATGCAATACACATATACACATAAAATAAAAATAATAAATTAAAAAGCATTTAAAATGTAATACAAATCTCTCTTTCCATATATATGAAAAGCTACCCAAATCATTTCAGTGAACTATAGACCACATGTAGTTTAACATGAATATGCTTTGTGCTTGACATTTTTGTTTGTTGGTACTTTTGAGACAGTTTCTCCCTGTAGGTCCAGCTAGCCTAGAGCTTACAATGTTGCTTTCGTGGGTTAGATATTTTATTGTACATCCAAATTGAATGAAGAACAGAATGAACCTGGGAAGAAATATTGCTCACCATTTATTTCCAAAGTTTTATTATGATTGATCATTGGTTCTTATTTATTATCATTTAAGCTTTTAAATTGAATTTTTGAAAAATTTATATACCATATTTCGATCACATTCAGATATCCTGTTTTTCTACACTCTTCTTCTACCCCTCACAACTGATTTCTTCTTTACTGTCATATATATTTAGACCTACTGAGTCCAGTTTGTATCCCTAAATGCCATTAAGAGTATATCCAACCACTGAAAACTGGTTAATATATCTAGCATCACCCAATTTTGAAAACCCAATAGAGCCAAATAGCACTTGTCCCTATCCTCTGCTTTGGTATCCTCTCAGTCCTTCCCCTTGTCTAGAGCCCAAGCTTTCTCCACTATCTAGTAAGAACCAGTCCATCCCCAATGATCCCTGATCCTTGAGAGGCAGACATTTGAAATAGGTGTCCTAATCTGGAATAAGCATCTGCAGCTTGCTGTTCTCTGCACATTAGCTAATTTTGGGTTTCTGTATTACTCACAAACTGCAAATGTCTCTGAGGAGAGGTGAGAAGTGAGAGATGCAGTCACCTCTATGTACATTTTTTTATTGAAGTTGTGTCACCTAAGGATAAGTGTCTAAACAGACACTTATCCTGTGGGTTTGAAGAGTTCTTGAACTCTGTAACAGTCTCAATCTGTTGCTAAAGGAAGCTTGTTGGATGAGATACAGCTGTCTGTAAATATGAGGATGTGGGGTGGAAACAGAAATTGCAAAAGCCAGAATGGGTAGATGACTACAAGGAAAAATAGTTTTCCAGATGGTTACTCAACTGAACTCATAGCAATTGTAACAGCAGCCACATGTCCTATGCTAGCTTAAATCAGACATATATATATATTATATATTATTATATATATATGATAGTACATTAAATTGGGGGAAGCAGTAAGGAGAGGTGCAGTTAGATAGAGATGATTTCAATATCATCAAACGACATTGGATGAAAATTACAAATATCAATAAACATTAAAATTTAATAAAATAATTGGTCCACCCTGTTTCCCTCAGCTCTCCTTAGGCCATGGACCATTGCACTGAGGCTGGTGGAGAGCATAAAACCAGCTGCCACGAGTTACCCAAGCCAGCAATGTCCATGCCCCTGCTGTGGGACCATCTTCAATCCAACTTCTCCAGAGCTCAGGTCTTGTCTGCTACATAGTAGACCCATTCCGTCTTGTTCAGATGGGCTATGTTTGGGCTCTTATTTCCACTCTCTGAGTTTGACAGAGAGTACCTGCATAGCCCAGGCTCCTTTGTCCTCCCACAGGGCTCTTGACTAGCCTAAATGGAATCATCTGGTTCCTTCAATGAAGAATTAAAAGAGAGAACCTAAAGCCCACATCAACTAATTTTTCAAGTAAAATCAGAAAACAAACTACATCTCCAACAAAAGCAGGCTTGAGTTTCATATTGGGTACAAGCAAAATGAAAAGTTTGCATACCCAGAACTAAATTAAAAACAAAAATAATATGAAAAGCCAAACTAACATCTCCCCACCATACCTGACCAGTCGTTTAGAAGTGATCCACAATGATAATACCTATATAGAACCCCAGGAGCAAAAATGTAAAAGAACAGACACAAATGATCAAAGAATTCAATGAATTTAGTAACATACAACATACAAGCAACTCAAAGAACTCAGAGAGGATAGGGATAAGCCCCAGACTGAAGGTCAGGACAATATAAATACATATAAGAATGAAATGGCAAAGAAAATACAGCATTTGAAAAGTGTGAATTCACGATCTTAGCCAGTTGTATCAGAGAAAGATGGTACCTGAGTGTGGTTTTAATTTGCATTTCCTTAATTATTAATAATTTTAAACACTTTTTAAGGTGTTTCTCAGACATTTTTACTTCCTCACTGGTAAAGTCTCTGTTCAGCTCTTTAGTCCATTTAGTAAATGGAAATAAGAAAGGAATGAACATACCCAAAAAGCTACAGACATAAAACAAATAAAGGTATAATTATGGTAAAATGAAATAAGAACACCAAAAATTCATGGAACATGTTAATGACAGTCTTACATTAAAATTCAGAAACAGCAAAAAACTGATTTAACTACATACCTCAAGGACATAGAAATGGAAGAGTTTACTAAACCCAAACCCAGAGGATGAAAACAAATTTAAAAAATCAGAGCAGAATCAATGAAAGAGAATCAAACAAAACACTATAAAGAATCAATATGTCTAGTTCTTTGAACAGTTAAACAAGATAGACAGAAATTCAGCACAGTTAACCAAAGAGAGAATAAATCCATATCAACAAAATCAGAGACAAGGGGAGAAACATCACAACAGACAGTAATAAAATGGAAAACTTATGGTAAATGTTTACATTTTTTAATTCAATCGATTCACCAAATTTAAACCAAAAGGTCAACTATTTATTCAGACACATAACAAATACAGAAATGGAAACTATATTACAAAGTCTCCTAACTATAAACTGCTCAGGCCCAGAAAGAATCAAAGCAGAATTTTACCTGAACATTCAAAAAAGACCTACAACCAAGACTACTTAAATTATTCAAAAAGATAAAAACATAGAGAGAACACCCGGTCTCCTTCTAGGTCCCCAAATTACTCTAATACCCTAACCAGGAAATGACACAACATAAGAAAATTATAATCTCATATTCTTGTCACACTAACTCCGGTGTCGTCTGTGTGAGCATAATAACGGATGAAGGAGATATGAGCCTCTCGAGGCTAAGCTCCCTGGTGGTCAGTGACAGAGTACCCGGCCTCAGCTTCTAAGATCACGATGCATTACAAAGATGTTATGCTTCATGAGTGTTGGACTTTGTACATTGTCTTTTGACTCTCCTCCTGAGCTCAGCACAACCTCAGTACCAGACAAGGGACAGTTAAACATGTTTAAAAACAATTCAGGCAAACAGAAGCCTCTTGAACCTAAGTAAAATCATACAGAGATACAACATTTAAAGGCTGCTTTGTCCTAAAAGTCCCCACAAGTATATTGTAGACATTACACTAAGTGAGATCATAGGTTAGTTACTAATAATAAAAAGTGCTCTTCCAAACTTAATAATAATAAGACTCAGTCCTTTAAGCAGAAAGCTACATCTAATAAAGTTAGTAAGATAAAGTTTAGTTACAGTTATACATATTAAAGTGTAACACTTAGTTAGAGGCACATGGCAGGGATTTCTCCTTTAAGAAAAACACTGTGTAATTTATGAAGAGCTGAAAGGCCCCCTTTCTCAGGCTTGTGGCTTAAATCACAACCTAGAGATGACAAACAGCCTTGAAAAAGCTCTAGCCCCAGGAAGTATGAGAAACACTAATTGGAACTTCAAAAGAAACAAAGACTGCTAATGGCTTGTGATTCTAAGACTGCTGTTTTATTGCTTATCAAGACAGTGTGAGCTGTAAACTTTCATTTGTTGGCCTTGTAAATCCAGGTGTGAAATGCTGAGGCAATAAGCCCTTTGTTCCCAAGGAACTGCAAATCCCCTGCCTGTTACCTCGACCCTTCCCCCTCTCCTGCCTGTTTCGCCAGATGCTTTTGCTTGTCGTTTTGCCTGCCTATAAAAACTTGACTTGATCTCAGTAAAGGTGCACTAGAGCCAAAAACTCTCTCTGGTGTCATATTCATTTATTTCGCCTAATCTGTGCCCTCCTGTACAGACCTTGATTTCCTGCAGGTGAAAGAAATCCGACTGGACTGGGTTAGCCTGTGGCATATTCTTAATGAATATGGATGCAAAAATTCTCAACAAAATTTTCACAAATGGCATACAGACATAAAAACTATCATTCTCCATGATGAAGTAGCCTTTATTCAAGAGTTGAAGGGATGGTTCAATATATAAGTCAATAAATGTAATATTTCACATAAACTGACTTAAAGAGTAGAATCCCTCATCTGTGGATGCTAGGGCCAATTACCTAGTTGAGCAATGTTAATGTGATCTGAAAATAACTGTGATCTTATAGGTGAATCCCTTAACAGGTTCTAGAACTAAGCTACCATTTATTTTCAGAGTTAGGAAGTTTGGGTATATGGATGAAGGATATGTATGTATATTTTTTTTGATGTTTTAAGGCTTTATTGAAAACTAGGATAGGATATACATATCCAAAATGTGTACATAATTTGATGTTTTACATATGCATGAATAAAGCCATTACCATGATCGTGGTAACAGATGACTGTTGACCTTCAAAGTCCTTCTTGCCCCTCAGGCAGCTCTTACCCATCTTCTCCCTGCTCATCTCAGCCAGCCATGATTCCTAGATATTCGTTTTTAAAAACTAATTTAAAAATAAATAAATAAAAACTAATTTTATGGACTAGAAGATCCCATACAGTGTATTTTGATTACATTCAGGCTTCTCCATCTCCACTCTCAACTTACTGCAGCCCAACCATCTTCCATGTTCTCTCCACTTGTTTGTCTTTTTTAATTTAATTTAATTTAATTTAATTTTATTTTATTTATTTATTTTTTTGTCTTTTCGAGACAGGGTCTCCCTGTATGTATATTTTTGAGTAATATAAGATCAAAGGAATGCAGAAGAACTAGTTTGTCATGACATTATGTCTAACCACAGTATTTATTTTATGAGAGTGCTTCTTAGTATTTCTTATACAAGGCTACTTGAGCTTTTGTCCAAGCATTTTCTAAAATATTACACAGTAGTTAAAAGTACCAGGCTGGTGGAACTTAGCCTTTCTGGATGCTTAATGACCATACTTAATACCCATACCAATTTGGCCGAGGATCTTAAGGGATAACTTTGTTCCTTGCTCTAGAGGTCAACTAAGTCCCAGGGAACTATGCATGGCATCTCTTGAAATGTCCTGCAAATATGAGTCACCAGTCTTCCTGTGAAGGGAGGTCTTGGAGATTCACTAATAGGACTTCAGGCAGTGTCCAGTCAATACAGAGGAAATTCTGCTCATGCTTCAAAAACGGAAGCCTGGTCTAGCAAGACCTGACTTTGTCCTTGAGTGGATGGAACTGGTGACTGAAAAGCCAAAAGGAGCCAGGGGCTCCCTCCCCCCCATAAAAACTTGAGTGACCCTTGAGGACCAGATCCTCAACCGACCTTGATGAAACAAAAACCTTGGTTAATCTGGGCTAACTCTGTAGCCTTAAACATCCAAAAGGAAATTATAACCAGAAATAAATAAATAGTAAGGACAGAGAAATTGTACTTCAGGTATAAAACTTGAGATCTTAGCAAAAAGACAAAAGAGCACAGTTGTTTTGCCTGTTTTACTGGCAAGTGCAGCTACCTTGGGGCTGCCACTGCTTTTGCCATCCTTCAAAGACATGAGAAGACACAGATTTTCAACCTTCCAATATGGACCAAAGGCACATGTCTCTCCAAGATTCCTCCAAACCTTCAGTGCAGATGGGGACTGCTGAGACATCAAACTTGTGGACTGAGCTACTACTGGGGTTTCAGCCTCTTCAGACTATAGACTGCCATTGTCGGGCTACCCAGGCTGTATCATGAAGACCAGTATAGGAAGATCAAGACAGGACATGGGGCTTACTGGACCTCATTTGGTAACCATGGGAAGGGAAAACCCCAGTGTGGAACACAAGGGCAGAACTGATGGTTGTTTGGGCTTGACAAGGAGGAGACATCAAACATCACATCTTTCAGCCTAATAAAATAAAAATCATAAGCTGAAGATGCTAAAAACCTATGAAATATGTGGCATGCATATGTACATATTTTGGAGTGATGCATATTGGAAGGAACAACAACAATAACAACAATAGAAAAGACTGAAATGGTGAACTTCTGCTTGAAACAGCAAACTTCTGCACTGAGAATTTTGAGAGACTGAGAAAAAGATGAAAAACATGTTTGACAGAATGCATGAGCTTTAATGGGGGAGGGCAGGCAGGGGGGTATGGGTCTAGATGTGATTTGTAATGTAATTTTGAATGAAATGCACAGAGCTTCAATAAAACATTGGCAAAGAGAGTACAATCACATGATGATCTCAATAAGTACAGAAAAGCTCTTTGCGAAAATCCAGAATGCATTCATAATAAAAGTCTTCAAAGAAATCAAACAGGATCAAATACACCTAATCCTAAAAAAGACTTCATTACAAGAACACCACCACCAACATCATTCTAAATAGAGAAAATCTGGAAGCATTCTCAATAAAATCAGGAACCAGTCAAGGCTGTCCAATAGGCACACTCGTTTTCAACATAGTGCTCAAAAGTCTAGCTAAAGGAGAAAAAAAAGGGGGGCTGGAGGGATGGCCTAGCGGTTAAGAGTGCAGACCGCTCTTACAGAGGACCCGGGTTCTATCCCCAGCACCCACATGGCGGCCGAGAACCGTCTGAAACTCCAATTCCAGGAGAACTCCAGTTCCAGGGGAGTCCGACATCCTCTTCTGACCTCCGCGGCATTGCATGACACGGGTGCACAAACTTGCATGCAGACAGTACATTCATACACATACAGAAATAAATAAAAATTTAAAAAAAGGAGAAAAAAAGGGAGACAGAATTAAAGCACTGCGAATTGAAGAAAGAATGGGTCAAATTACTCTTATCTGTAGTTGATGTAGTATTTATTATGCATAACATATTCCAAAAATTACATCAAAAAACTTCTAGAAATGATCAACATTTTCAGCAAAATTACAGGGTATGCAATTAATTTAAAAATATCTGTAGCATTTCTGTATACAAATAAGCAATCAGAGAAAGATGTAAGGTGAATACGTCCATTCACAACAGCACAAACACAGGCACACATACATATACAAGCACACACACAAATGGGTTTCTGTGTGTGTGTATGTGTATATGCATATGTATAAAACTAAACAAAAACTGTAAAGATCTGCATTGAATCTTTAAATCTTTAAAGAAAGAGGAAATAGGTTGAGGCAAAGTTAAGGAAAAAGGCCTCCTGGATTGGTAAAATCAATATATTAAAAATAACTACCCTACCAAAAGCAATTACAGATGCAGTTCATTCCCAATCAAAATCCCCATAACATTCTTCAGAGAAACAGAAAAAGTCACCTTAAAATTTGCAAGGAAACACAAAAGATCCCATGTAGCTAAAGTAATTATGAGCACAAAGAGTAATGCTTTAAGTCCTCCATTTAAAATTATATTTTAGCACTGCAGTAATAAGAACAGCATAAGTAAAAAAAAATCTTATATGTCAATGGAATAAAATAGAAGACCCAAACATGAGTGCATGCTATTAATGCCACCTGACATTGGACAAAGGTGCCAAGAATGCGGAATGGAGGAAAGCCAGGATCTTCAACAACTGGAGCTGGCAAAATTGAATCTCCACTGGTAGAATAATGAAATGAAACACTAAACTAATCAAATCAAAACCAAGCTAAACAAAAACAAAGCAACCTTGTCTAGATGGATTTTAAAAAAAGCCAACTCCAGATGGATCAAAAACCTCAATGTGAAGCTATAAATGCTGAACCTGTTAGAAGAATACCTTGGCAGTATTGTACAGATACAGGTACAGGAAAGATCTTTCTAAATCAGGTAACATTAAATTAGAGATTAAGGTCAACAATATACAAATGGGATCTCATTATACTAAGAAGCTTCTTTACAGCAAAGGAAATGTTTTAGTGAATATGAAGCTGCCAGAGTGTGGAGAATATTCTTCAACATCTGACAGAGAATTAATATTCAGAATACATAGAAAAACTCAACAAACAAAAGGCAAAGAAGAAAACAAATGGCAAAATTTAAAAATATGCTGGGTATGAATAGAAGTCTTTCAGATGAAGAAATAACAACAGCTAAAAACCACCTTAGACAGTGTTCAACATCCTGAGTACTTAAACAAAAGCAAATCAAAACTACTTTAAGACTTCATTTCAGTGGAGAGGGATTTTGAAGAGTTATAATATTCGAGAGAGATGAGAGATAAGTAATGCTCGACAGCTTAAATAGTCCAATAATATATGAAGACATTGAAGATGTAATAAGCAGCCTCACAACCAAAAAATGCCCAGGCCCAGATGGTTTCACAGCAGATTCTATAAAATATTTCAAAAAGACTTACAACCATTAATATTCAAGTTGTTTAGAAGGATACAAATGGAGGGAGTTCTCCCAGATTCCTTCTATGAAGCCAGCATCACACTAATACCAACACCAGGCAAAGATGCAACCAAAAAGGAGAACTATAGACCCATCTCCCTAATGAACACAGATGCCAAAATTCTAAATAGGATACTGGCAAATCGCATACAGACCCACATCAAGAAGATCATCCACCATGACCAAGTCGGATTCATACGAGAGATGCAAGGATGGTTGTCAACTCATACGATCATAAAATATCTATATCAGCATATAAATCGGACTGAAAACAAAAACCAACACCATAATCATCCATCCGAAAGTTGTGCAGGAGAAAAGCCTTTGCAAAAACGCGCATCATTCATTTTATAAGGTCCTGGGGAATTGGATTTGGAGGGATCATACCTTAATTTAATCAAAGCCACATACGGAAACCCATTCAGCTCAATATCATCGCTAATGGGAGAGGTTGACCGTACAGAAGAATTCCCACGCTTACAGGGTAAGTGCAAACTTGCGGGCGCAAGGTTGCTCCTTGTCACTACTTCCTTGTTGTCCATAGCGTAGTGGCTGAAAAGAACCCCTGCCTAGGCTAAGGGCATATAGAGCAGACACGGAAATTAGAAGGGTAGCTTTATATTGGAGAATGAGAGTCCAGATGAACCTATTCCCTTTCTTTGCGATGATGATAGCTTGGTTCTCTTTTAAGGTGGGGGATGTCTACAGAACTCTCACCGAGGAACTCCTAGAGAATGTTAGGAACGTTACGTAAGTGGCAGGATAAGCAAATAATCGATCTAGAAAAATCGAGTTCAGCCTTTCTTAACACCAAACATTAGCAATTGAAAGAAGGACTGAAAACGAAGGAGACTTCCCACTCACAATTAGCTTCAAAAACAATAAAATTGCTAGGAACAAACCTAACCAAGAGACATAATTTTTAAACATAAATTTTAAAAAAAACAAAAAAAAAAAAAAAAGGAGATTGAAGAAGACAATCAGAAGATGGGCACCGAAAATCGCCAATTCCAGCATGGTCATACAGAACACAACGCCGAGATTAGGAAATAATAGTAGTAATAAAAATGGTACACTTCTACCTAAAACCTCGTATACCAGATTTAATGCAATCCCAATCGATATCCCCAAGAGCTTCTTCACCAGGTTTGGAAAAAAAATCCTTCAAATTCATCATTTGGAGAAAAAAGATTGGATAGCCAAAGCAACTCTTGGCGAAAAGAACAATACAGGTGGATCGCTCTAGCAATGCGACAGACATCAACTATACTACACAAGAGGTTAGTCGATAAAAATAGCGTTGGTACTATAGTGGCCAACAAACAGACTAGTTGACGAGACCAATGGAATAAAGACTGAAGATCAGAACCTGACTCTACTCATACATATTTCAAGCCGGCCTCATAGTTTGACCCATAGATGGGGCAAGGAAGGACTCCACAATTGGACGGCAGAAGACAGCATTTCAACAGTGGTGTTGGAAAGGAGACTTGGAAAGATCAGCCAACAGCGTGTTAGAAGATGAATTAACCACCTACCTCTTTTCGTCTTGGGCCTGTACAAAAAATAATTCTAAGTGGATCAAAGACCTTAGTGTTAAATCCAAAACTCTGGAGGTTATAGAAGCGAAACTTGGCAGCAGACCACAGACATAGGCATAGGAAAAGGACTCCTAAATCAAACAGCAGCTAAACAAGAAATAAGATCGAGCAACTGACATGATGGGATCATTAATGATTCACGTTAAAAGCATCATCTGTATAAAGGAAACAATAAACGGGAGTGAAAGAAAACCCACAGAAGTGGGAGGAAGAGTCTTCACGGCCCAGATTCATGAAACAAAGTTAATGTTCCAGAGTGAATATATAAGCTACTCCACCTGAAAAACAGAAGAAAAAGGAAAACAAATGAGTCTAAAAAGTGGCAGCCACGATACTGAAATAGAGGACTATCACAAGAGGATGTGGAGATTAGAGGATGACTTGAAGAAACATTCTTTAAGAAGTGTTCAACGTCGATAATAATCAAGGAGATGAAAATTAACCACTTTTAGCAGTTTTAACCGATTTATTACTTACTCCAATAAGACTGGCCAGGATCAGGCCACAAATGAATGCCGAATGCTTGAGAGTTTGTGGGGAAAAGGGATCACTCATAACCATTGCTGGTCGGAATGTAAAACTCGTACAGCCAGCAGCTATGGAAAGCGTGTGGAGAACACTTAGACTAAAGCATCAAGTGATGTACTGTGAACCATGATTTGACCCAGTCATCAAACCAACTAACCTGGGAGTTATAGACCACAAAGACATCCTCTTACTGCAGAGAATACATAGACAACAGAACTAATTATATTATTATTTAGCAGCGCTCTGTTCACAATTAGACAAAAAGGCGGGAACCACGATGGCTAAAATGCCAACATCAAAGATCTACCACAACTGCAACGAAGTGGAACTGAGAGAAACACATGTGATGTACTGTCACATGCGAATTCTCATGGCACAGTGGTAAAGAAGGTACGAACCATCCTGAAAAACACATTTGACAGGATCAAGACCTGGAATTGAACTAAGAGCGTACAGTCATCTTAAGGCTTAGTAACACAGTTACCAGAACAACAAATGGACAAAGAATGAGGTATCTCTCATATGATGGAAATCTCAGTCATCCATCATAAGCTCCAGTTCATAAAAATAATTCTCTTGTGAGAAAGGGATGTGCATAATTGAAAAGAGAAACAACAAATAGGAAACGCATTGCATCAGCAAACTAGGGGACTGAACGGTGACTCAGAAGGGGTGGGAGGGGTGGGAGAGGGACACAATACGGGTGATATTCGATTAAATGTCATATGTATTTATTCTTTTTGTGGTGTCAACCATTTATTTTTTGTTGATATATTATATGATAAATGTCAGGATAGTCTTTTTCTTTAAAGTTTCTGTTTTTCAGGATTGAAATCACCCATGTTAATAGAGGTGAATTTACTTTATCTATAGTAAATATATTGTCAGATATGATTCTATGCATAATGCCATAGAATTTTATCTAAAACATTGTTAGGATGTTCGTCAATGAATAACAATGGAAAGGGAATAAAAACATGCATTTTCCTTTCTTGGATACTATATATGCATGCAGTTAAGTTTTTTTTTTTTTTTACACAACATTTTTTTTATTATGTGACGTTGGGGCTTTCTCACAATCATATTTTCACAATTCAGTTCAGGCATAGTTTCCCCTTCCTTCACACGGCCCCCACCACCAACGTCCCAACGCGAGATCAGGCCAATTCCGTGCCAATGGATACTTGTCACGCATAGCGCTACTCAGTTTTTTCTGTCTTTCTTTTTTTTCCAGATTAAATACAATTTAGAAATTGATGTAGTTCAACAAGTATCCAGTTTTGCCACAGACATCTGTCTACAAGATTACATGGTGTATTAGGGACTTAAAAAAAGTATATGTAGTATTTAAACAACCACTGTTTAAAGGCTCTGATAAAAAATTAATGAATCTGAGTTAATTGGAGATATAAATTGCTGTTGTCCACATTTGTTTTAATTAAATCTGTATAAAATAATTTGGGATTGGCATATAAAATAATGAGTCTCTCTATAATTTTGCGTTGTACGTAGTCACCTATTGCTAACAATCTTTTTCACAAGACTTAGGAAGATTTAAACTTGAATACACTGGGTTTAGCTTTCAAGTGTGGTCACGTGACAGTCACTCCAAACACAGAAGGGTTAGTTTGATGAAATCTGTGCCTTGATTCACCCCTATAGTATTGTAGTATATTGGCTGCTTTTTTTGAGACTCATGGGTCACAAAAAAAAAACCTAATAAAAAACAAGAAGGGGAATAGTCCAAGATAGATTGTGACCCCAAACTTTTGCTCCAATAACACCTTGCAATGGTCAAACATCCTCGGAACTAGCGTCAGGAAGGGATCTGTAGGTTCCGAACGGGCCAGAAGGTCACCACTTAATGGCTGAGAAAGGGAAAATACAGCTTCGGCAGTGAGTAGGAGATTACCAAAAGTGCAGCAGAAGGATTGACTCTCTCTGGGCATGAGGGAGAATAAAGCCTCAGATTGCTGACAGCAGCCGAGGGCCTCCATCTCGTGGATCCCTAACGGTAACAACTTTTTTTTAAATGTGTCTAACGACACCTTACCCCGCGTTCTAGTGCCAACGGCACCACAAGGTTTTTAATATGAGAAGACTTTCTTAACTCCACCCCCCGTTGTAAAATACTCCCCGTAGAACAAGGGAGGAAAAATGTGTGACTGAGGTCGTTTCCAACAAGTGTAGATTTAGACACCTCTTTATAGAGGAAATCTCTTTTTTTTTTTTTTTTTTACTTAACTCTTTTAATTGACTATGAATGGGAACTGTAAAAGGATTATTCTCTATTCAGAACCCAAATATAATACGAAATCTGCCTTAAGCTAGGAACTTAAGCAAAATATATTAATAAGGAGCCTTGAAACATCAACAAGGAAATTTATCTACGACCAAGGAGATGGTTGGCCGGGAATCCAGCCCCCCCACAAAAGGTGAAGGCTGCCTTGCCTCAAACCGGGATAGCTGCAAGAAGAGAGGCAATAAGCTCTGCTGTTGAAACTGATGTGAAACAATGGGAAAAATGTATGGAGGACCACCCTCCCTGCAGAGTATACAGATGGTTCATGGAATGCACAGAGAGGTTACCAAAAAGAAGGCCACTAAGTCAGTAAAGCAAAATTGGTCTTCTTGAGTCCAAGCAAGACTCGTCACTACCACCCGCTATTTCCGCATGGAATATACTGTGCAGTGTGCGGCAATATGTCTATTATGTCAAATGCTAATTGGCTATTAGCTCTCTCTCTCTTGGAAGGGATAAACGCCATGGCTTTGATGCCACAAAGCTTACAATTCTCCTAATGGTTAGGAAGATTGATTTGATAAGCCAAGTAAGTACCCTGTCATATTTTAACCATGGAAAAAAAGTGTCATCACTAGGATTAACATACCCATCCATGAAACAGTTCTAGTGTACTATGACGCAAACGTAACCCTACCATAACAATTAGTACAACTATATTGATAATACTAGAGTTATTTCTGGGTTTCTTTCATTGTAGGTCAAAGGTCATCCTGGACAAACTGTCAGTCCATAGAAAGGACAGCCCAGAATTTGACCAGAGACCAATCCTCAGCTCAGAGAAAGTAGACTGCTTTGCTTCTCATCCAACTGTGCCCCTTGTTAAGCCTAGGGAACAATCTGCGAAAGAGGGGTTGTGGTAGAATGTAGGGTTGGATTGGGGTGAATTGTGACTACACAATAAGACTGACTTTATTTGATCAACTTGGTTGAATTACAAGCCCCCCCACGCTGGTTTGCTGGGACCCATGAGCTGTGTGGGTTGGGCACAACGGCTTGCAAATTGGTTTTTACATGAAGGATGGCTTGTATTCATAAATTATCAACTTATTGTTAAAAAAAATGAAAAAAAAAAACAGAACAAAGATGCAGATGTATGCGTAGAATGCATGCTAGGATGGGTGGGGTGGGGTGAGGAAGAAGGGAAAGGGATATATGCCTGAACTGATTGGAAATATGTGTATGAAATACACAATGCATCAATAAAAAATGAAAAATTTTAAAAAACACATAAAATAAAAAACATGTACCAGACAATAGAAACTTCTTTTGATTTGTTCGTTAAAGTAGTACACAGACTCTCAAAATAACATACATTACATGCTAAGGGCTTTGATTGGTTTCCCCCCCCAACTAAATTCATTTTTCTCGCATATTGAAAAGTTTCTGGGGCCACATTGATATAGCCCACACCATTTTTTGAAGATGCTGTTTTACCTATTGTGTGGCACATCTGTAAAATACTAGGTTGTTGAAATTGCTTGCAATAATGTTCAAGTCTTCTTGTTCATTAATTGATATACATGTCTGTTTTTTATAATAATAACATGGTTTTTTACTTCCACATAATTTAATTTTTTTCCTTGTGTCTTTCTCTGATCTTCTTCAAAGATTTGAAGTTTTCATTGAGAGTCTTTTTCTTTTAGTTTTCCAGTATATTATATATTTGAGGCTATTGCATATGGGAGCATTTCCATGAACTCTTTGATTACCTGTTTTTATATATGCAAGGTTACTGATATTCATACTGATTTTGTGTTCCCTCATCACTGCTGAAATGTTATGCATTGTTAGAGTTTAGTGGAATTTAGAATGGAAATTTTCAGTAGATTTTTTGAGTCTTTTATACATGATATATTGTCTATAGTTAAGGGTTACTTGACCTAATCTTTTCCAATTTGTATCGAATTAATTCTCTTCTTTGTTTATTTCATTCTCAAATAGAAATTCAAACAACTATATTGAAAAGGAGTGAATTGACACTGTCCATTGTCTGGTTTCTGTATTTTAATGGGAATGTTTTGAGGTTGATGTGTTGTCGGCTATGGGTTAGTGTTTCATATAACTTAATTTCCTTGAGATATGCTTCCCCTCAAGACTATTTTTCAGTAAGACTATTTATATGATACTTTTGAAATATTAATTGAAGTTTTGTGATTTCACACAATATTTCTTGATCACAATTCGGGGCCCTTTAACCCCTTACCTTGCTCCCCCCTCCCAGCCAGAACTCATTAGCATTGTGAATTTTTTATCTAAGGTCTTTTCTGTTTTTTTTGAGGGGGATGTGTGGGTCATTATCTTTAGTCTATTTTACATGATTTATTTTGGGGTTACATTGATCTGCTATGTTGAGTATCATTGATCTCTGGAATAAAGCTAATCGTATAATGTATGACTTTTATTTTATCTTAATGTTATTTCAGAATGTGCATCGTATGTTCTCATTAGGATCATTGGCCTATAGTTATCTTCTTTGTTGTGTTATCACTACACATGGACTTCTTTTTTTTTTAGAGTGAAGATGACTAGTGGAGAGTTCTTTCATCTGCTAATGTGCGCTATTTTGTAAGGTTACATTAGTACTAGTTGTAGAAAATGTTTGTAGAGAGTGTGGTAGAGTGCACAGAGCTTAGATTCAGAGATTTCCCCCAGGCCCCACCTGAACACAGGTAGGGCATCAGCGAGAAGCAGCAGCTAGGGAAATTCTTGGATAATTCTTATCAAGAGAGTTGCGGATAAGCATCCTCATTGTTTGTTAGTTGGATAATTAGAGTCATGTCTTTCCAGGGTCTCCCTGCTCAGCTGGTACAGAAGGATGGGCCTGTTGCACTAGAGTGAGACTCTTGAAGTGCACAGAGCTTAGATCAGGATTTCCCAGAGCACCTGAGGCACAGAGTAGGCATATTCTCCCCCCCACCTGGAATAACTGGAGGATGTCCAAAGTGGATTCTTTGGAGAATTTTCAGAACAGAAAGGGAGGAGTAAAGTTGACTTCCTAGATAAAAAACCAAAACTAGACAAGTCAACACTCATAAGCAAGGAAAAAATCATCAACAAACAAAACGAAGGCATACTGGAAGGAGGCAAGCAAAGATAAGACCCGTCAAAAACTGAAAAGAGGGCAAGTTTTGGGATTGCAGATACAGGAAAGAGAAACCACACTGCAGGTAACATCGAAAAGAGTCATATGCAGGAGGGTGCAAGGTAATTCACACACCAAGTCTAGCCTCACAACCCTATGGTAGATTCCTACAGTGAGATCCNGGGGCATGGTAGATGTAAGGGCTGCGATTGGGGTGAATGGTGAAACTACAACAATATAGACTGGACACTCATTTGATCAACCTGATTGAACATACAAGCCCCCCCCCCCCCGCTGGGTGGGGGGGCCCAAAGGGTGTGGTGGGTTGGGGCAAACTGGCTTGAAAATTGTTTTAAAATAAAGAAGGCTGTTCCCAAAAAAGAATCATTTTTTGTAAAAAAATAAAAAAAAAAAAAACAGAGAAAGATGCAGGAAAGTTATGGTAGAATGCATGAACTAGGATGGGCTGGGGTGGGGTGAGGAGAAGGGAAAGGGATATATGCCTGAACTGAATTGGAAAATGATGTATGAAATACACAAAGCATCAATAAAAAATGAAAATTTAAAAAACATCAACAATAAAAAACAGTACCAGACAATAGAAACCTCTCTTTGATTTGTTCGTTAAGATAGTACAACAGACTCTCAAAATAACATACATTACTGCTACGGCTTTTGATTGTTTCCCCAAACTAAATTCATTTTTCTGCATATTGAAACCAAGTTTTGGCCACACCATTTTTTGAAGATGCTGTTTTACCTATTGTGTGGCACATCTGTAAAATACTAGGTTGTTGAAATTGCTTGCAATAATGTTCAAGTCTTCTGTTTCATTCAATTGATATACATGTCTGTTTTTATACTAATAACATGGTGTTTTACTTCCACATAATTTATTTTCCTTGTGTCTTTCTTGATCTTCTTCAAAGATTTGAAGTTTTCATTGCAGAGATCTTTAATCTATTCCTAGATATTTTATACTATATTTGAGGCTATTGCATATGGGAGCATTTCCATGAACTCTTTGATTACCTGTTTTTAATATATGCAAAGGTTACTGATATTCATAAACTGATTTTGTGTTCCTCATCACTGCTGAAAATGTTAATCATTGTTAGAATGTTTAGTGGAATTTAGAATGGAAATTTTCAGTAGAATTTTTGAGTCTCTTATACATGATATATTGTCTATAGTTAAGGGTTACTTGACCTAATCTTTTCCAATTTGTATCGAATTAATTCTCTTCTTTTGTCTTATTCATCCAAATAGAAATTCAAACACTATATTGAAAAGGAGTGAATATGACACTGTCCATGTCTGGTTTCTGATTTTAATGGGAATGTTTTGAGGTTAGAATGTTGTCGGCTATGGGTTAGTTTCATATAACTTAATTCCTTGAGATATGCTCCCTCAAGACTATTTTTCAGTAAGACTTTTATCATGAATAGATGTTGAAATTTTATTGAAGTTTTGTGCATTTCACACAATATTTCTTGATCAAATTTCGGCCCTTTACCCCTTCCTTGCTCCCCCCTCCACCAGGCCAGAACTCATACATGTTGAATTTTTATCTAAGGTCTTTTCTGTTTTTATTGAGGGGATTGTGTGATCATTATCTTTAGGTCTATTTACATGATTTATTTGGTTCATTGATCTGCTTATGTTGAGTCATCATTGCATCTCTGGAATAAAGCTGACATGACGTGATTATGGTATATGATTTTTTTTTATGTTTTTCGATATGCATCTATGTTCATTAGGGATATGGGCCTATAGTTTCTTCTTTGTTGTGTTACTACCAGGCTTTTTTTTTATTAGAGTGATAATGACTTGGAGAGTTCTTTCTCTGCTAATGTGCTTTTTGATAAGTTAATTAGTACTAGTTGTAGAATGTTTTAGAAGGTGTGGTAGAGTGCACAGAGCTTAGATCAGGAATTTCCCAGGACCACCTGAAGCACAGGTAGGAGCAGGGCACAGCAGCCAGGGAGATTCTTGGATAATTCTATCACAGAGTAGTTGGATAAGCATCTCATTGTTCTGTCTGTTGGATAATTGAGTCATTGTCTTCCAGGGTCTCCCTGCTAGCTGGTATAAGAGGTGGGCATGTTGCCACTGTGAGACTTGAGTGCACAGAGCTTAGATCAGGGATTTCCCAGGACCACCTGAGGCACAGAGTAGGCATATCCTCTCCCCCCACCAACTGGAATAACTGAGGGAATGTCCAAGTGGATTCTTTGGAGAATCTTCAGAACAGAAAGGGAGGAGTAAGTTAGACTTCCAATAGAAAGCCTAAAACTTAGACAAGTCAACACTCCATAAGCAAGGAGAAAAATCAATCAAACAAACAACGAAGGCATCTGAAGGAGGCAAGCAAAGTAAGCCTTCAACACAGTGAAGAGGCATTTGGGATTCACATACAGGCAAAGAGAAACCCACATGCCAGGTACACGAAGAAGGGCAATATGAGGAGGGTGCAGGATAATTCCACACCAAGCTCTACCAACCCTATGGGAGATTCCTACAGTGAGATCCCCCTGGGGATGGCCCAGGACACAGAAGTTAGAGGAACAATTGCAGACATATTCAAAGAAATCAAAGAATATAAAGAGTAAGTCAGAGAACTAAAGAAAGAGAATGAATAACCCAAGAAGGACCTAGATGGACAGAATGACAAACTCCAGAAAGAACTAGAGGAAGAAAATGACAAACCCAGGAAGGAAGTGGAAACACTGAAAAGATCCCATGTTGAAATAGAAAAGGAAACCAACCAGCAAAGCAAAGAGCTATAGGAAGAGATTGAGATGCTCCAAAAGAAAGTGGGAATACTAAAGAAATAACAAGATGAAATGAAAAAGGAAATTAAACACTCATCCAATCAAGAGGAAAGGAACAGAAAAAGCCTCAAAAATAGAATGGAGGAAGCAGACCAAAGAATATCAGACCTGGAAGATAACAGAGAACAATTAAAAACCTCAAGTAAAGATTATGAAAAATTTAAAAACACACAAAAGTGGAACAACCAGGAATTGTAGAACACTATGAAAAGATCAAACCTACACCTCATAGGGATAGAGGAAGGAGAAGAATCATAAGAAAATGGTATTGATCAGATCTTCAACAGAATAATAGATGAAAATTTCCTCAAACTAAAAAAAAGACAAACCAATACATATACAAGAAGCACATAGAATTCCAAACAAACCAGATCAGAAAAGGAACACTCCATGCCATATCAAAGTTAAAACTAACGAACAACATGGGGAAAGTACAGAATAATTCCCCACCACGTTCAACCAACCCTATGGTAGATTCCTAAAGTGAGACCTCCCTGGACATAGCCCAGGACACATAACTTAGAGGAACAATTGCAAACATATTCAAAGAAATCAAGAATATAAAGAACAATTCAGAGAACTAAGAAAAAAGAATGAAAAACACAAGAAAGACCTAGAAGGAGAGAATGAAAAACTTTGGAAATAAGTGAAAAAAGAGAATGACAAAGCCAGAAATAACTAGAGGGAGAGAATGACAAACTCTGGAAGGAAGTGGAAACACTGAAAAGATTCCATGCTGAAATAAAAAAGGAAACCTTTCATCTTTTCCTATGAAAAAAAAAAAAGAAAAGAAAAGAAACCTAACAGCAAAGCAAGGAGCTACAGGAAGAGATTGAGAAGCTCCAAAAGAAAGTAGAAATACCAAAGAAATCACAAGATGAAATGAAAAAGGAAATGGAACACTCATCCAATCAAGAGGAAAGGAAGGGAAAAAGCCTCAGAAGTAGAATTGAGGAAGCAGTTGAATGGAGGAAGATAACCCAGAAAAAAAAAAAAAAAAAAACAGAGAAAGATGCAAGACAGTTATGGCAGAATACATGATCTGGGATGGGGTGGGGGTGGGGGAGAAGGAAAAGGGAAAAATACCTGATCTGAATTGGAAAATGATGTACGAAATGCACAAAGCATCAATAAAAAAATTAAATAAAAAAAGGTATATGAGCCTAGAAGATTAATTTCCCATTGCATATGCCATTGAATTTTACTTATTTTATAATGCCTTTAAGTGGAATGGAGGATATATACACATATTATTGTACCGTACTTTTCCATGCCTAAAAACTTTCTTGATAAAAAAGAAAAATTAAAAAAAAGACAAAAAGCTCAAATAAATATTATTAAAATTTTAAAAAAAACACAAAAGTAAGGAAATGTGGGACACTATGAAAATATCAAACCTCTGCATCATAGGAATAGAGGAAGGAGAAGAATCCCAAGAAAATGGTATTGATCAGATCTTCAACAGAATAATAGATGAAAATTTCCCCAAACTAAAAAAGAAAATAACTAAACCCATACAAATGCAAGAAGTACATAGAATTCCAAATAGACAAGATCAGAAAAGAAACTCCCAGAGCCATATAATACTAAAAACACTAGACGCCCAAAATAAAGACAAAATTCTGAAAGCCACAGGTGAAAAACAACAAGTTACCTACAAGGGGAAACCCACCAGAATTACAACTGACTTCTCTGCAAATTATGAAAACAAGAAGAATGTGGAACAAAACATTCCCAGTGTTAAAGGACAATAGATGTCAACCCAGGTTACTATACCAGCAAAAATGTTGACTCCGGTTGAAGGAGAGAGAAAAATCCTCCATGACATAAGCAAGATGATAGAACACATGTCCAGAAAACTACTTGAAGCAATTCAAAGTACAGAAGAGAGGAGCAGCTATCCCCAGGCACCTAGAAAAATAAATTAATAAAAGTGTAAGTATGGAAGTAGAAACCTAGACCAAAAATGCAAATGGATAATAAGGTGAAAGGAAGCAACACACATCTTTCAATTATAACCTTAAATAGTAATGGACTAAACTCCTCAATCAAAAGACTTAGACTGGGAGAATGGATTAGGAAACAGAACCCATATATATGCTGTCTAAAAGAAACCCATCTCAATCTCAAGGATAGGCACCAACTTAAGGTGAAAGGATGGAAAAAAAAAACCTTTTTACTATTTGTAATGATATTTTCCCATTTGTCTCTGATTTTATTCTTTTGGATTTGCTTTTTCTTTCATTTGGTTAGCTGAGATTATTGTCTGTCTACCTTATTTATATTTTCAAATAACCAGTGAATAAAGTCATTGATTTTCTTTTTTTTTTTTTGGCTTCATATTGCTTTATTTCTGCTTTAATTTTTATTATTTCATCATCTTTGCTTACTTTGAGCCTGTTGTACTCTTGCTTTTCCAGATTCTCCATTTGTCCTATTAAGTTATTTATTTGTGTTATTTCTTATTTATTTAATGTAGGTACTACAGTAAAAAACATTTATCTCTTTCTTGAATTCTTCTCTGACTCACTCATTATTCAGGACTGTTTTGTTTATTATGCATGAGTTTGTGTAATTCCTCAATGTCAGCTATTTATTTTAAACTTTATTGCCTAGTGATCCAATAAAATACATCAGTCTCATGAGAAACGTTAAACGAAGCCAAAGTGAGTCAGCCTGGCTCAAGTGCCACACCATTGTCCGTGGCTACAGACAACCATGGAAATACTCCATGCTTCACTTTCTCCATCTGCAATATAGGGTTGGTCACAAGATTATTTATCATGGAGTTGTTAGAAGGGCTATATAAATTAATGAGTTGAAATTTTGTTTGTGTAAAAAACAAGCTGAGCAATGTTATTGTCATATTTCTTTCTATGTGAAAGCAACTTTGATTTTACAATGTGAATCTCTTTTTTTTTCTAATTAAATTAGTTTTTATTGATGCTTTGTGCATTTCATACATTTTTTCCAATTCAGTTCAGGCTTATTTCCCTCCCCCCCCCCCACAATGTGAATCTCTTAATGAGCCCTAGAATTAACTTACCACTTACTTTCAGACAGGGAAATTAATGTATATGGGTGGAAGGTATATATTCATATTTTAGAGAAATATAAAATTGAAGGGAAAAATGTGAACTCCTACACATATATCAGAGTTAATATACAGTTTATTCCTGGAGGTCATACATAATTCTGGTACATATATGACATTAATATACGCATACTTTGGAACAATGCAATTGGGAGGTGTATTAGTCACTTTTCTGTTGCTGTGATAAAATACCATGACCAAAGGAACTTATAAAAGGAAGAGTTTATTTGAGCTTACGATTGACAGTTCCAGGGAATTAGAGTCCATTTTGGTGGGAGGCATGGTGGCTGGAGAGGCATGGGGACACTCATTCAAACCACCACAGGAGGGAACCACAACAACATAAGGACTGGGTCAAAGAAAGGACTGATATAGTTAAATTCTGCCCCCAAACAATAAACCTTTACAGAGAAAAACTTCAAAAAGATGCAGGACATGTATGGCAGAATGCATGATCTGGGGTGGGGTGGGGGGAGGATAGGGGACTATGCCTAAATTGAACTTTCTCATTTGTTCTCTCTTAGCCACTATTATTGCTATCTTATAAAGTTCTTTTAGTCTTTTATCTTATCTGTAGCTGTTCATTGGAGTTTGTAACTAATATGTAATACATGAGGTGTGAAATATGACTTAAAAATGATGTCTCCACCGGGCGTGGTGGTGCACGCCTTTAAACCTAGCACTTGGGAGGCAGAGGCAGGTGGATCTTTGTGAATTCAAGGCCAGTCTGGTCTACAGAGTGAGTTCCAGGACAGCTGGAGCTACAGGGAGACCCTGTCTCAAAAAGACCAAAAAAAATTACGTCTGAAATACACAAAACATCAATAAAATCCTGTTTTTCTAGCCAGGCATGGTGGTGCACACCTGCAGATACAGGTGGATCTCTCTGAGTTCAAGGACAGCCTAGTCTACAGAGCAAGCTCCAGGTCAGCCAGGACTAAAGGGAGAGTCTGTCTCAAAAAGATCAAAAAAGTTTGTTTTTCTACAGAATTGTTTTTAAAATGAAACAAAGCGAAAAAGTGTATGATTCCTGGCTCCATCAACCTTCTAGTTAACGACTGAAATGCCCTCCTCATATCAGTCATCATGTTTTCCCCACCATGATAGACTACTATACCTCAACTGTGAGCCATAATAAAACCGTCTCTCTTTAAGAAAATAATTAAAAATCTTCATAATGTCATTAGACACTATTGACCACATTAGAAAGCTATTGGCATCCCTTTGTCAAAGAGTTATATTGCCCCAACCAAAATATCCAACCATACGAGTCTCTGCCCATAGAGTAACCTGTTATGAACTTCGATATTTGTTACTGTTTGTGCTTTATTACTATAATTAAAAGGGCAGTGCTATACAACTCAGCAGTTCATTGCAAGCAGAATTTGGACAACTCCAAGAGTTTGATGTGTCACCTTAGAAAAAAAAAACAAAAACAAAAACAAAAACTCCTGAATCTTCTGTCTCTCACTCTCTTTCACCTTCCTCTCCAAAGCCCAAGGAGTCTCTTGAAAGAGGTTGGCACATAAGGCTGTAAGGGCCAAGGAGGTGGGATGAAGTGTGAGATTGCAGCAAAAATGGATTGAATTTTTTCTCTTTTCCTTTTTATTTCATCAACATGTTTGTGTAAGCAAATCTCTTCAACTGCACTGAGAGACCCTGGTCTGTACAAAAACTGAACTCAGAAGGTAACTAATTGGGCTTATACAGACACTCCTTATGCTTATCGTTGATGTGTACTTACTGATTTTATAAATAAAATTATTATAAAAAATAAAAAATAAAATAAATGCATTTTACTATACATATAATTCCATCACTTAAAGGACTACTTAAGTCAGAGGAATTGCTACAAAATCAAAGTCTGCTGACATACTTAGTGTATTTCAGATATACAAATGTTCCCCCAGCAAAGAGAAAATGCAAAAGTTACATTATAAAGATATGAGGAAATAATGTCATGCTATATGTCATGGTATATCATAATGGTATTTGCATAAATTAGTAACATTCTATATCAGTAATCTTTAGAATATAGATATTTCCCTATCAAATATATTGCAATCATTTCCTAGAAGTTATGTTGGCATTTAATTTATGAGTTGCTTACTTTTTTTCATGTATTTCAGAGCATAAACTTGATATAGGGACATTCAATTCTGCTAAACTCATACTTACTATTCCTAGCTGATAATACTAATGCATAATTTTAAGACACTTAGACTGAAAGATAGAATATACTTTTTCTTAATGGAATATTCTAAGCCTAATTAATAGTTATCCAATCATTTCCCCCAGGAAAATGATATGTAATTAGCTTATTTTTGAATTAATCTAAAACTTCAGCAAAATGAGTCTCAAGGGCAGAAATGAACAGTTAAATCTCACCTATAACAACCTGTCAGGATGAATCAATAGAAAGCCAAGGCAGATCTACACTAACGTGAGTAAATATAACAATCTCTGTAAATTTTAGGAAAACACTACTAAAATATGTTATATTCAATGTGCAGCCCTTTACCCTTCAAAAATATTTCTATGCTAGTATTACATTATTTTCTAATAAGATAAAATTAACCTGCCAAACAAACTTGCAAGATTTCAAAACTCGGTTCTTGTAATGCCTTAGCATTAAAATTAACTTATTGCTTTAGTTATCTATTAAGAACAAATCCCAGCAATCATTACTTGGTCAGTCCTTCTGTATCATTCATTTATTTTAGCTACACAGAAAACCTAATGGAGAGACAATATCAATGCTTTTATATTCTTATTTCAGAATGTCATTATTGATCCTTGATCCAAAGACATTAGCGTCGTGACTTTTTTGTTAATTTATTCAGTTCCCTGAACTTCAGACTCCTTTTGCCTTAAAATAGAATTGCTCTTCTTGTGGCAATACTTTCTGAAACCTCTGAATTGGTATTTGGGAGGTTCTCAGAAAGCTGGTCGGTACACATCGCCTTTTCAGGAGCCATTGTTTATTTGTATTGTCCGTTCTCCTCAGCCTTTCTTGTGATTCTGTGCTAAATATTCTTGACTGCACATAGAGCCTTGGAAATCACACTGCATAGATGTGAGATAAAAGACAGTAACAAAAATTGAGATTGGGTATATTGTGTTACATTTTGTGTTCAGTAAATAAGCAGGGAGACAGTGAAGCAAATACTTAAAAGTCAGAGGTTCCCTCATTATTACTAAGATTTTTTTTCCTCTTGTTTATTTAAACTGCTGTGAACTTTGGAAATACCTTAAAGTTTATACCTAGTATATTTGTCTTAGAAATTATATGAACAGCTTAGAACTGTAAACTAAAATATTCATCTGTTTTTACACTATTGTATCATTATTAAAATAATTATAGGGTAAGAACTATTCATGAAGTTCAGTGAGGTTGCTGGGGAGGCCCATGGATAGAAGAGTTCTAAGTTTGATTAAGACCTATTGTATAAAAGCATAAAAGTTCAATGAAAATAAATAATACTAACCAGGCATGGTGGCACACACCTTTACTCTCAGCACTTAAAAGGCAGAGACAGGGACATCTTTGTTAGTTAAATGTCAGCCTGGTCTACATAGCAAGTTCCAGGCCACCTGGAGCTATAGGAAGACCTTGTCTCAATAAAGTCAAAAGAAATAATAATAATATCATCTACCACATTTAAGGTATAAGTTATAAAATTTTTAATTACTTTGAATTTAGATGTGTGTGATTTATCCTAACAGAAACAGACTTACTTTGAGAACTTTAACAGAAAGGCAAGAATCACTATGATGCTATCTGGAAATATCTTGTCTTCGTGTTATTAAGGGGAGAGCCTGGTACAGACTAGTACTGCTTTTCATCTCTACGCCATTTTCCTGTCACTGTTTCTCAGTTGTTTGCATTGTCTCCTGAGTTATTTTTGCCATAACTGTCTTTAGCATCTCTGATCATGAGGAACATGGATTATGACTGGGCATTTTGATAACTTTAGACTCAGAAACATTTCCTCCAGATAGTTTTAATGTTCAATTTATTCAGTCTCAGAACAAATTCAACAAAGAAAAGAATATACTGTTCTCTATGGCAAGGTCTGCACTGTATTCTAGGGGAACAGGTAACCAAAACTGGGCCATGTTTTTATCATGTTATTGATACATGTGCTTTTGTATTTTCCTTGATAATCGTACCTGTGCAAAATAGCAAATAATTCATCAAGAGAATTTTAATCTATAAATTCAAAACTTTCACTTAGAATCTTCATTCAGTTTCACAGTAGGACTGAAAATTCCTTTTTATACTGTATCAGGTAAAATCAAGGATAAATAGTAAAAAGATATGCCACCTCAAGTATTTTTATTTAGCTGAATAAAGCACATCCCCATATGCATTTTTAAATTCAAGAGTATAATAATAACTGTAGTCAGATAACAAAAGCCAAGTGATGTTCAAAACAATGTTAAAATGCATATTTAAAATATGGAAACTACCACATTTTTGGTTGTACAAAGACTAGAAGATTAAAGTATCTCAATTACTTAAAGAGAACTAATCATAGTTATTCATATGGATTTTAAACCTGTCTCTGAGTAATTAATAAGATAGATAACTTTGGTTCATGGCTAGACAAGGGGAAGATGAGTTTATATTATGCTTACAAGCATAAGAAGACAATGAAGAATGTCTGTTAAATATGGAACACTGATCTGGTTATTTCAGAATATTTTTGAGTGTTGTACAAAAATGTCAAATCTTTATTTTCCTTGCTAGAGACTCATGTTATAATAATGGATTTTTGACACTTTCCTGACAAGCAGAAGAAAGACAGCTTCAACACATGAGGATTATCTACAATGTGCTCTAAATTTTAAAACATATATAGCACTTACAACACACATTAACAGTAACATTTACCGAATGGTTAACTGTATTTGCTTTCAGGTCTATGACACTGAAAGCACGAGCAATTACACACACCGACATGTCATGTACTCTAAAAATTCTTCATTTTGTTTGTGCATTTTTATTTTGAAATAAATGACTTCTTCACATTTTAACACCCTCATTGTTTTGTGGGTGTGTACATATATATCTCCAATGTTTGTTTAAAGCTATTCTAAATTCAAAGTGGCAATTTTGCAGAATTAAATCCAAAATTGACAGGGTGTCTTTACCTAAGAGCCACACATTTTATTTATATTTTTCTTTCATTTGATACACTATATCCTGCTTTGTTTAAAATAAAAATTAATATAATGACTTTAATACAATAGTATATAATCTAAGACCTTCTAATCTGTAGTCAGAAAGATTATCCATTGTGGCACTCATAATTTACTTAATAATTAACTGTCCTTAATTTTATTTAAGGAATGAGCAACACTGTAAACCACAATGAAAGAAAGCAAATACAGAAAAATATCATGACATTCTTGCTAGGTATGGAACAATATATACCAAATGGACATAATTCATCTTTGTCAATAGATAAAAAGATAAATCGTGCTATATACATGTTACAAAGATTTCAGTGACACACCAGGCTAAAATCACCATAACTGAGTTTTAATATTAACCAGACTATAACATAATATTCCATTTATATGAAGTTCTAATCATGTAACAAATCTACTATGATAGACAGCATGACAATTGTAGCCTAAGATTGAGTGTGTGAGTTTATAATGCTAGTAAATATTAACGAATACGTAGAAGTGAAGTTTTTTCTCATTGAGAAAAGTTATCAAAGAAGTAATTTTTTCAAAACTCACTTGGTCTTTTAACATATGCATATCATAGAATGATATTTGTCAAAGGAAACCTGGCAAATGCCAGGGCTTAGAGAATGTTTTGTGGGAAAGATTCACATTGTGAAAAGATAAACATCATCAGAGCCGGTTCACTGTCTCTTCACCAACTGTCTTTTCATTTTTTTCTACCTCGAATAACAATATTTGAGACCTCTTCTTTGAAAATGCCATGTTTACAATACAGTTTCATTTACAGTAATTACCACACTGGGCGTTAGCTCTCCAGGACTGATTCATCCTTCACAACTGAAATCTTATGATCTTCACAGGATATCCAAAATTTTTCATCACACATACCACCTCCAATTCCAGGCCGCCCCCTTTCAGACCTCTCCTTTTTACAAACCCTATGTTTTTTTTTTTGCCTTACACGTATGAATGCAATGTTGTAGCATAGTGCAATTTTATTATTATTGCTTTTATTTTCTACAGTTTCTATATAATCCACATAAAGAAAATTTTAACATGCCATAAAATATCATAACATATGGTTATACTTTTTTGAATTGAATTTCTACTAGTTAGTGCTTTATATGACCAAATAATGATCATGTGAATATCTTATTTGTAAATTTTAATAAGCTACAATATTTCTACCCAACAGATTTCCAGAAGAGACTGCTCTACCAAATGAAAATCTTTTTGACTACCTTTAGCCATAAGGTAAGAATTTTTCTCTTTTTATATTTAAAACTTTTAACATTTATTAAACTCTTTCTAAATTAATTACAATTAATATATAAAATCATTTTGACAAGAAAAAAATCAAGCTTCAATAGCTGTTTGGCCTTAAGATGGCTGTAAACAAAATAGATCCAAACTGTTGATGAACTGAGATTCTGGCCAGGAACTCAGACAAGAGCCTGCAAACAATGCTCAGTTCCTTAGCTGGAGGCTTAGGGTGGACTCGGCTATGAAGGTAAATGCTATACCTGCTGTAAGTAGAGAGGAAGATGTCCGCTCACACCCTCATCTTGCTCCTCTTTTTCCTCTGGGAGCTTTCAAGCTCTTCCACTACATTTTACGAATGCTATATGAGGATGTGTTGTTTAGGGAAAAGAGAATGGGACTCAGACATACAGGACCCAAATATGGTTCTGATGGTTCACTCCTGATCTTGAGGAAGCCATGAGCCTCTTTGAGCCTCAGTAAGTTAGAAGTAGTAATAGGCCACTTGCCTTCATACAGTGGTTTTATTTTTTTTTCCTTTTTATACTTTTTCTTGATGTTTTTGTATATCAATTTGGTGTAATTTTCAATCTCCTTTGTCAGGGGTTTGAAATTTTTGTTGTAGAGATCTTTGGTATCTTTGGTTAGGTTTGTTCCCAGGTACTTTATTTATTTTTTGGTTTTGAGTCTATTGTGAGTGGGAATAAGTTTTAAATGTTTAATTCTGTGATAATTTCATTCCTGTTTGCAGTACACTAAGATCACCGCCCATTTGCCATCTTTAACTCTTCCCTATTACATGTCCCAGTATGTTCTAAACTTCATGTCTTTAAAAAAATATTCAGTGAAGCAAATTAGTGCTGTCTGCATGTGCATCCCCTGGAGCAAGGAAGACCTGCCAATGGTCACACCACCAAAGAAAAATGAACTCCTTTCTGCAACACCTACCAACTCCCAGGAGTTTCTTGGTGGGGTGTGCCTTTGCATTTGTGAGCTTCTTGCCAATCCTCCCTCCAGTTTATTCTGGAATGTGGATGGTCTGATCTTATGCAGGCCATCTGCAGGTAACTAGAGCTGCCTTCATTTAATGTGTGCACCAACTAGGCCTGGTCCAGAAAACCACATTTAGCAGAGCTCCTTTTCCTCCGCCGGTTCTTATAGCCTTTCTGACTCCTCTTCTGAGATGCTTCCTGAGCCCTGGGAATGTGGGAGAGTGAGTTTTTTTTTTTTTTTTTTTTTCATTAAAGGTTGAATATTCACAGACACTTATTCTAAGGTAACCACCCAGTACTGCAGAATGTAACTGTAATTCAAATGAGAGTGTTCATATGTTCAATTAAATTCAATTTTAAGCAATTAGCAGTTCCCTTTCTTAAAAAATCAGGTCCATCCAGAAGAGATGAGGATAGAAATAGAAACACATCCCAGGCACATGCATTAGTTTGGAAGATATGGAACATCATATTTAATCAAATAACATAATATTAATACTAAATTTTTCCAATGTTTTTAGTGGGTGCTGGAGAGATGGATCAGTGGTTAAGAGCACCTCTGCTCTTTCAGAGACCCTACACACATAGCTACACACTTAGCTACACACATAGCTGCTTACCAATATCTTTACTCCAGTTCAAAGGAAACTGATGTCCTCTTTTGACCTCTGTGTGCATTGAATTGGGTATGATATGAATGCTTATATGTTTATCCTTGCAATGCTTTCTAAAATTAAAATTGGAATTTAGGCTTTGTAGGCTACACCTGTAATCTCAGTGTTCAGGGTGTGAAGAAGGAGGGTGAGATGTTCAAAACCAGCCTTTGCTCCATATTAAACTTTGGATAACTCTGAGCTACATCAAACCCTATCTAAAAAAAAAAAAAGCCAAGAGAAAAAAAGAAACAAATGTTAGTTGCATACTTCAGTTTTCTCTAACCTTGCATTTATTACAATCCACTTTCTATTCTTCTTAATAAATATCCAATTGCATGAGGTTTACTACGCTGAGCGCATGATAAAAATAACAGTTTTAAATATGGAATTTATTCTTTAATCCTGATTTGACACAGTATTTATCTTCAGTTTCTTTCTGTGTGGTGCTATTTCTGCAGAGTGTATATAAACATCTTGCATAGAAGAAAGAGGTCACCGCTTACCAACAACTAATAATCTCAGAAGGACTGATAAAAGAAGGGACATGGGTGTCTGAGATGAAAGTCCATATTTAAAGCATATATGTAGAGTACCATAACTTGCCATGTTATTTAGAAGTCATTGTGGTATACATTGGGAAAAAACAAATTTTATTTCATTTTCAGAAGGAGTAGCTGAAATTAAGCATGTTAATTAATCAGAAAGGTCCATGAGAGTCATGTGTGCCAGAGAATCAGTCACACTGAATAGGAAGGATAAAATTGTCAAGTACAGTGTCAGTGAAGATTGACTTAAGGAAGTATACCTGGGATGCCCAGAATGAGCAACTAATAGTCAGTTATTCTGTGCAGTTTAACCATTTGTTGATCTCTGTAGTAGCCTCCAGATCCTGGGGTAAATACACGTTCATTCAGGGGTGAGAGCCACCCATACCTTTGGGAGTAAGGAAAAGGTTTTAGAATACAGCTGGAAGCAATATAGTTTTAGCAAAGTGAAAGTAATAAGTTCTCTCTATGGTCTACGACTTCTCCAACTAGTTCTTAGCTAAGCTTAAAGTATCAGCCATGATTTCCTTTCTACTGAATGAGTGGAACTTGAGTCCATTTAGATAACTGTTGGTTACCCCCAAGATGAAAGTGCCACTGCTGTACCATTAGGGGTATCTTGCTGGGCTTATCATTGTTGTAGTTCATAGGCATCTCAACCAGGTAAAGCATTTTGTATTTCTTCCTTGGCATGTTACATAACGTCATTTCTTTCTCTCTTTTTTTTTTTATTTCTGTATGTCTATGAATGTACTGTCTGCATGTAGGTTTGTGCACCCGTGTCGTGCAATGCCGCGGAGGTCAGAAGAGGGTGTCAGATTCCCCTGGAACTGGAGTTCTCCTGGAACTGGAGTTTCAGACTGTTCTCAGCAGTCACGTGGGTGCTGGGGATCGAACCCGGCTCCTCTGTAAGAGCGGTCAGCGCTCTTAACCGCTAGGCCATCTCTCCAGCCCCTATTTCTATGAGAGTTAGTCCTCTGGTAGAAGACTTACAGGTCAATTGAGCTAGAATCCTAAAAGTTCTGTGTTCGATGCTGTGGTGTCTTCTTTTAAAAATAGCCTTAAATAAAATAAGTATTATATATATATATATAATATATATATATATATATACTATAGTAACACTATAATATAATATATATATATGAGATTTATTTATTCATTTATCTTTCATGTGTCTGCCTACCATGTTCATTAAGATGCTCACAGAGGTTAGAAATGGTCATCAGATCCCCTGGAAATAGACTGGCTGTAAGACACTCAGTGTAGGTGCTTGAAACCAAATCCAGGGCCTCTGTAAGTACACCACCTGCTCTTAATTGCTGATACATGTCTTCCCCAGAAATAGAGTCTTACTTTGAAGTTTTACTACTTTCTTCAAAGCTTCACCATTTTGGTTCAAGACAATATTACCCTTCACCAGAAATGCCATAGTGACAGTTTCAGTTTTCTATGCATGACTTATTCTACAACAAATTAAGAGCTGGAACAATCATTCACAATGTAAAGGTAATCATTTGCTAATCAATCATTCCTTAATATTTCTCAATTCTCTAAACTTTTAATGAAACGTACATTGCTATTATGAGCTATATTGTCTGATTCTACTAATTTCACATTTTCTCATTATCACCTAATCATATATATTTCCAGTAAGTGTGAATTATCAGATTTAACTTTGACATTTAAAGCAAATTTCCTTTCTATTAAATAATTTAAAATATTTTTCCTTCCCTTTCTTCCTTTAGTCTTTCTTTTTCTTCCTTTTCTTTTCTTTTCTTTTTTTTTTTTTTTCTTTTCCTAGACTTTCTGTTCTTGTTGACAATGCTTCACTTTATAATCCATGGCAGACATGAACTCAAGTCCTTGCACAAATTCTTTGTCTTAGCATCTCCCCTCCAAGAAATAGTGGGATTGCAGGTATGTTCAGTCATAACTGGGAAGGGGAAGTATTTTCAAAATTGATTCTTACTTAGATATACAGGATGTTCTTCCTAAGGTTCATTACAAAGCTGATTCCTTCTTAACCTTCTTACTTCATGTTTAATGTTACTCTTGCAAAAAGACTTCCCTTAACATTTCACATGAAATTTCTTTTCAAGGATGTCCTAGCATATCTTCTTGCTGAACCTATTCATTATATCTAATACATTCTGCAAAAAATCTCATTTATATGTACTATTAACTGACTTTTTTGAACACTACAAATGGAATAATGTATCAATTAAGTGAGGGACAAATAATTTATCTGCAGGTTAAAGATTAGCTAGTCCTGGGGCTGGAGAGATGGCCTAGTGGTTAAGAGTGCCGACCGCTCTTACAGGGGACCCGGGTTCGATCCCCAGCACCCACATGGTGGCCGAGAACCGTCCGAAACTCCAATTCCAGGAGAACTCCAGTTCCAGGGGAATCCGACACCCTCTTCTGACCTCTGCGGCATTGCATGACATGGGTGCACAGACCTCCATGCAGACAAGACAGTACATTCATACACATACAGAAATAAATTAAAAATTAAAAAAAAAGGAAAAAAAATAAAGATTAGCTAGTCCTCAGTAGAAAATGAAGTTTGTGTTTGTTCTGTGAATGAGAAGCTGATTCATGGAAATCAAGGAAATGAATGACAGTTGATGTGAGAAATGAATGGATAGAAAATCCTGCAATGTCAGGTGTTATGACCATCTTCTTTCTCTGATTTTTCTTTCATTTTGTTCCATTATTTTTCCTTAGAATTATTTTTTTATTTATTTTTAAAAAGCATTTTATTATTTTTACTCTATGTTTATGCATATATTCCCTGCATGTGCAAATGCACACACAAGCACATCATACAATGTCCACAAAGGTCAGAAAGTGACATTGGTTCCCCTGGTACTAGAGCTATGAAAGATTGTTAGCCACTCTGTGGGTCCAGTTAATGGAATCCAGGTCCTCCACAAGAATAGCCAGTCCTCTTACCCACTAGGCCATTTCTACATCTCCAGATTTTTATTGTATTTTTAAAAGAGGCAAAATGTCTATAGAGCTGGGAATTTCAACTGAAGTATTGATTATAATTCAGTCTTGAATCTATGAAACCAACTTCAAATTTTCATATAACACCCTGTCAGAGTTTTTTTTGGTTATTCTAGTTCTATAATTTTAGTGACAAAGAGATTCAGAGATAGGAATAAATGACCCACCTAAAAATAAACAATTCAAAGAAAATATTAAAGATTAATACATTTGAGTACAGATCGTTCAAATATATGACATCTATATAAGTAACATGTGTATTAATAGCTGACCTAGATTTTAAACAATTTTCAGAAACCTCATCAAAGTCTTTGTCTTGCTATTGAATACCAATCCTAGAAAGTAATTCCTAATAACTAGTTCTTTTTCTTCCCAAATAGATGAATTTTCAGTTCCTTCATGGCTCCTGGAAATACCACCCAGGTCGCTGAGTTCATTCTCATAGGAGTCTCCGACATTCAGGAGCTGCAGTTCCCCCTCTTCCTGATCTTTCTTGTCATCTACGTGCTGACCGTGATGGGGAATCTGGGCATCATCACCCTCACCAGCGTGGACCCTCGACTCCAAACCCCTATGTACTTCTTTCTTAGACATCTTGCTATCATAAATTTTAGCAACTCCACAATCATTGCTCCCAAAATGCTGGTCAACTTTTTAGTAAACAGAAAAAGTACAGCATACTATGAATGTGCCACTCAGTTGGGAGGCTTTTTAGTGTTCATCGTAGCTGAGGTGTTCATGCTGGCCGTGATGGCCTACGACCGCTATGTGGCCATCTGCAACCCCCTGCTCTACATGGTGGTGGTGTCCAGGCGGGTCTGCCTTCTGCTGGTGTGTCTCCCTTACCTCTATGGCTTTTGTACAGCCATTGTCGTTACACCTTGTGTGTTCTCTGTGTCTTATTGCTCTTCCAATGTCATCAACCACTTTTACTGTGACATTATGCCTCTGTTAACTTTGTCTTGCTCTGATACCTTTCTTCCAGAAACAATTGTCTTTATATCTGCAGCTTCAAACATTGTTTTTTCCATGAGCATAGTTCTAGTATCTTATTTCAATATCGTTCTGTCTATCTTAAGGATGCGTTCATCAGAAGGAAGAAAGAAAGCCTTTTCCACCTGTGCTTCTCATATGATGGCTGTTGCCGTTTTCTACGGGACACTGCTGTTTATGTATTTGCAGCCTCGGACCAACTATTCCTTAGATACTGATAAGATGGCCTCTGTGTTTTACACCTTAGTGATCCCAATGCTGAACCCCATGATTTACAGCCTGCGTAACAAGGACGTGAAAGCTGCTTTAAATAGATTCATCACAAGGCCATGTGATCCCTTTAAATTAGCATAATTTTACAACTTTATACATGAATGCTGTATCTGCAACCATTCTGTGATGAGATAAAACTTTTTTTTTTTTTTTTTTTTTTTTTTTGGTCTTTTGAGACAGGGTCTCCCTGTAGCTCTGGCTGTCCTGGAACTCACTTGTAGACCAGGCTGGCCTCGAACTCCACAGAGATTCCGCATGCCTGCCTCTGCCTCCCAAGTGCTAGGATTAAAGGCGTGCGCCACCATGCCCGGCATTTATTTATTTCTGTATGTGTATCAATGTACTGTCTGCATGCAAGTTTGTGCACCCGTGTCATGCAATGCTGCGAACGTCAGAAGAGGGTGTCGGATTCCCCTGGAACTGGAGTACTCCTGGAATTGGAATTTCAGACCGGTTCTTGGCCGCCATGTGGGTGCTGGGGATCGAACCCGGGTCCTCTGTAAGAGCGGTCGGTGCTCTTAACCACTAGGCCATCTCTCCAGCCCCAAGATAAAACTTTTTTAGTTTGCTACCCTGCAGCTTTATGTGAAATTTGGAGTATTAAAATAATATATGATTTAAGAAGCATGGAACAAAGATGAAACAGACACATTTTTGTTTGCTTAACTTTTTACTTAAAAAAATGTGTAAAAGTGTGTTCCTTGTCTTTAAGTGCAGCCATGTGCCCATGTCATCCAATGCTAAAGGAGAAATCGTATCCACTGGAACTGGAGTTATAGACAGTTGTGATCTGCCATACGGATTCTAGGAACTGAACCTGGGTCCTCTGCAAGTGCAGCCAGGGGTCTCGACCATTGATCCATGTCTCCAGATGCCCCTCTATTTTTGCTTTTTCTCTTTGATACAGAATCTCCTTATAGCTTCAGGTGTACTAGAACTTGCTATTTAGACCAGGCTGAGCTTGATGTTCTGATACTTGCCTGCCTCTGTCCCAGAACTGCTGAGATTAATGGTACATGCCACAACACTGAGTGAAAGGAAGTTTTTTGAGTTTTAGGTTAATACATTAAAAAGGAAAAAATTCAATAACTTTCCACAGGGGAAAATAAGTAGCAATTTAAGAAGATACCTTTCCTGTAGTCCAGAAATATATGATTGAAAAAAGTATATATTTGAATGCAGTGACAAAATACCATTAAGAGTGTTGAGTCAGTTTTTATTATAATTGTCTTTCTTTTCTAGTTCTTCCTTTGACAAACTACATGCTTGGGAGCAGTGGGGTCACATTACTTTATCTTGAAAAACTATGAATAAAGATATGTAAAACCATGCTATTTAGTTAACCTTCCAAAAACCAACCAAAATTCATATTTTAAATCTTTTTATTTTGTATTTTTCAATAAACTTATTTTCTGGCTATTAATTTCTGGCTGTTAATTCACATACTAAAGAATATCTAAAACATAATAGCCAATTGTTAGATGCCATGGGGGTGTTGGGAATCTAACCCAGGTCCTCTCCAAGACTGGAGAGTGCTCTAAACCACTGAACAATCTCTCTAGCTCCAAGGTTTATCTTTTTCCTTAATCTGTCACTAGTTTTAATTGGCGGAGCCATTCGCGGAAGGCTCACTGCTTGACCTGACTCATCTGGTTGAAGTCTGCTCTCCAGCTGACTTTTTATTTTTAAGTGAGATGACCTTTAAGTTTTTAATAATTATTTTTATCATATTAATTCTTCTTTTTCTGGCCTGCTTGGCTTTTGGCTTTCTAGTAATAGGGTATCTGCTTCTGCCTCAAGGAGTGGAACTGACACTTTTGCCTTTTCTAGAAATGAGTACTTTGTGAGAAATAATGGTGCTGTGTACACAACTTAAAAGTATAAAGCTGGGGGCGGGGGGGGGGTGCTGGAGAGATGGCCTAGCAGTTAAGAGCGCTGACCGCTCTTGCAGAGGACCCGGGTTCGGTTCCATCCCCATCACCCACATGGCGCCCGAGAACCGTCTGAAACTCCAATTCCAGGAGAACTCCAGTTCCAGGGGAATCCGACACCCTCTTCTGACCTCCGTGGCATTGCACGATACGGGTGCACAAACCTGCATGCAGACAGTACACTCATACACATACAAAAATAAATAAAATTTTAAAAACATTTAAAAAAAAAGTATAAAGCCGGGCATGGTGGCGCACATCTTTAATCCCACACTTGGGAGGCAGAGGCAGGCCGATCTTTGAGAGTTCAAGGCCAGCCTGGTCTACAGAGGACAGCCGGGGCTACAGGGAGACCCTGTCTCAAAAAGACAATAAATAAATAACTAAAGGGGCTGGAGAGATTGCCTAGCGGTTAAGAGCACCAACTGCTCTTGCAGAGGACCCGGGTTCGATCCCCAGCAACCATATGGTGGCTGAGAACCGTCTTTGGCTCCAGTTCCAGAGGAATCTGACACCCTCTTCTGACCTCCATGGCATCGCATGACATGAGTGCACAGACCTGCATGCAGACAGTACATTCATACACATACAAAAGTAAAAATTTTCCAAAAATAAATAAAAAATAAAAGTATGATACAGTAGTAATTAAGAACTCTACAGAAACTGTGTCATGCACAGATTACCCAAATAAAGAAAGGAATTTTGATTTCATGGTCAGGTTTAAACTAAAAAGAGGATTGTAGGGCAAAGTAAAACTAAGTCCAGTGAAGTAGTAGATTTTAGTGATCTGACTTAAAGATTAATAGCCTTTAGAAAAATCACCTTAGCAGAAAGTGTAAAAAACAGAAACTGAGGAAAACAATGACCAGAATAAAAACAAGATATGACTCAAAGCTACACCAGCCATGAAATGGCTTATAGGTCATGCAAACAAGGAACTAAAGTAAGAAAAATAAAGTTCTTTATTCTTAAAGCTTTGTAGCTCATTTTTTACACTGTCTAGCACTTATGTAACCACAAGGCATAAAGAATGGAGTCCTCAGAGTTAAAAGTTATATTCAACTTCACTTTGCTGCAAAAAATGTTAAATTGCTTAGCTGAATAGCTGTACTATTATTGTTTTACACAACTTCACTTTGCTGCAAAAAATGTTAAATTGCTTAGCTGAATAGCTGTACTATTATTGTTTTACCTTTTCCATGTCTCAACTAAATGGTTGTAACATTATTGATTGTTTTACTGTTTTTGATGTTAAGAATGATTTCAGGCGTGAATTTTCTGAAAAATATTTACAGGGAAGTTGGGTTTTTTTAATCATTAGCTTAGACTTGCATAACCTGTTTTAGCTTTAGGGTATGTTCTAGTTTGTCTTCCATTGCTGTGACAAAACACTCTGACTGACACCAACTTGGGAGGAAAGGGTTTATTCAGCTTACATCTCCTGGGTCACAGTTCATCACTCAGGGAGCCCAATGCAGGAACTCAGGGCAGGAACCTGGAGGCAGGAGCTGAAGCACAGGCCATGGAGGAATGCTGTTCACTGGCTTGCTCCCTTGGCCCATGCCCAGCCTGACCTCTTATACAGTACACAACAACCTGCCCAGGGTGGCACCACCCATAGTGGGCTGGGCCCTCCCACACTGCACAACAATCAAGACAATACTCCACAGACATGGCCACAGGCCAGTCCAATGGTGCCAATTCCCCAATTGAGGCTCCCTCAACCCAGGTGTGTCAAGTTGACACTAAAGCTATCCAGCACAGAGTATACAAAAATAAACATCAGGATCTGAGGGGCTGAGAAGAGAAGAAAAGAAATCAGCAGAGTGGCAAACCAGAAAGGCCCTCTGCACAGGAGCAGGGAAGATAGATGCTCCTCAGATCATGAAAAGAAAGAGATTCTTGAGTTTTATTTGATTAATTTCTTCACCGCCTTTGCGACCACCCACTTCAGGAACTGAACCTGCTGGAGCTGGACTCCAGCATTTAATCAATAAACTGAGTAAATTTTCTGGTATTTTTGAAATTTTATGGACCAGATCCTTAAATATTCCTTATTTCTCAGAAGGAATTCAACCCTTTTATTCTAAATAATGGTTTTCTAATAATTCCTATTCAGTGACTGTTTCCTCAAATCTATTCTATGTTTTTGACCATGCAGGACAGAATCAAGACATAAATAAGAATTATAAAATCAGAACCCTTCAAGAAAATACAAAATTCATATTTTCACGATATTCATAGGGAATCCATTGTCTCTTAGAAGTAAATTCCAGCAAATGAAGAACTTCATTGAATATCATAGAGAGGACATGTCACCACTAACAGCAGCATGTTTACTTTTCTTTTTTCTTATCCTGTTTCTTTTTTGTAGACAAATTTTCATATGTCCCAGGTAAGTGTCAAACTCACTATGTAGCCTGAGGACATTCCTGAACTGATCCACCCATCTCTACCTCCACAATGCTGCAAGCATTGCCCAGGGCAAGTAGATTTAGGTTTAGTGGTATGTTTGAAACTATCTGCAATATGCCTATTTTCCCTACATATATTTTTTGGTATTAAAGAGACTTTTCAAGTATAATTACTACATGTTAACAAAATGGCAAAACTGACTCAGTATTGTTCTAGTTCCTGCCCAGCCACTTCCACTACAGCCAACCAGCCATGGAGGCTGCACCACTAGTTTCAGGGAGTACATAATTTCTACAGTACTTAGAAACTTACAATTAGCCATGCCGCACATCTTATGACACAGGTTACCTGCATCTCCATGGAACGCATTGTCTCTGTAATACTGCGAAACTTGTTTTTTCTAACTGAAACATTTGTTAACTGAAAAGCTCTTTTTAATTTACCTGTCTCTGGTATAGTGTGATTATAGTCATCTAATATATCTATGGTTATGAGTTTTTCCCCTGGAATGATAGAATTGTGGTTTCAAGCTTTATTAAATCATTCTGCCTTCCCCTAGCAGTCAACATTTATTTGGGGCATGAGACTCATCTCAACCTCTAATTAATGAAAGATACTGTTTTCAACATCACTATGGCATTCTGTTGTGCCTCTCAAAGTAGAGAATTACTCATATTAAGGAAGGAAATAGTAAACAAATTGTGATAGTTTAATCTTCAATTAGGCTTAGAGATAGAGAATATTTGGTAGAGTATCTTCAGAATTACCTTCCTATTTTATGCCAGTCTTTTTAAAATTATTTTATTTTATTCACTGAGTTTTTATTTCCATGTTTATTCAAAAGCAGGAATTATTAGTATACTGAGAAAAATAATCCATGGAGAAGGAACAGAAGATACATAGAACTTCAGAGCAGAGGAAGTTTTCCTTGCTTTATAAACTGTGACAATGCTAATGTGACTAGAATTTGGTGATGCTCCAGAGACAGCAAGGGAGGATTCCAGAGTGGAAATGTAATAATTTCAAAGAATGCAAATAAAACTCTGTCATTCTGAATCCTGACTTACTAGACCACAGTCACTAAAACTATGTTATTTCCCCAAGACATATACATTCTTCGAGGTATTTCAAAAAGAAATCAATCTAACTTAAGATTAGGAGAAAAAAATATCCAACTACAATTGGCAAAATGTGCCATCATTTTCATACTATACGATAGCAAGGAGAGATAGCAGCATGACAAAACTGAAAACAGCAAAGCAACCAGGATGGAGGAAGAGATACTGAAAGAGTTGTGAGTATAGGGAAGAGAAAGACCAATGACCACTTGTGAAGCATTAACACAACTCAAAAATGAAAGATGTTACGCAATGTGGGACAAATGAAGACCAAGGTTCTCAATTGTTCCAATGGCTGTCAAGCCGTAGCTGAGTGTGTTGTTCTTCTGCTAAGTCTAAATGCTGCATTTTTTTCTTAGTGACTATTATTTCTAATTATAGCTATTATGTTTTGTTCTTTTAGACAAAACCAGGTTTACTTTTGGGTAGAACAGTGTTCTCATAGCTCCTATGTATTCATTATCAATGGTATATGTTGTTTGCTTGGACATTGATACAGATTCTTTCAGCAGTGGTGTGGAGGCTTCAGTTAATCGTACCATAACCCCTTACTGCATGGAAGCTAAAGTCAGAGCACTGCATATATACAGAATAACTCCTGAGATGCTTGTTTCATGTGGAACATCAGTTTTTCTCACAACAGACTCAGGTTGATAGAGACAAAAAGTAGAACCAACATTCCAAGATAAAGTTTGGTAAACAAGATATGTGACCATTTTAAAGAGCAGCATACAACAGTGGGTGCTCCAACAAAGAGGATCACGCCAACCATTATAGGTCCCACAAAGGGAATGAGCCATTTTTCCAGGGCATGGAAAAATAGGAAAAGTTTTCAGTTTCCCTATAGCTCATTAATTTTTGTGACTATGGTATGTGAAAAATCATAAATGTTAAATCAACATATATCAGGGAATTCCTTACAACCCAAATGATTTTTCAACGATGAGTAATTAATCATAGCTCTGATTTATTTGTTTATTTATTTATTTATTTATTTTGCATTTTTGAGACAGGGTCTCCCTTTTAGTCCCAGCTGGTCTGGAACTTGCTCTGTAGACCAGGCTGGCTTTGACCACACAGAGATCTGCCTGCCTCTGCCTCCTGAGTGCTGGGATTAAAGGCGTGCACTACCACGCCCAGCCTAGCTCTGTTTTATAACAAAATCATTCTTAATTCACCCATTTCCTGATTAATCTCTCCAAATATTCTTGCTGTCACATTGGTGGTTTTAATAGTTATAAAAGTAAGCTCATACATTTCTTTTTGCATTCCAGTCATTAAGCCAGGTATGGGAAGCATAAAAAGCTGATCCATTAGCTACAGTTTTGGGGTCTAATAGATGAAGTGAATCATCACAGTGGTATGGTAGGCAACTGCTAGTTCTTATGTTAGGATGAATCAATAATAGGGGCTCTATATCTCCCACATTACAAACTCTGATATCCAGTGGGAAAAGCCTTAAAACGTTCATCATTACAAAAAATGTCCATTCTAGGGCTGGAGAGATGGCTCAGGGGTTAAGAGCACCAACTGCTCTTGCAGAGGACCTGGGGTCGATTTCTAGCACCCACATGGTGGCTAAGAACCGTCTTTAACTCCAGTTCCAGGGGAATCTGACGCCCTTTTCTGACCTCCATGGCATTGCACAACACAAGTGCACCAGCCTGCATGCAGACAGTACATTCATACATATGAAAAAAAAATAATAAACAAAAATTTTTAAAAAATGTCCATTCTATAGATGTATTTTCCTTTGTTTAAGGAAAGACTGGAGGTGGGACTGCAGTGTAAAGGAACAATTTTACAGCAAAACATAGGCAATGATTAGCAAACATATGAGACACAGGCATATCTCCAATTACTTTATCAATATGTTGTGTCTGACTGTCCACACCATCCTTAGCTATATATTCATAAGAATCTACATGTACCCCTATGCCTGGTAAGAATTTTCTTAATAGTCCTGGGGTTGAAGAGTCTCCTTGGTATTTTTTGAGACAGGGTCTCCCATTAATCCCAGCTGGCCTGGATCTCTCTATGTAGACCAGGCTGGCCTTGAAGTCACAGAGATCCACCTCAACTTCCTAAGCACTAGGATTAAAGGTGTGTGCCACCATGTCCAGCCAGGCACAGATAATTTATTACAGCCCTGCTGTGCAATGTAAATCCATAATTTCTCTTTGAGTCCAAAAGTCATGGACAGTATAACTAGTAAAGATATAGTAGATTGAACTTACTTATTAACTGTGCCAAATTCCTTTTTTTTTTTACATAACTGTAATTGCCTGTGTCCCTTGAATGTATTGCATCCTTAAAGATACTGAAATCAATTTGATTTGTTAAACTTTGATCAATAACATTTTTCCAATTAAATTTTCCTTCACTTATCTGGCTCTATATCTCTTTTCCATCTTTTTCCTAAAGGATGGTCCCAGGTGGCATTGCACAACTTGTGTAACACATTGAAATATTGGGCCTAGGGCCTGATTTCACCACGGGTATAGCTTTAACAGTAGTTGTAATTATGCATTTTTTGGTGTTTTTAAGACAGGGTCTCCCTTTAGCCCTAGCTGGCCTAGAACTCACTCTGTAGATCAGGTTGGCCTTGAACTCACAGAGACCTGCCTGATTCTGCCTCCTGAGTGCTTGTGTTAAAAGCATGTACCACCTTGCCCTGCTCGCATTTGTTTTTACTTTACACAGACATAAAGAACTTTAGGCTTGGTTATATCTTTCCCCTAGCTTTGTCCCAACTCTTGTGTGCTGTTAATAAAGATTTTAACCATACCCCAAGTCACTGTAGGCTGTGGTTTCTTATTCTGGGGTCTCCTCTTCCTCTTTCACAGGGTCAGTACAGCCATCTTAGCTGTAGGGTTCTTGTTAACTCAGAAAAAGGCATGCTTATCCCTTACAATGAACATAGTCAATTTGATTCACATTAATACGACAGCCCTTTATGAATTCATTACCTTAATAAAATGAACCCTTACGATATCACTTTACAATTATTTTTTTTAATTTTTTTATTAATTTTATTTATTTCTGTATGTGTATGAATGTACTGTCTTCATGCAAGTTTGTGCACCCGTGTCGTGCAACGCCGCGGAGGTCAGAAGAGGGTCTCGGATTCCCCTGGAGCTGGAGTTCTCCTGGAATTGGAGCTTCAGACAGTTCTTGGCCGCCATGTGGGTGCTGGGGATCGAACCCGGGTCCTCTGTAAGAGCAGTCGGTGATCTTAACCGCTAGGCCATCTCTCCAGCCCCCTCACTTTACAATTATTATACCAGGTGTAGGACACACAGCTGATACCACAGCCTTGGCACCCCATAGGCTTCACGTGTTTGAACATGTTTTCTTCAGTTGGTAGGGATTTGGAAGGTCTTAGAAGGATTGCCCTGGCTGGTACTCAATAATTCTTTGAATAATTGTTCATGAAAATAAAGAGATATTCTATCTCCAAATTAGGTGTGAAATAAAAAGGTTTTGAGCATTGGGAACTGTTAAAGAAGCAGTTATCTGGATGAAATACAATGTCCAAGAGTGCCTTGATTACTCTTTTCCTTTTCTGTTTAGGAGAAAAATTTATTGAATGTATTTCCTGAGCTTTATGAATTTACAAAAAAAGCAGATCTAAATTTAGACAGCTTACTTTGTACTAAGAATGCTGAGGTGATGCCCTGTGCTTCCTTGCCTCTGGCAGAGGCTGCACTTATATTTAGCGGTTGCCCCAGACTTGGCAATCTTGCCTATAGGGTCTGTTTCCCTTATCCTCTACTATGACATGGTTAGCCCATGGTCCAATCCCAGGAATAGTACAGAGGTTGTTTATGCTCATTTGCTTGTTTGCTTGTCATTATTTTCAGTTGGGATGCTTTTTTGTCATCCTACTATAAAATTGCAATTTTCAGTTCATTTCTGAAAAATGCTTTAGATCGGCATTGGATCTCTCTAGCTGCATCTTCTTTGCTGACACCAGTGCTTGCTCCTGTTGGTCTTCTCCCTGCTTCACTCCAGATGTGAGCAAATTCTGAGCACCATAGGAATTCATCGCATTGGCTGCTGCTTTCATGAGCCAGTCAACAAGCTCAACTAGACCACCAACTATTTTCTGAAAATGGCCAATTTTTTTTTTATGTGTATGAATGTACTGTCTACATGTAGGTTGGTGCACTCACACCCATGTCGTGCAATGCCATGGAGGTCAGAAGAGGGTGTTGGATTCCCCTGGAACTGGAGTTAAAGATGGTTCTTAGCCACCATGTGGGTGATGGGAATCCAATCCAGGTCCTATGCAAGAGCAGTCTGTGCTCTTAACCACTGAGCCATTTCTCCAGCCCCTGAAACTAGCTAATTTTAACTAGAAAGTCCTTGCAATTCTTCCTTGACCTCAGGGTTCTGCTTGGTTATCCCAGGTCCTGTATCTGCAGCTTGCTCAGGTTATCAAAAGTCACCCCTGTTTTCCCTAAGATGTCCTTGGTCCTAGCTGTTGTCCTTTCCATGTTCCCTACAGAAGTGTTACTCTGAACAGGTGACAGTGGCAGTCGGGTGGTATGTCAGAGAAGCAAGAGCCAAGAAAGAATAAAATCCAGTTTCTTGTTACAGGCATGGTTCATTCAATATCTATTTCCTGTTTTGTAAAGAAAAATAGTTTTAGGTAAGTGAGGTCATTTACCCACAGAAAACTTTGAGTAAACCATACACTAATAACAGAGAACTTCCAGATGTCAAACACACAGTTTGCTATTGATAGCACTCACTAGACAGAGGCAGGAAACTTTTTATAAGTGTAAAGTCAAGTAAGGCTATGTGCTGAGACTTTATTTCATTAAAGACACTGAGCAGAGCATGTCTCCATATAAACACTGCTGGTATTCTCTCCATTTCACATAAACGACTAGTAATATGACACACTATGCTGCTCTAGACACAGGTGTCCAACACCTATCCAGAGCATTAAAGTCTGAGCTCCAACAATAGGTGTGAGAATTTTCATAATTTTACTTAGGTAGTTTGATTTATTAACAATGAACTTAAATCACTTATCACAAATTTAAATTTTTGAATGTAGGTTATTTATATTAATTTTGCATAATATCTCATATTTAATAATACTGGATAGGTAGTGACTTTGTTAATGTCTCTATTCTGAACAGGTTTTTTTCTGGTAATTCCAGATGGAGAAACACAACATTAAGGGGTGACTGAATTCATCCTGATGGGCATCACTGATCATCCTGAGCTGCAGGCCCCATTATTTGGATTGTTCCTCATCATCTATCTGATCTCACTCATGGGCAATTTAGGAATGATTGTCCTCACTGTAGTTGATTCCAGGCTCCAAACGCCCATGTACTTTTTTCTCAGACACCTAGCTATTACGGATCTTGGTTATTCTACAGCTGTAGGACCTAAAATGTTAGTAAATTTTGTTGTGGATCATAATGCAATATCTTTTAATCTTTGTGCTACACAGCTAGCTTTCTTTCTTGTGTTCATTGTTAATGAGCTTTATATTCTGTCTGTGATGTCCTATGACCGCTATGTGGCTATCTCTAAACCACTGCTCTACACAGTCATCATGTCAGAAAGGTTATGTTGGGTACTAGTGGCAATCCCCTATCTCTATTGCTCGTTTGTGTCTCTTCCAGTCACAATTAAGATTTTCACTTTGTCTTTCTGTGGCTACAATGTTATCAGACATTTCTATTGTGACAGTCTCCCCTTGTTAACTCTTCTTTGCTCAAATACACATGAAGTTGAATTGATTATCATCATTTTGGCAGCCTTTGATTTGATCTCCTCTCTTCTGGTCGTCCTTGTGTCCTACCTGCTCATCTTCATAGCCATTCTCAGCATGAACTCTACTGAGGGCAGGTGCAAGGCATTCTCCACCTGTGGGTTCCACCTGATGGTAGTCATCATCTTCTATGGGACTTTGACCGGCAGCCCTGGTCAAGCCACTTCTTTGATACCAATCAAGTGGCCTCCATCTTACTGTAAGGTAGAAGGCACAGGTACATAAATCTGTTGCTGAATGTATTAGTCATTTTCTATTGCTCTGATAAAACTACCATGACCAAGGGAACCTACAAAAGGAAGAGTTTATTTGAGCTTAAGATTGACAGTTCAAGGGAATTAGAGTGCAGTGTTGCAGGGAGTCATGGTGGCTGGGGCTGCAGCAGAAAGCCAAGGTTCACATCCTCCAGTGAGTGCAGGAAGTGGAGAGGGAGAGACTGGAGCCTGCAAGGCTTGTTGAACTCACTAAGCCTGCCCCTCAATGACATACTTCCTCTAGCATGGCCACACCTTCTAAAACCTCCCAAAATAACGCCACCAACTGGGAACAAAAAGTCTGAATACTTGAAGCCTATGGGGGACATTCTCATTCAAACCACCACACTGAATAAATCAGGGGATCATCAATAATTAATATGTAACCAATGAACACCATTTATGAAGTAGCCATGGAAATGGTCCCCAATATTGGAAGGAAAAGCTCATTGATGGAGATAACTGAATCATATCTTTAGCAATGGGAGGATATTATAAAAGAGGTATCTCAAATACCTCTACAAGGACACACTCCTGGAGCTGAGGAGATGACTCAGCAGTTAAGAGTGCTTGCAGATCCCCAAAGGACTAGGGTTCAGTTCCCAGTATCCATAGTGAGCAGCTCACAACCACCTGTAAATACAGCTTTAGTAGAACCCAAGTTCTCTTCTTGCCTTTGCAGGCTCCTGCACTCACATGTACATTTTCACACAAAACAAGCATGTACACCTATTTTTTTAAATACAATAACTCTTTAAGAGTATAAACACAGGCTGGAGAGATAGCCTAGCAGTTGAGAGCGCTGACTGCTCTTGCAGAGAACCCGGGTTCGATCCCCAGCACCCACATGGTGGCCGAGAACCGTCTGTAACTCCAATTCCAGGAGAATTCCAGTTCCAGGGGAATCCGAGACCCTCTTCTGACCTCCACAGCATTGCACAACACAGGTGCACAGACCTACATGCAGACAGTGCATTCATACATATACAAAAATAAATAAAATTAAACAAAAGAGTATAAACACATGTAGCCAATACACTTATACATAATTATATTTTATTTATTAAATTTTTGGATATCACACTAAAAGCTCAGGCTATATATGCAAAAAATAAGTGGTATCATAACAAACAAAAATCTTCTCAGAAAATGAGACAAAAAACAAAATGCAAATAAAGCATTCAGATTAGGAGGAAGATTGTAGTAACAGTTGTGGCAAGAATTAAGTTATTTTAATAAGAGTTCCTTTAACCTTCACTTTGGCTGATACAATATTAAAGAGAAGTCCCTAAGGAAATGTGTACTCTACAGGAATCTCATAATGGAAAGAAAAGCCTGACCCTAATTCATGCAGGAGAATACATTTATTTCCCAGAAATAGGTGTCACGTGATTCTGACAACATATAAGATAACCTTGTAGGAGAGATTGGAGCCCAGAACATGATGGGCAGTGATGAGCAAGACTTCACTTTGACCAGGCATTCTTAGCTTTGCAAACCTCTTCTCCTCTATTTAACATCATATCATAACCCTAAAGATGGACTATGGACATCACTGAACTCCTTTATTTGTTATTCTTCCTAGTTTGGCCACACTAAATACATCCCATTTCTCTCCATTTCACTTTTACCTGCCTCTTTAATTTCCCTAATAAACATGGACAGCAAAGTTCAACTTGTTAGGCACTGGAAGACTGAAGCTGTGACTCTAAAATCTTTCTTTTTAATTTTAATTTATTGATTTTTGTTTTATCTGTATAGTGTTTTGCCTGCATGCATGTGAGTGCAATGCACATGGAAGTCAAAGCAGAGTGTAGATTCCCTAGGAATTGGAGTTATGGTCCATTGTTGGGAGTCATGTTGCTGCTGGGGACCAAACCTGTATCCTCTGCAGTAGGAGCCAATGCAGTTAACACTGGGCCATCTCTCAAGCCCCAACTCCCTAACAACCTTTGAAATATGTTTATATCTAAAATACACTAGGAATTCACAAAATCCAACAGAAGGAAAAGAAATAACCAGATTTCAGAAGTAGGCAAATCAACTATATAGGTATTTCTCAAAATATAATGATATCTAATTGCATTATATGAAATGAAAAAAGTGTTCAATATCACCAGACATCAGAGAAATGCAAATATAGGCCATGTAAAGATATCAGCACTTTTGGATGGCACAGCAACAAGAGAAAACACAACTAGTATTGGCAAGATGTGTGGGAAATTAACTTTTACACAATGTTGGTAGAAATTTAGATCGGTATAGTCATTATGACAGATAAAGCAATAAAAAATGCCTAAAAGTAGAAACAGTCTATATTACTTATAGTCTTGATTTTACATATATATTTTCCAGTTTTATTAGCAGATGTTTTATACAAATAATGGGCTTCTTTATGATATTAAGATGTTTTCACATATACATATATAATGTTTTAATCATACTGTGATGTTGACCTCTCATGTTCTCCCAAGTCAAAAAAATCTTCCAGCTTACTACATATTTGATGTGAAAAAAATTTAAACCCTTTGTTGTCATAATGGCAATTTTATCTATAATATCATCATGAGTGTACCATTTATCCACTTTGTAGGGATAACATTTATGCCATAGTATGTTGTATTTTATAAGTCATTACTCAACTGTAATTGAGTAAATTGGAGTCTATAAACACCTTAGGTCTCTGGGGAATGGAGAGATCATTTATCTTGTTTGTTTCATTCCAGGAGCTGCCTTTACATTTTTTCAGGGGGAATAGGTCATGTCCTATCGATTCAAACGTGTTTAAAGTCTCTCAGGTCATGTAGGCCTGATAAACTGAATAAATCATATGACATTGCCTCTGGGAAAAACTCACAAACAGTGAAGGAAACCATAAATTCTCCCTGCTCAAGGGGAAAAGAAGAATAATTTAGGAGAAGGAAACAAACTTTGTGGGCATTGAATCTTAAGGAATAGTCATACATCTTGAGGTAAGTTGGACTTGGTACCATTATCTTATTCCTAGATTTCTGTGATTCTTTTCATTGTTTATTTATGTTGAATCCTTATGCATTTCATACAATCATAACAATCCTATCTAAACTCTCTCCCTTTCCTCAAGAGCCCCATAGATAAGCCACAGAATTTCATGCATTCTGTCACAAATATTAAGGCCTTTTGAGTCAAACTTGTGTAACCAGACAGCCCCCTAGCACGAGTTAATCCACTGCAGCCTGATCAGCCTATCTAGAGTTATTCTGATAAAGAAGATGAACTCTCCCTCATACAGCAATGATTGGCTGTCAATAGTTCTTCAGCTAAGGCTGGGGACTTCTGCACATTTTCTCAGTTCTATACTGGGTTTTGTCTGATTGATTTTGCATGACTCCTGTGCATGCTGTCACCAATGCAGCACACTCATATGAACAAGTTTCTAAAAGCCTGGAAGGATGTCTCCCTCACAATCTCTCTGCCCCCTCTCCTGCAGTGATCCCTGAGGCCTGGCTGTTCATTATGAGTCCCATAGGAACAAACACTCAGCAGTCTCTCATTCTCTGTACTTTGGGCAGTTGTGGCCCTCTACATTCATCATCCCCTGTTGCATGAGAAAGTTGTTTAGAAGAGCTGATTATTTCAAGGATGCTACAAAAATTCAGCATTTCCTTTATTAGCTCCTGCATGCATATTTTCTTTGAAAGGAAAATAAAATTCTATGAACTGAAAGATACCTAATACCTCTTTGACAGCTGAATGAGACATTAAGATACCGGGAATGAATAGGGATCAGAAGAACTAAAACTCTACCAAGATCTTCATCAGTTAGAATTATTAAGATTAAAATTTATAGATATAAATATAGGATATCCAGTTCCATTTTTTCAGATAAATTATAATCAATATTTAATATGTATAAGATATATGTTAGTATGTATACAATATATTATGTAAAATAGCATATATAGGATTAAATATTAAAAATCTTTGTATATAAACATAAGTTGTACATAACAATAGTAATACATATGCAATTTACACATCTTGAAGGCTATATTAATTGAGAATTTTCATTAAAATATAAGTTATAGTTCATCAGCAAAGTCTGGAATTTTCTAACCCATTTTATGAAATGCACAAAAATTCAATAAAATATAATGCAAAACTAATTTATACATACAATTAGTAAAATACACATGAATATTTTTTCATGGTGAAATATTTTTATATTCATTTGTAAATAAGCGAATTTTCAAAACAGCATGAAATACATGTCTGTGTTAGTTTTATTAATGTAATTTCTGACTTACCTTCACATACTGGAGAATAACTATTTTGAACATCATTCTTACATCAGAATATCATTTATTTAATATTTGTCATCAAGTTTGAACCTTCAAACATTCAAGCTAGCCATAGAAACAATACTGTCAATTCGTTCCCCTTTCAGATAGACCCCACATGATGACAGACATGGCTGGTTAATAGTTTCAGTTAGAATGTGGTGGAACAGATGTCAGCCTGGAGAGGGATTGTGAGATTTGTTGTCAGTGGCTAATACATCTTGCTTTTGTAATTGTGCCAAGTTGTAACTCATTATGAATGATTAGTATTCCCATGAAGTTAGTTAGGGGTAAAAGCACAAAATTAAATTTGAGAATATCAAACCTCCACAAGGACTGTTAGATATAAATAAATGTTTATTAAGCACAACTCTGGTCCACTTTTTCTTTTTTTATTGTTATATAGATGACAGCATCGCTCACGATAGCCAAAAGATAGAAGTGATCCGTCAATGAGGAAAATAAAGCATGACCTACACATTCAATGGACTGTTATTCAACCTAAAAAGGAAAGAAATTTGACATATGTTTAATGTTGAAGACATGAAATACAGTGAAATAAAAAAAGTCAAAAAAAAAAAAAAAAAAAAAAAGAGAGAACAACTCTGTTTCCATTGTTAAAAGGAAAAAAGTCCAAGATTTTAGTACTAGCACCTGTTTTATTTTGTTGCAAAGTTCTATTCAAATATGACTTTCCTAATTAAAAGAAAGGTTTAAACATTCTGAAGAGAAACCAGAGCACTGACTATCCTAATTAAGAATTTAAACCATAATATTGAATGGACCCCATAAGGTTCTCTCTTAGAATATAGATATTTCTGTCCATTTGCCATTTAGAACTAGATGTTGCAATTAGCCCTTAGAATGTTAGATTCCACTCTCTCAGAATTTCATTACTTATTTGGGGGATTGAATATGAAATTTTGTATTGCCTCTTCTGTATCATTTCAGACGTGCTAAATGATCAAAATGGGCCAACAGAATACAACAGTGCCAGCAGAATTCATTCTGACCAGAGTTACACAGCGGGTAGAGTTACAGCTCCAGCTTTTCAGAGTCTTCCTCCTCATGTATGGAGTCACGGTGGTGGGGAACCTGGGCATGATCATTTTGACCAAGCTGGACTCTCACCTTCACACACCTATGTACTATTTTCTCAGACACCTGGCCTTCATTGATCTCGTTAATTCTACTGTCATTTATCCCAAGATGATGGTGAATTTTGTTGTGGATCAAAATGCCATTTCCTACTATGCCTGTGCCACACAGATGGCGTTCTACATCACCTTCATTATCAGCGAACTTTTCATGTTGTCTTCGATGGCCTATGACCGCTATGTGGCCATCTGCAGTCCTCTACTTTACAATGTCGTCATGTCTCAGAGACGTTGCTGGGTGTTGGTGGGCATTCCATACCTCTACAGTACCTTCCAAGCCATCTTGATAACTAGTAAGATTTTTACTCTGACATTTTGTGGCACCAATGTTGTCAGCCATTTCTACTGTGATAGCGTTCCTATGTTACTTTTGCTGTGCTCAAATGCACAAGATGTAGAAGTGATGATTATTTTATTTTCAGCACTTAATTTGATCTCCTCCCTCCTGGTAGTCCTGGGATCTTACCTTCTTATTCTGCTAGCCATATGTCGAATGCGCTCTGCAGAAGGCAGGAAGAAAGCTTTCTCCACCTGTGGCTCCCACCTCACCGTGGTGGTTGTATTCTATGGGACTCTGCTCTTCATGTACCTGCAGCCCAAATCTGCCCACTCCTTTGAAACAGATAAAATAGCCGCTGTATTTTACTCCTTGGTGATTCCCATGCTTAATCCCTTGATATACAGCTTTAGAAACAAAGAAGTAAAAAGTGCCATTCTAAGAGTCTTTAAGAACCGATGTCAAGTTTGTTAATATTTTATATGGAACGATTGCTTAATAAAATACAAAGGCAGTATCACTAAAGACTATTTCCATTATATATGGGCATATTCAATTTGCTCCATAGGGAAAAAAAAAATCATGATACTATAAACAACAGTGAACTATGATCCTTCTAGTCACACCAATTAATTCTTATATTTAAGTTCTCAGTGAAATGTCACTTCTTCCTCAACCTTTCTTGTTTCAGATTTAATATTCCTTTAGTGATTCCATTGAGCATAACATTTCAGCCAGAAGAACATATATTTAACTACACTTTAGTAAACTGTTTGGATTTCTGTGTTTTAGTTTGTTCTTTCTTTCATTTTGCTTTAGTGGACACTTGTCTACTTAACATTGTTTTCTGTGGTCTGAACTTTAAAAAATGTGCAAATAAGGATAGTCTCATAGAGAGCAAGCCTTTGGATTCTGTGTTTCTTTCATTTCTTTATTTTTTCCAATTAAAAGATATTTTAATTAAGCTAGAGAATTTAATTATTTTATGTGTATGACTGTACAGTCTGCATGTAAGTAGGTGCACCTGTGTAGTGCAATGCTGGGGAGGTCAGAACAGGATGATGGATTCCCCTGGAACTGGAGTTAAAGATGATCCTTAGCTGCCATGTGGGTGCTGAGAATTGAACCCCGGGTCCTCTGCAAGAGCAGTCAGTACTCTTAACTACTGAGCCATTTCTCCAGCCCCATATTTAAAATGGTTATAGATAGGGCTGGAAAATTTTTTCATCAGGTCAGACCATTAGACGCTCTTGCAGATTACCCAAGAAACCATATGGTATTTAACGAACATTCATGACTTCAGCTCCAGGGTATCCAACACCCTCTTCTGTCCTCCTGGTACACTTACATACACTTACAAAACACTCATACACATAATGAAATAAAATAAAATTAATATATAGACAGTGAATGATATATTTTTGTATGTTTTCTTTTGTTCAACATTTTTTTGTTTTTGATCATTAGTTTTTGTGTTCTATGATGCCCTCAAATATGTGATCAACTTCTGAATTCTACATGTCCACTTTGAATATCCACAATATTTCCAAAAAATCATTAGGTAAATACCAGCTGAAAATACCCAGAAACAACAAAAAGCAGAAAATATTTTCAAGTTTAAAAGGACTGGGTACAGTACTTATTCCATACCTTTACATCCTGCTTGGACCTCAGAGTCAAAAGTTGTCTGATATTCTCAAAGGTTAAAAACAAATCTCAGACAGAAACTAGTGTTCTTTGTATTAAGGCAAAGCAAACACTCATCACCACAAACTCTAAAATAGTCATCTTCTTATCACAAATACTATGTAATTAGAGAAACAGAAATAGGAAACTTCCTTGAGTAGATAATAACAGATTCTGCATTAATAATGACAGCAGAATGAACAGAAAACACTTAAAATAACTGTTACAGTTGTGTTAAATCCACTGAATATTTCATTGCAAACATAAAGAACAAAGTAAGGATTCAGTTAAAGATTTTAGAAGAGGATGTAAAATATTATGAGCAAATGTTTATGGGAATGGCATTAACAGCAGATTATGACTACACATTGAAAATGAAAAGATGACAATTTAAGTTACATATAGTCTACTTAAAAATTGAAACAAATAGGGAATGGAGAGATGATTCAGTGGTTAACAACACCAGCTGCCCTTGAATAGGACCTGGGTTCACTTCCCAGCACCTATAGGGCAGATAACAACCATTTCCCACTCCAGTTCCAGAAAATCCAACACCCCAGACTAATGTCCTCAGGAATTTCACAGCAGAAGTGCACTGACTCACATGTAGGCAATGCACATATACATATAAAAAATAATAAATAAAAATTATTTAAAACTTTAATACAAATATCTCCATTTATATATATGAATATATATTTCATATATATATGGAGGTTTTCATATATATATATATATATATATATGAAAAGCTACCCAAATCACTTCAGTGAACTATAGACCGCATGTAGTTTAACATGCATATGTTTTGTGATTGACATTTTTGTTCATTGGTACTTTTGAGACAGTTTCTCCCTATAGTTCTAGCTAGACTAGAACTCACAATATAGCTCTTGGTGGCTTAGTTTATTGTACATCCAAGTTGAGTGAAGAACAGAATGAACCTGGGAAGAAATGTTGCTCACCATTTATTCCTAAATTTTTATTATTATCGATCATTAGTTCTTATTTATTATCATTTAAACATTTAAATTGAATTTTTTAAAAACTTATACAATATATTTTGATCACAGTTAGTCCCCCTCTTTATCTACACTCTTCTTCTAGCCCCATACCTATTTCTTGTTTACTGTTATATATATTTAGGCCTACTGAGTCCAGGTTGTATCCCTGAATGTCCTTACGTGTATGTCCATTCACTGGAAACTGGTTAATATATCTAGCATCACAAAATTTGGAAAACCAGGTAGAGCCGAATTGCACTGTCCCCAACCTCTGCTTTGGGATAATCTCAGACCTTCCCCTTGTCTAGAGCCTAGGCTTTCTCCACAATCTAGTAAGAACCAGCCCACCACCAATGATCCCTCATCCTTGAGAGGCAGAAGTTTGAAATAGGTGTCCTAATCTGGAATACGCACCCTGCAGCTTCTTGTTCTCTGCACCATAGTGAATTTTGGGTTTCTGTGTTATTCACTATCTACTTCATAGGCAATCCTCTCTGCAGAGAGGTGAGAATTGAGAGGATCATTCAACCTCTGTATAGAGGTTTTATTGAAGATATGTCACTTAGCTTTAAGAGTCTAACAGACATTTAGTCTGTGGGTTTGACCATTTCTTGAACTCTGTAACAGTCTCAATCTGTTGATAAAGGAAGCTTCTTTGTCTGTAAATATGAGGATGTGGGGTGTAAGCAGAAATTGCAAAAGCCAGAATGGATAGATGACTACAAGGAAAAATAGTGTTCCAGATGGTTAGTTACTCAACTGAACTCACAGCAATTGTAACATCAACCATATGGCCTATGCTAGCTTAAAACAGACAAAATCCCAGCATAGACTGGGGGGGGGGGGAGAAAATCCATGGCAACCTAATGGACTTTTGACTATTAATGGCTGCTGGAAGAGTAAAAGACAGCGTGTTAATGGGATGGGATATATATATATATATATATATATATATATGCTATCATATATATATATATGTATATACATACATATATATATATATATCATATATATATATACATATATATATATGATAGCACATTAAATTGGAGGGAGACAATAAGGTGAGGAATTGTCAATCATAAGCTCAATAAACTCTTCCTTTTATAAGTTCCCTTGGTCATGCTATCACAACAACAGAAAAGTGACTAATACAGTATTTGGTACCATCGAGTGGGCTGTTGGTTGTGAAGAGCCTGTCCATGTGGGTGTTTGAAGAAATGTGGAAGACTTTGGAACTTTGAGCTAGAAAAGCTGTTGCCTGCTGTAAGGAGAGCTTAAGGGGCCATTTTAGTAGAATCCTGGAAGAAAGCAGTGCTGAGAAAAATGTAGTTCCACAGGAAAATAGGGACTTAAGCAGCAACTGCAATATTTTGTCAGAGTCTGACTGGAGTTTGCCCACAGCCCCATTAGGTTCCAAGAATCCACACCAGACGCACCGAAGGATGGAAAACCAAGGCTTTATTTCAGGAAAAAGTAAACCAGCATGCTGGGGTGGGAGGTAAAAGTCTTCAACCCTGATAACTTGGCTTGCAGGCCTTTTATACAGGGTCTAGGGGAAATTTAGTGGGGTTTGGGTAACTTCTAGCCTTATTGGATAATAGCAGAGTTACAACTCATGGTTAGGTCAGCCTACCTGTCCTCACATACCAAATATTGTCTTTAGACACAATCCTATGACTGGAAGGAGGAAAAGTTGAGTCAGTTCACCTGCCCCCACATACCAAGAGTTATCTTAAACAAGTTTAAATTTTATTAGCTGTTCTTGAGGCCTCTAGCAACTGACCTTGAGCAATTGACCCCCACCCCCCAATTGGGCAGGTTCCAGTAATTGCTTAAAATGTTGGCTATAAACAAAATGGAGTCAGTGTGGGCCTCTCTTACAGCCCAAATGCTTGGCTGAGGCTAAGTTGAAAAGCAATGGACAAATTTTTTTTTGGTGGAGGATAATTCAAGACAGCGTAATGTAGAAATGGTGCCATGGCTATCATTGGTGAATATTATATAGATCTACAGTGTAACAGAGCAAATGGGGCAGAGAGAAATTCAGACTGTACAGTTTGGAACAGAAAAGTGCGCTAGGAAGATTAAGGTTGGAGCCAAGGCAGGTGAAGGAAAGGATCCCTTTGATAAGGAGATTAAAGTGATTAAGGAGAGGTCTATTTACAAGTAAACAATGGAAAGAGAGATTAAAGTGATTAAGAAGAGTCCTAGAGATTTACAAGTAAACAATAGAAACAGTACCTTCATGGCAAGACCACACCAAAGCTAAGCCTCCAACTTTTGAAAGGAAAACACTGAAAGTGTTTTCTACACCAACAAGTCCAGGGCAGATAAAAGCTATGAATGTGGTTGAAGTAGATCAGGGTCCATCCCAAACTTGCAGCCAAACTCAGCAGTTTCATTCACGTGGTGCTGGCTTTAGAGGCATGAAACAGCCCCCATCCTCAGATTCCAGGAGAAACCACAGAATATCTCAATAGCTAACAGGGAAGGACCAAAGGTTGTTTGTTGAAAATAACTAACAGGGAAAGACTGCTGGTTAAACATCTTTGCTCTTCCGCCAGGATGTACTCAGTGAGTAAAATCCCCACCCCCATGGTGCCACCAAAGCTGCCAGGTGACCCCAACCTATCAGTCTAAAAATCATGCTTCCTCAATCCCTTTGAATCAATAACAAAATGCCAAAACTGGAAAATTTCCCATTTGCAGTTTTTCCTTTAAAAAGTCCCTCCATCCCGAGCTTCAGGACCCCTTCTCCCAGCCTGCTGTCAGGAGGGTGGTGGTCCAAGATCAACTTGAATTAAAGACTCTTTGCATTTACAGTGGAGCTGCGTGTCCTGGTGGTCTTTGGGGGGGGGTCCCAGTGATCTGGGCATAACACTTTTATAAATTCTCTTGGTCATGGTGGTTTTATCACAGCAACAGAAAAGTAACTAAAATACCTGGTTTCTTCAATAAAGAATTAAAAGAGAGAACCTAAAGCCCACAACTAATTAGTCAAGTTGAATCAGAAAACAGGCAAACTATATGGCCAACAAAGGCAGGCTTGCACTTCATATTAGACCGAAGCAAAAAGAAAAATTTGCATGGCCAGAACAAAGTTAAAAATACAAATAATATGAAAAAACAAACTCATATCTCCCAACCATGCCTGACCTGTCCTATAGAGGTGAACTACAATGATAACAACTATATAGAATCACAGGAGACAAATTGTAAAAGAACAGACACAAGAATGATCAAAGAATTCAATGAATGTATTAACCTAAAATATACAAACAAGTCAAAGAACTCAGAGAGGATAGGGGTAAGCCCCAGACTGAACGTCAAGAAAATACAAATACATATAAGAATTAAATGGAAAAGAAAATTCAGGATTTGAAAAGTTAATTTACAAAATAGAAATATTGAACAAAACTCAGTCTGAATGAAGATGGAATTGAAATACTCAAAAAGGTTTTCAGTTGGAAAACCTTTTGGAAAGCCAATTGGAAACTACAGGAAAAAGCCTCACCAATAGAATGGATGAAATGGGAAACAGAATATCATGAATGGATGATAAGGTTGAAATGTGGGACACCATGAAAAGATCAAATTTATACACCCGTGAACATAGAGGAAGGAGAAGTATCTCCAGTAAATGAAATTGACCAGAGCAGCAAGAGATTTTTAGAAAAAAAAAAAAAAAAAACCCTAATTGATGAAAGATAGATCCATGCAGTCCCAGATGCACATTGAACACAAAATAAACAGGACACTACAGTACAGAAACTCCCCACAGCATATCATGGTAAAAACACTTAATATACAGAACAATGATAATACTAAAAACTTCAAGAGGAAAACATATAAAGAAAAATGTATTAGTGTTATAGCTGGATTTTCAATGCAAACTATAAAGGCCAGAAGATTCTAGAGCAAAGTACTGAAGTTCCGTTGATGCCATCCTAGAATACTTTAGCTAGCAAAATTGTATTTATAGTATAAGGAGAAATAAAAGTCTCCCATGACATGAATAGTCTGAAAGAATTCATGTACACCAAACCAGCCTACAGAGAACACTCAGTCACTAAGGACATAAGAAAGGAATGAACATACTCAAGAAGTTACAGAAATAAGACAAATAAAGGTAAATTTTTGGCAACACAAAATAGGAACAAAAACACAAAGAGAAATTAAAATGACAATAACCAACACAAATCTTTCACTAATAACTTTAAATATCAAGCACTTCATCTCCACAGGCAAATGACAAAAACTAGTTCAATAGACTAAGGAACAAAATCCATGATTTCATTAGATATAAGAAACTCCTCTCACCTTTAAATAAGCACCACCTCTGATGGAATGGATAGAAAAAATTTCCAAGCAAATTGCACAGACTCAAGCAGGGGTTACAATTCTAATATCTAACAAAAATAAAATTGAAATTAGCATAAACAGCAGAAATATAAAGGCCAATACATTCTGATGAAGAGAAAATGTGACCAAAATCTCTACAATCATGTACATATATGTACAAAATTCTGATGCCCCAATTACATAGCAAGAGTACTACAGGACTTCAAGACACATATTATTACCAACATAAAAGTGATAATAGAATACTTCAGTATTGCATTCACTAAAATAGACCAACTGGACAAGAGTAAAGAAATAAACATCTGAGTTAGATAATATTATATATCTAATAGACCTAACACACATCTACAGAATATTCTACACAAGATCCAAAGAATACATATTCAGTTCAACAGCCCATGTAAGTTTCTCTAAAACAGATTACATACTGTGACAAAAGTAACTTGAACAAACATCAAAAAATGAAATAATCATGTGTATTCTACCAGGCCAGTATTCAATAAGCCTTAAAATCAATAGAAAGGGGGGCTTTAGTAGCTACACAAACTCATGGAGATTAAAAAAAAAAACTCCTCAAATGAAGAATGGGTCAAAGAAACTAACAAAGAAATAAAAGTATTCCTTAAACTAAATATAAATTATTGTACACCCCCAAAAATCTATGGGACATATTAATGGCAGTTTTACAAGGGAGGTTTGTAGCTATAAGTCCCTCGTTAAAATTCAGAAACAGCAAAAAAATTCCCTGATTTAATTAGACACCTCAAGGACATATAAATGCAAGAGTGAACTAAACCCAAACCCACAGGTTGAAAACAAATTTTAACAAATCATATCAGAATCAATGAAATAGAAGCAAAGACAACAATATAAAGAATCAATGAGTCAAAGAGCCAGTTCTTTGAACAGATAAACAAGATAGACAGAAATTTGGCACAGTTAACCAAAGAGAGATTAAATCCAAATCAACAAAATCAGAGACAAAGGGAGAAACACCACAACAGACACTAATAAAATAGAAAAATTATGAGAAATGTATACATTTTTAAATTCAATCGATTTACCAAAGTCAAACCAAGAAAGAGATCAACAGTTTATTCAGACACATAACAAATAAAGAAATGGAAACTGTACTACAAAGCCTCTATCACCTGCCCAGGCCCAGGAGAATTCAAAGCACAATTTTACCATACATTCAAAAAGGACCTACAACCAACATTACTTAAATTATATATATAAAAAAAAATAGAAACAAATGGCAAACAACTAATCTCCTTTGAGGACCACAGTTTACTTGAATAACCGAACCAGGAAATGACACAACATAAGAAAATTATAAACTCATATTCTTGATGAACACGGATGCAAAAATTCTCAACAAAATTTTATATAGGCAGACATCAAAATTATCATTCACTATGATGAAGTAGGCTTTATTCAAGAGATGAAGGGATGGTCCAATATACATAAGCCAATAAATGTAATACACCATATAAATGGACATAAAGACTAAAACCACATGAAGATTTCAATAGATGCAGAAAATCCCTTTGCCAGCATGTCTTCATGATAAAAGTCTTGGAAAGAATTGAACAGGGTAGAACACACCTAATCCTAATAAAGACTTCATTTCAAGAAAACCACAGCCATCATCATTCTAAATGGAGAAAACCTGGAAGCACCCCAATAAAATCAGGAGCCAGACAAGGCTGTCCAATATCCACACTCATTTTCAATATAGTGTTCAAAAGTCTATTTAGAGAAAAAAAAAAAAAAACACAAGGCATACTGAATTAAGGTGCTGCCAATTATAGAATGAAGAGGTCAAATTACTCTTATTGTAAATGATGTAGTATTTATCCTACATAAGGTATTCCAAAAATTACATAAAAAACTTCTAGAAATGATCAACATTTTCAGCAAAATGGAAACTTATACAATCAGTTTAAAAATATCAGTAGCGGAGTGCACAGAGCTTACGTAGGTGGATTTCCCAGGACCACTCCTCTTCCTCTTTCGCAGGGTCAGCACAGCCATCTTAGATGTAGGGGTCTTGTTAATTCAGGAAAAGACATGCTTATCCCTTACAATGAACATGGTCAATTTTATTCACATTAATACAACAGCCCTTTATGAATTTATTACCTTAATGTGATGGACCCTTATGATATCGCTTTATAATTATTATACCAGGTGTAGGACACACAGATGATACCACAGCCTTGGCACCCCACAGTGTCAGGATAATTTATAGGCCACATTAGAAAGCTATTGCCATCCCTTCATCATAGAGCTATGATTCCCTGAGCAAGATACCATCCAAGCATATGTTTGAGCCCATTGCATAATTTGTTATACTGGTTAATATTTGTTACTATTGTGTTTTGTTACTAGAATTAAAAGACTTAGAATTGAGCCACCACTCCATTGCAAACCAAACTTGGACAGAACCAAGAATTTGATATGTCACGCCACAAAAAAGATGAATCTTCTATCTCACACTCTCTCTTGTCCTCCCCTCCAAAGCCCAGGGACTCTTGTGGAATAGGGGGACAAGTCAGATTGTAAAACCAAAGGATGGGAAGGGCTGAATTGTTAGATCACAGCAAAAATGGACTGAACTGGACATTTATTAGATCAGCATGTTTGTTTAAGCAAACCTCTTCAACTGGAATTGCAGAATCTGGGTTGTATGAGAACTGGCCTCAGATCTTGCCATCTCCATTTATATGGGCACTTGCTATGTTCATTGTCTATGTTTATTAACTCTCAAATAAAAATTGAGAAAGTAAAAAAAATAAAATAAAATTATTATGATGATTAATCTTGGGTGTCAACTTCACTGGATTAGGGATGAACAAATATGAGAAAGAGATCTTCAGATTGGATCATCTCAAGCCAGATGGCCCACCCTGAATGTGAGCGTTACCTTCTGATGGCAACCAGTAGAAAAGGCCACTCCAATTCCAGAACTCCAGTTCCAGGGGAATCCGACACCCTCTTCTGACCTCTGTGGCATTGCACAGCAAGGGTGCACAGACCTACATGCACACAGTACATTCATACACATAAAAATAAAATAAAATAAACATTAAAAAAAGGCCATAGCAGAGGGAGCTGGCTTCTTTTCTTCTTGTAGCTTGCCTTCTCTCTCACTGTGAGTTTGTCTTATTGCTGTGATCAGCTCTTTGGATCCCAGCATGGACTGAGATGGACAGATCTCCTGGAATCCATCAGGCCTTCAGCACCAGATTGAGACTACTGAGACATCCATCCTCATGGACAACTGCCTGGATTCTCAGCCTTTCCAGTGCAGCGCAGCTATTGTTGGACTCCAGGACTCTATCTGTTGAGAAAACATAGATATTCTACTGATTGTGTTTCTTTAGAGAACCCTGACTAATACAATATTTTGCCAGATATTGCCTTAATAGGATTTTCTGAATTAATAATTTTTCAATGATTTTCATGTACTTAATCTTAGGGATAAAACTACTGGTATTAGATGAATCAAGACAGATGAAGATAGGTACCATGAAAAGCTCTTTTCCAGATTGGCAATAGCATTTTCTTATAAATTCCCAAGGTGACCTTCACATCTCAGTGAGCGTTACAAGTTTTTTTGGCCTACACAGCTACTGAGATTACCAGGTTTGTTTTTAAGGCTATTGAATTATGAGAGGAAGGTAAATAAGAAAAAGTTAAATAAAAAATTATAAATTTTACTATTCTAATATAGTTTAATAAATACTCCAAATTCTTGCTAAACTTTAGGTGATTTCACAAAGTCTGAAAAAATTGAGTTTCAAACATTTAAGAGAATTTTTTATTATTTTATATGTATGAGTTTTATGGCTGCAGGTATGTAAGTAAATGAACCCCTATTGTGCAAAGCCAGTGGAGGTCAGAAGAGGCTGTAGGATCCCCAGAACTGGAGTTATGGATGATGTTAGCCGCCATGTGTGTGCTGCTATGAAGTGAACCCAGGTCCTCTGCAAGGGCAGCCATTGCTTTTAAACACTGAACCTTCTCTCCAGCCCTGTTTTATACACTTTACAGAAAGATGAATTTATGGAAGTCCTCAGGTTATTATTACCAAAGGTCTTTACATTTCTAGATTTCTTGTTCAAAAATGCCACAGTCATTTTTCCAATGTGACTATGTAGCAATGAAACTTACAGAGCACAGTTGTTAGTCCATTTTATGTACATAAAATATTGGCTTGTTTTCTGGAGAATCATAACACACTACTGACATAAATTTTCCTTCTTTAATTGCAGTCTCCAGGCACTTTGTTATATTATGAAATGCTATAGGGATGTACAAAAATTGGTTGGTATCTCCCTATGGATAACATTGAAAGGTAGAAAAATACATAAATTTTGTTCAATTTTCATTCTGAGGAACACATGAGGAGGGCAGACAGAGACTTCACACAGGTAAAAGTGAGAGTGCTCAGGGTGTGACATGTACTGCACACAGCCACAGGGTTTTAGGGACAATTGTACAGATTCACTTTCTAGCAAGGCCATAGCAGATTGTGGTAAGCCTTTCCATAGTTAGTGCTTTGTGTTTGTGAGTACAGTGAGTACACTGTACTCACTGTAGCTAAACAGAAATAGAACTTCTCTCTTTAATTCATATGGAACTTTTCAAGAAGTTTTAAAAGCTAAATTCTTCTTTGTTCTTTTGCTTAGATAATTAATTCTCATGTGCTATTTGTTTCGGGTTATTTTGTTAGTTCTTTTATTTTTGTTTTTGAGAAATGGTCTCATTATGTAGCTTTTTCTGGCTGATCTGAGACTAGCTATGTAGACCAGGCTGGCTTTAAATTCACAGAGATCCACCTGTCTCTGTATCCTAAGTACTGAGATAAAAGGCACATGAAACCACACATGTATTATTTTTTTTTCAAGACAGGGTCTCCCTGTAGCCCAGCTGCCCTGGAACTCACTCTGTAGACCAGGCTGGCCTTGAACTCACAAAGATCTGCCTGTCTCTGCCTCCCAATTGCTAGGATTAAAGGTGTGCGCCACCACACCTGGCTCACACATGTATTTATCTTTTTTTTTTATTTTATTTATTTTTATATGTGTATGAATGTACTGTCTGCATGTAGGTTTGTGCACCCATGTCGTGCAATGCCGCAGATGTCAGAAGAGGGTCTCGGATTCCCCTGGAACTGAAGTTCTCCTGGAACTGAAGTTACAGACAGTTCTTAGCTGCCATGTGGGTGCTGGGGATGGAACCTGGGGTCCTCTGCAAGAGCAGTCGGTGCTCTTAACTGCTAGGCTATCTCTCCAGCCCTGTATTTTTCATAAATGTATTTATCTCAAATTGGAGTTTGGTAGCCTTGGCATTCATATTGGTTTCCTCCAAAAAATTACTCCTACTTTGGGCTCTACTGAATCTACAAGACTAGCCTTCTTAGAAACTGACAATACTATATGTGGCGGTTTGAATGAGAATGTCCCCCATAGGCTTTAAGTGTTTGAACATGTTTTTTTTCAGTTGGTGGTAGGGATTTGGAAGGTCTTAGAAGGTTTGCCCTGGATGGTACTCAATAATTATTTGAATAATTGTTCATGAAAATAAGTAGATATTCTATCTCCAAATTAGGTGTGAAATAAAAAGGTTTTGGGCATTGAGAACTGTTAAAGAAGCAATTATTTGGATGAAATAGAATGTCCAATAGTGCCTTGATTTCTCTTTTCCTTTTCTGCTTAGGAGAAAAATTTATTGAATTTATTTCCAGAGCTTTATGAATTTACAAAAAAAGCAGATCTAAATTTAGACACCTTACTTTGTACTAAGAATGCTGAGGTGATGCTCTGTGCTTCCTTGCCTCTGGCAGAGGCTGCACTTATATTTAGCAGTTGCCCCAGACTTGGCAATCTTGCCTATAGGGTCTGTTTTCTTTATCCTTTACTATGACACGGTTAACCCATTGTCCAATCCCAGGAATAGTACAGAGGTTGTTTATGCTCATTTGCTTGTCCTTGTTATTTTCAGTTGGGATTTTTTTTTGTCATCCTACTATAAAATTGCAATTTTCAGTTCATTTCTGAAAAATGCTTTAGACCGGCATTGGATCTCTCTAGCTGCATCTTCTTTGCTGACACTAGTGCTTGCTCCTGTTGGTCTTCTCTCTGCTTCACTCCAGATGTGAGCAAATTCTGAGCACCACCGGAATTCATCTCATTATCTGCTTCTTTTATGAGCCAGTCAACAACCTCAGACCACCAACTATTTTCTGAAACTAGCCATTTTTTTAATGTGTATGAATGTACTGTGCATATAAGTTTGTGCACCCTTGTCAATCAAGGCCACAGAGGTCAGAAGAGGGTGTCGGATCCCCCTGGAAATGGAGTTAAAGACAGTTCTTAGCTGTCATGTGGGTGCTGGGAATCAAACCCGGATTCTCTGCAAGAGCAGTCTGTGCTCTTAACCACTGAGCCATTTCCCCAGCCCCTGAAACTGGCTAATTTTAACTGGAAAGTCCTTGCACTCTTCCTTGACCTCAGGGTTCTGCTTGGTTATCCCAGGTCCTGCACCTGCAGCTTGCTCAGCTTATCAAAAGTCACCCCTGTTTCCCCTAAGAGGTCCTTGCTCCTAGCTGTTGTCCCTTCCATGTTCCCTACAGAAGTGTTACTCTGAACAGGTGACAGTGCCAGTCAGGTGGTAATGTCAGAGAAGCAAGAGCCAGGAAAGAATAAAATCTAGTTTCTTGTTTCAGGCATAGTTCATTCAACATATATTTCCTGTTTTGTGAAGAAAAATAGTTTTAAATAAGTGAGGTCATTTACCCACAGAACACTTTGAGTAAACCATACACTATTAACAGAAAATTTCCAGATGTCAAATACACAGTTTGCTATTGATAGTACTCACTAGGCAGAGGCAGGAAACTTTTTACAAGTAAGTGTAAAGTCAAGTAAGGCTATGTGCTGAGACTTTATTTCATTAAAGACACTGAGCAGAGCATGTCTCCATATAAATACAGCCAGAATTCTCTCCATTTCACATAAATGACTAGTAATATGACATACTATGCTGTTTTAGACACAGGTGTCCAACACCTATCCAGTGTATTGAAGTCTGAGCTCCAACAATAGGTGTGAGAATTTTCATAATTTTACTTAGGTAATTTGATTTATTAACAATGAACTTACATCATTTATCATAAATTTAAATTTTTGAATGTAGGTTATTTATATTAATTTTGCATAATATCTCATATTTAATAATACTGGATAGGTAATGACTTTGTTATTGTGTTTATTCTGAACAGGTTTTTTCTGATACTTCCAGATGGAGAAACACAACATCACAGTGGTGACTGAATTCATCCTGATGGGCATCACTGATCATCCTGAGCTGCAGGCCCCATTATTTGGATTGTTCCTCATCATCTATCTGATCTCACTTGTGGGCAATTTAGGAATGATTGTCCTCACTGTAGTTGATTCCAGGCTCCAAACGCCCATGTACTTTTTTCTCAGACACCTAGCTATTACGGATCTTGGTTATTCTACAGCTGTAGGACCTAAAATGTTAGTAAATTTTCTTGTGGATCATAATACAATATCTTTTAACCTTTGTGCTACACAGCTAGCTTTCTTTCTTGTGTTCATTGTTAATGAGCTTTTTATTCTGTCTGCGATGTCCTATGACTGCTATGTGGCCATCTGTAAACCACTGCTCTACACAGTCATCATGTCAGAAAGGTTATGTTGGGTACTAGTGGCAATCCCCTATCTCTATTGCACGTTTGTGTCTCTTCTAGTCACAATTAAGATTTTCACTTTGTCTTTCTGTGGCTACAATGTTATCAGACATTTCTATTGTGACAGTCTCCCCTTGTTAACACTTCTTTGCTCAAATACACATGAAGTTGAATTGATAATCATCATTTTGGCAGCATTTGATTTGATCTCCTCTCTTCTGGTCGTCCTTGTGTCCTACCTGCTCATCTTCATAGCCATTCTCAGCATGAACTCTACTGAGGGCAGGCGCAAGGCATTCTCCACCTGTGGGTCCCACCTGATGGTAGTCATCATCTTCTATGGGACTTTGATATTTATGTATGTGCAGCCCCGGTCAAGCCACTCCTTTGATACAGATAAAGTGGCCTCCATCTTTTACACCATGATTATCCCTATGTTGAATCCCTTGATCTATAGCTTGAGGAACAAAGATGTAAAATATGCTCTACAGAAGACATTGAATAATTTGTTTAAATTATTTTCTTTATGTTTTCATAAAATCTGATGTCTCTAAATTATAACACAAAACTTCATTCCACATTCATGCCAGAAACACAAAATAGCAATAGTTTTATTATAAATTTACATAGTGTATTATATTTATATAACATTTTAAGGGCTATGTGTAGATTAAGAAATAATACAAAAAATCTGAGAAACAACTGAATATTTTGCACGATAAGTAGATTTTATTTGAAACAAATATAGGTGCAAATGTATAACCATTATTAGCAATAATAATGAGAATGCTGAGGTGTTGTAGGCAGCACTTCGAATTTCAAATGAGAATGGGAAGATGTATTGTGCTTTTATTATCTGCAATAAAAATGTAATGTCGGGGCTGGGCGTGTGGTGGCACGCGCCTTTAATCCTAGCACTTGAGAGGCAGAGGCAGGCAGATCTTTGTGAGTTCAAGGCTTGCCTGGTGCACAGAGCGAGTTCCAGGCCAGCTGGGGCTAAATGGAGACCCTGTCTCAAAAAGACAAAAAAAAAAAAAAAAAAAAAAAAAAAAAAGAAAAGAAAAAATGTAATGTCTATGCCTAGGGTGCACATTTTGTGGGAGGCAGCTAATGTCTTTTTTGCTTTAATCTTCATGTTTTATAATTGTGCTCAATACTGTTTTTTGAATGAAAGACTGTTTTTTGAATGGTTGTGAATTTCCTGAAATGATAGCTATCAAAAATTTCATTTCTTTCTTTGTTAATACTTTCATTTCAGCATATAAATCTTTTAACTGGAACTCAGTAATGCATACATCATTCCTGCTCCGTATTTATTTTCCTCAGTCCATTTTCTTTTCACTCATGAACTTACCGATTGAGATGAATACCACGACATCCCTTATAGATGTGCTGAATTTTGTGCTTTTCTATGAGTTATTGGCCTTATTTATTACCTGTGTCCAGTGTTACAGATGTTTTTTAACTTCTTTAAAAAGATTTAATTACCTCTATGTAAAATATCTCTGTTCATGCTGTTGTTATAAGACCACATTGAATTTTTTGTCACTTTCCAATATGTTGCTGCATCTCACTACCAATTAATATGGAAAGTCTATTGTCATTCACTCTCCTTGCGGGAGTGTAGTAATATATTGATTAATAGTTTAGTTTTCACGCACTTCTATTATTTTACACGTTGCTCCCTATATTTCCCAACTAAAATGTGTTTCTTTTTTTTTTTTATTTCCGTATGTGTATGAATGTATTGTCTGCATGCAAGTCTGTGCACTCGTGAGGTGCAACGCCGCGGAGGTCAGAAGAGGGTGTCGGTCTCCCCTGGAACTGGAGTTCTCCTGGAATTGGAGTTTCAGACGGCTCTCGGCCGCCATGTGGGTGCTGGGGATCGAACCCGGGTCCTCTGCAAGAGCGTTCGGCGCTCTTAACCGCTAGGCCATCTCTCCAGCCCTAAAATGTGTTTCTTTACTTATAAACAAATATTTTACTTTTACTTGTGATAAATTGCTACATGGATTACATTGGAATATTTTTAAAAATTGGTTCTTCAGACTAAAATGAAGTGATAATAAAAATTAACTTAAAACAATTTAATGACCTGAAAACCAGCACAGGCAATAAGATAGGTAATTACAAATGACAGCACAATTTAATGTTTCACAACATAAACTTTTTGTTTGTTTGTTTGTTTTTCTTGCTTGCTTGTTTGGTTTTTGGATTGTTTAGTGAGATGGTGTCCCACATGGTAGCTTAGGAAGTCCAGACATAATTCTCTATGTAGTGCTGATTGGTCTTGAATTTTTGGTAATTCTTCCTCTAGTTCCCCAGTACTGAGACTACAGACATGAGCTACCAAGTACTTTTACCTTTAAACTTAATCCTTGAACTTTGGTCTTAATTAAGAACAATTCTATGGGCACCAAATGAATGTATAATGAATCCATTTCATTGAAAAAAATACAAAATTTCAAAGTCTGTTACCCCATAAGTGAATTATACCACATTATAACTACAGATAAAAATCAGTCTTTAAGATCAGTCAATAATCTACCAAGGAGTTTCAGGCAACAATGCCAAGTACTGCTTGATAGGCCAGGGAGAGTGTTGCTAGGAATTAGTGTTCAGTCATCAGAAATGCACTGTAAGAAAAAGGAAAATAGAGTTACTTGAGTTCTGTCATGTTCAGCCCCTTTGAGAAAAGATTGAAACAAGGAAGAATAAAAATTAACAAAATATGAAGCCTGTGACTAACAGATTATATATGAAACACTATGGGAGAAAAACGTTCCTCTCCGAATAAAAGGAAGCCAATAAAAGACATAGTTTTCTGTTTGTTTGGTTTTTTTTCTTCTTAGTCTTTAATCATTGTATATGAGCTTCAGCCACTTGGAAAATTATTCAACAGTAAGAAACACTATGGTGGCTTTTCAGGGATACTGGCTCACACCTGTAATCACATCACTAACAATTATGATACAGGACTATCTGCCTGTTAAATACCAATGTGGGTGACACTGTGAGCTCTAGGGAAGTCTGAGCTATGCTGTGAGACCTGCCTAAGGGGGAAAATGAATACACTTGTTATCCAATAACTAGGCAAGAATTGGTAGTGTCTCATGAGCCCATTCCAATGAGTGACTGTTGATTGGCTGGGTCTTGTGTAAGCCTATTGTAGGCAGCCCAGCTGCTGTGAGGTCATAACTGCATTGTCTCTGCCACGCTCAGGTGACAGTATTGCACAGCCCTTAATGTTGGCTCATACATACAGAAGGAGCAGTCAGTGTTTTCGGTTGTGAATCCTCCTCTGAGGGGAAAGCCAAGCTTTAATAAATCAATCCAAATATCACTTGGTTACATAGAAGATCCTGAACACACACACAAACACACACACACACACACACACACACACACAAATATATACCATCCAGTGGCATGTGGGGGTGCACCTCCACTCAGGAGGTAGAGGCTGATATAGAAAGATTTCTTCAGTTAGTAAACAGGAGTAGTCCTATTTTAATTTACAGTATCTGTGAATGGCATGTTCAAAAACAATGAAGGTAAAATACTTCACATGGAAGGAGGTCTTTACCTCATTTCTAGATTATGTCCTATTAGAATAAAAGTTCACAGCCAGATGTGTTGGAACACACTTTTAATCCCAGCACTTGGGAGGCATAGGTAGGTGGATTTCTGTGAGTTCAAGGCCAATCTGGTCTACAGAATGAGCTCCAGGCCAGCTGGGACTAAAGGGAGACCCTGTCTCAAAAATACCAAAATATAACTAGCTAAATAAAATAAAATAAAATAAAATAAAATAAAGTAAAATAAGATAAACAAAAGTTCACTTTGTAGCAACCTGACATCTCTAAGGTCCTAGATAAAGAATTTTGCAAAATATTATGTCCTTTCCATATCCATTGCACAATATTCTCTAAAACTCTGAAACACACAGTATAAACTACATTAAGTATCTGCCCATATAGTGACTTCACAGTCAAGAAGTTATGATTCCAACTTTGCTATCACACAGCACATTATATTTCCCTGAATTACATACTCTCCATAGCCTTTGTGTAATTAGAAAAGGCCAAAGATTATTCTGTGGTGTTTTATTGTAAAGAGAGCATATCCTACATCACAGTAGCAATCACTTGTCTGTATTTTGAGAGCGGGATAAAATTGCATCAGTTTGGGTTGGGTTGTTGGGTTGGGTTGGGTTTGGCTGGGTTGTTTCTTTGTTCCAGTAGGCCTGACCACCTTTCTGGCTTGCTTAGATTCAAGATGTATGGTATGTAGAATGACCAAACTCTGGATTATCTCCTTTTGTTTGTCCTTGTGTCTTACAGTCTTTGGGTGACCTGCCTTATTTGTTCAACATTCAGTTTCTTTACGTATGTTTTATATGTAATATCAAGGAATTTAGTAGTGGAAAGTGTAGCTATTTTGTCAGCCTAACTTCTTAACCCATACCTGAGAATGTCAAATACAGACTAGTCTTTCCAACAAATCATTGACCAGATTGCCAAGTCCATTCCAAACCCTATAAAATTAGAACATTCTATGAATTCATTCCCTTAATAGCAGAAATCAGACACAGATTGGAGCATATTAATTTCAATTTAGATTGTTGCCTTCAGTTGTTTGATTTTGATTAAGTTAATAATTATTTTATTGTATTCATTAAGATACTTGGTGGAAGATATAAATTCTAATTCTAACAGGAAATATGCTTCAAATTAAATATATTATCTTCTTTTACATCTATGATATAAAAAGAAATACAATTAAAATACATCATCTATTAGCCCATGCTGTCAGGGCTCTGATGTCTATTTTCTTTTTATTTTTCTTTTTTTCAATTGATGCTTTGTGTATTTCATGCATCATTTTCCAATTCAGTTCAGGCATATTTCCCTTTCCCTTCCCCCCACCCCACCCCACCCCATCCCAAATCATGCATTCTGCCATAACTGTGCTGCATATTTCTCTCAGTTTCTTTTTTTCATTTTTTAGCTAGAAGTGATAATCCATGAGTACAAGCATCCTTCATGTAAAACCAATTTGCAGGCTGTTGTGCCCAAACCCCCACAGCCCCACCTTCCAGCGGGGGGTCAGGTTGATCAAATGAGGGTCCAGACTACATTGCTGTAGTTTCACCATTCACCCCAATCGCAGCCCTTACATTCTACCACTCCCCTTCTTCCGCAGATTGTTCCCTAGGCTTAGAAAAGGGGCACAGGTGGATGAGAAGCAGAACAGTCCACTCTCTCTGGAGCTGTTGTCTGG